>CM070822.1:49632852-49837852 GCA_036326025.1 Chrosomus eos
GTTTCTGACTGGATTCCAGTGAAATGCCCATCAGAAACCGCAGGAAGAGGTCCAGATGTCCTTTCTTACTCTTCATGGCTTTACCAACAGCTTTTCGCAGTAGCTCACGTAATCTGATATCTTCTTTGGGCTCATCAAAGAAGAACTGGAGCTCCTGCATGTTCTTGTTCAGGTAACAGAGGAACACATGCACTGCAGCAAGAAACTCTTGGACACTCCGATGCACAAAGCAGAAGATCTTTGACTCATGAAGTCCGTCTTCCTTCTTAAAGATCTCAGCGATCATTCCTGTGAAGTCAGAGTCTTCACTCACATCAATACCGCATTTATTTAGATCTTTCTCAGAGAACACAACTTCATCCTTCTTCAGCTGTTCAAACGCTAGCTTGGCCAACTTTAATATCATTTCCCGATTTGACTGTAAGAGCTTTGTACGTTGTCTTTCTGTTTTTCTATCGTACTTCTGGCTCTTCATCTTCATCTGTATCACCAGGAAGTGAATGTACATTTCAGTGAGTGTTGTGCTGCTGATGTTCGCTATATTCTCGCCCTTGTTGAGCATATCCTGAAGGACTGTGGCCGTGATCCAGCAGAACACGGGAATGTGGCACATGATGTAGAGAGTACGAGTAGTCTTCAAGTATGAGATGAATATGGAGGCCACAGTCTCATCTGGGAATCTCTTTCTGAAGTATTCCTCCTTCTGCTGGTCAGTGAATCCTCTCACCTCTGTGAACAAACCCACATGCTCAGGAGGGATCAGATTGGCTGCTGCTGGTCGTGAGGTCACCCAGACGAGAGCTTTTGGAAGCAGAGTCCCTTTGACCAGACTTGTAAACAGCACGTCTACAGATGACTCTTTCTCAACAGATTTTAATGATCTATTATTTTTAAAATCCAAAGGCAACCGACTCTCATCAAGTCCATCAAATATAAATGCTAGCGTGCGTTTCTCATATAACTTTGATTTCTCCAGGCCCTCAAGTTCAGGATAAAATTCCAGCAGAAGCTTATGGAGACTAAACTTTTCATCTTTCATCAAATTAATCTCTCTGAATGGAAGCAGGAACACACAGTCTATATTCTGATTGGCTTTTCCTTCTGCCCAGTCCAGGATGAACTTCTGCACAGAGACAGTTTTTCCAATGCCAACGATGCCCTTTGTCAGCACAATCTTTCCTTTTTTTTTTTTCTTCAATTCAGGAACTATATCATTGCATTTGATTGTTTTGTCCTGTGTGTGTTTGTTCTTGAAAGCATCAATCTTCAGAACCTCACGTTCCCGATTGACATCTGTCATATCTCCCACTGTGATGGACAGTTCTGTGTAAACCGCTTTGAGATCCGCTTCATTGCCCTCAGAAATACATTCTGCTGTCTCCCGCATGTTGGTTTTGTGGATTTTCAAAAACTTCTCCAAATCCTCTGTTTTAAAAACAATGTAAGCAAATTAAATAACAGGCAAAAAGAGTTTTATTTTTAGGCCACACTTTTTATTAGGTGCCTTGACTATGTACTAACATTTAATACAAGACTATGGATTTACTGTGTGACTACACTTTGTTCTGGACGATTCCCACATTTACTGCTAATGAGCTGAGTTATGGGTTTGCTGAAGGGTTAGGATTATAGGGGTTAGAGTTAGCTTTTGGGTCAAGGGTTGGGTTACAGTTAGGGCTAAAGTTGACTGTAACTACAAATGTTAACGAAATGCATGTACTTTAAATGTAATTATACTACAGAGGCTGTTGAATGCTTGATTCTGATTGACTGACAAACTTTCTAAGGTGTGCAATTATTTTCCAGGAAATGCACAGCTAAGACAGTTCTAGACACAACACACACACACACACACACACACACACACACACACACACACACACACACACACACACACACACACACACACACACACACACACACACACACACACACACACACACACACACACACACACACACACACACACACACACACACACACACACACACACACACACACACACACACACACACACACAGCTGTGCCCCACAACTTTATCAAAAATAGTTTTGCAACTGAAGAGCTACATGACATTTCTCTGAATTCAAAATACATCCAATGAAAAAATGATGACTGCACCTTGTTTCTCCGTCGCTAAGGTTTTTTGTGGCTCTGTGAGGAAAGAGAAAATAAGTCAATTTATACAAAGGAAAGAGACAATAGATACAATTACACAGAAGAATAAAGTGACAAGTACCTAAAGCATTTTTGAACAATATGGCTACACACTTAACTTCAGAATAGGATTCACAACAAGCATTCTTTCATATATGATTGTTATTAAGCAGTGTGTCTCAGCAAGCACAGTTACTAGGGATGCACCGATCCGATACTCAGCATCGGTATCGGGTCCGATACTGCCATTTTTGCCGGATCGGGTATCGATCAGACGAGGCCGATCCAAATCCGATATTGTGCGTATACTATTCTGTGTTATTGTTAAGCCCCACAAAAGGCACAAAAACATTATAAAGCACCATAAAGTTTCCGTGCACTCTTGTTACAAGTGTTCTGAAGCCATTATATAGTATAATGTGAGATATACATTAATATTTAAGTCATTAAATTCAAGATCACGTAAAGATCACTTTTCCCTCCGCTGCGGCTGTCAGTCATTCTCCATTCAGCATCAGACAGCGCGTCGCGTTCGGGTACGACAGTCAATGATAAAACTCTCTCCAAGATGATTCAATGTTACTATTATTATACTTGATCTGTAGATAAAGCTCTATGGTTTCGCATAAAACAACTTTATGGCTGGACTTTATTGCTGTAACTTAATCATGTTCCTTTTCTACCGTGTGTCTGTTAGATCAGTAGTAGAGTCAGAGAGCACTTTCATTGTTCTTCACGCGCACAGTAACTGAAATGTAAAACTGTTAAGAAATAGCTGAATAAACGATTGCATAGTTAGATACTGTATATCAGGGGTCGGCAAGAAAGTTTGGCATCGGGCCAAAAAAAAATGTTTGCCACTAGATGGCGGGCCAGAACATAGTCAAAGTCTAATTTAAGAAATTAATTGATGAAAAATGCAACTAGACTGTTACAGTGTAACTGGTAGTGAGCTGTTCAATCATTTTTTCAAATTAAAACAAAATAAAAAAATGAAAAACGACTTGTTTTTCCATTATTTATTTCCTGAACTAAAATGAAAAAAAAAAAAAAAAACGAATAATGACGGGTTTTCTGATTGTGTGCTCAGATCAAAAATATAAAAAAATAATTACTGGATTAGACAAATTTTAATATAACACCTTAGTAGGCGTATATCAATGAAATCTTTTTAAACAGATCAAGTACTATTACTATTCTGGTAACAAATTACAGCCATTTTAATAAAGGTGTGAATAGCAATCATGCCTCATTCGCTTACAGTCCGACTTTTGAACTTTATTCCTTTTTTATTATTATTATTTATTCGGGACACACACATGGACACCTAAGGTTTACGGAGGTCTGCGCGGGACTGTTTTTTCCCCGTCCCGCTTCCACAAGGTTCTATTTTCAGGTTACAGTGTATCTCGTGGCTCACGCAATCTTCACATGCACGCGCTCTTCAATCCGTTTCGGAGACTCTTTGTTCGTTCCGTTGAAATCACGTAACAAAAATGCACACAAAGTTTTCCCTGCTTGATATAATAAAACCACTGATGAACATATTCGGTTTTGATGAGGGAAAAAAAAACCTATATGAGTGCGGATTAGAACCCAGAACCTCTGACATGCTCAGCAAAAGTTCTACCACTGGACTATTAAAGGACACACGTCAAATAGTCGGGTCTATGTATTTATTCACGTGATTCATTCATTTATGCACACATACCTACGCACACACACACATCTGTCCTACCCACCTTTTAAAACAAAGTTACGCCACTGTGTACAGCAGAGTTCCAACCGCTACCGTCTTTATACTTTAAAATTGTATACAACTGTTTCACACAGTAGCCTATGCGGTGGTGAAATCGCAGCGCGGCCGCGGCTTTTCTCAAGTAACGTAGCCTAGTGGAAGAGTTTTGTGCAGCATTTAGTGCAAATATTTTTATCAGGTAATACTAATAAAAATAGGCTTAAAAAAAAAAAAAAAAAAAAAACAGACTTCCAAAATAATCCGGCGGCCCAGAAAATATCGTTGCCTGTTGCCGACCCCTGCTGTATATTATACACTACGCATCAATATGTCTTTCCTTTGTGCTTTAAACTTTTCAATGCGGACTCGACGCGCTGTGCGCTGTGACTCAGTGTTGCTTCAAGCGCATCATTCTGCGCTCGGTATCCGCATAAGCGCTTTGTGCCGCACTGTATTGGAGTCGTTCATATCATAATGCAGAGATGCAATTAAAAAAGATTATTATATCAATAGCGTTTCTTGTTCTGTCCTATCTATTGTCATAGAAATTTTAAACTGAATATTAAGCTAACCATGTTTTTAACATTAACCTTATTTAACATTCATATGCTTTTGAATTTGAAATATATGTCTCCCTTTAGTTGAAAACTTGTGACTTATGAGTGTGTGTGTCAAACCCATGACTATGTGTAAAAATAACAAATATGGGAAATGAGACTAGACAGGGATGATTAAGTTAGAACTTGTGATAAATGAAGTAATGGTTTAAAACATATTATTCTCTACCCAGTAACAGAAGAAGACTGAAAATGAATAACCAATCAAATTAATGTCATTATGCCATACCCCCTATTGTATAAAAAACTGTGGTTTCCGTGTTTTCGGTGGGATTCTCAATGGAAATTGTCTGAGATCCACCGGCCTTGGTTTTACTTGGGAGATTCTCTGAATATTGCTCGAGAACTCTCCTGGCCGTTAATTAAAAGCATTTAAGGGATAATTACTGAAGTCTGTCTGTCATTTAAAAGCTGCGCAGCTGGAGAAGTTAGGATTAGAGAAAACTCGAAGCTAAAGATGTCGACGGACACTTTGGGAGCTTGAGTAGTGTAGGATTGAAAAATCAGCATTTGTCTGAAGTATCGTTAAGAGAAGACTTATAGGAAAGCAGATAGTCAGATTTTAGGTTAGATTTTAGGGAAAGAAAATCCATCACACTATCATATGTTGCTGCCTCATTAAACAGCTGTGCTATACATTTAAAACATGTCTCTCAATTTTATAGTAGCCTAGCTAGGCTATATCTAAAATAATTTATCTTTTTAATTTTTGTTATCTTGTTTTTCATTAATGTATTTTACAACAATACAAAGAGCAATGTGTGACGTTTTACCAGATTTAGTGTTACACTTATTGTCTCTTATTTGTTCCCCACTAAATGTTTTTTTCACTAAATGTTTAGATTTTATACAATAATTGTGCACTCATGATTTTTCTAGACTAAATTTAAACCCGCCCATTTTGACCCTAAAAAGTCTTAAATTATATTTATAAAATTGAAGGCCATAAAGTCTTTACAAGTCTTTATTTTTACGTATGAAAGGTCTTAAATTTTCGATGGCAATTTGACTTAGACATAAATGTTTTCCAAATGAAAACTATATTTTTATTTATTATTCGTTCTTTGTGGATTTGCTTGTTCACGTGAAATTTCGCATCACATTCGAGGAAGCATTGCGTCTGTCTCCTGCACGCGAAACAGGAGGAGAGAAGGAGAAGAAAGTTGGTAAATGTCCGTTCAATTTTAAGTTCATTTTTTATGTGCGTAGTGGTGCGATGTGGCTATTGTCTATTATGCTATTGTAATCATTGTTTTAACAATGTACGAGGCACTGTGAGGTGACATCACTTTTGTCTCTCGTTCTTTCATATATAGCCCATATAAATGTCCCTAAATGCGTTTTTGTCATATATATATATATATATATATAGCCTATATCATATTAGGCTATGTTGTTATCATACAATATCACATCAGCAAGAGGGCCGTTTTCCTGTCCATAATAGCAAATGTGATATTTAGTTTATATAACAGTTAAATTAACAATTACTTCGGGTCTTAAAAAGCCTTAAATTTTAATTTAAAAAGTGTGCAGAAACCCTGAATGACGTTGGCGCGCAAGCTTTTCAAGCAATCTCAATGAGACAGACGGTAGCTATTAGCGAATATGAAACGCAAAGCAAAGCAGCTCGTTTTCATTTAAATTCAGCAAGAAACGCTCTGAGGAGCAGGAGGACAGCAACACAAGAGTCACACAGGTAGGCTACTGAGTCGCTGTCCTCAGTGCCGCAGAAAAGCGCTGAAACGGAGATGAAGGGGAACCCGTGTTTTTTGTTTTTTTTTGGCTTATTTTAACTGGCCCATCCAGTTTTCTGGAGGCCCAGCTACAATCAAAATCCTGGCGCCGCTAGTGGTTTATATTAGCATTTTTTGTCATAGATTATGATCATATATATTTTTTTGATTTGGTGTTTTTCTTTATAATGAAGTTGTCTGTATTTAAGTAGATTGTGTTTAACACACAAAAGAGTGAATATCAGTTCAACACGAGAGTTATAGAAATTCTACTAAAAAACTGCGCTGTATCGGATCGGTATTGGTCGATACTCAGAATTTTTGGGATTGGATCGGATCGATTCTGAAAAAGGTGGTATCGGTGCATCCCTAACAGATACTGTGTCTTTTTTAACATTACAATTTGTTATATTATATGAATTGTATTATGTTCATTATTATATACTATATTACCATCTCCTGCAGTGTTTGAGCTGTAGTTGAAGGTCACTGGGCCTGTGATGGTGTTTCCAGTGAGTACAGGAGCGATTACAGTTGCTCCTGTTTCAGCTTTCACATCAACACTGCTGCTCATCTGGACTGGAATAGAGATAAAGAGATTAATTACATTGCTTAAATCACAACTTTAACATTTCTGATATTTTTTTTCTTTCATCACTATTACCTTTTCGTTTTCGTTTTCTGTTTTTCGGCTCATCTAGTGTGTCATCATGCTGTTCAACACTGCTGCTCATCTGGACTGGAATAGAGATAAAGAGATTAATTACATTGCTTAAATCACAACTTTAACATTTCTTTTTTTAACATTCTCTTTATTAAATTTTCTACATTGGCACATACACACAACACACACACACAAAAACCTCCAACAAAATTCACTTTGCGAATACAGTGTGCAAAAATATTCTTGTAAACAATTAATATTTTAATAATAAAGTAATGATATAAAGAAGGGAGAAAAAAAAGAAAAAAAAAAGAAAAAAAAAGGGGGGGGGGGGGGAAGTAGTAGTAGTTGTGTGGTTTTGGTTCAATTATTGCTGTCTTTTTAAAATAATGAATAAAGGGTTTCCATACTGCAAAAAAAAGATCCGTCTTATTTTTGAAGGAAAATCTAATCTTTTCTAGTTGAAGGTGGTGCATAACATCTCTAATCAGGGCAGAGCAGCTTGGTGAATTTTTCTGTTTCCAGTTGAGCAAAATCAATCTACGTGCCAAGAGTGTGACAACTCCAAGTACAATACACTGTTTTTTTGACAGCTCCACACGGTCACTATTGACACCAAAAATAGCCATAACTGGGTCTGGGTCTAGTGGCTTTCCCAATACCTTGGACAGTAATTGAAAAACTGAAATCCAATAATTACGAATATTAGGACACTTCCAAAACATATGTCCTAGTGATGCTGATGCTTGACTGCATCTATCGCATAATGGGTCTACCGAGGAAAACATCTTAGAGAGCTTTAATTTAGTCAGATGAAGTCTATGTAAGATCTTGAATTGTATTAAACCGTGCCTAATACACAAAGAAGAAGAGTGAACCCGCTCCTGTGATTCTTCCCATTGCCAGTCTGTAATATCTATTCCAAGGTCTTCCTGCCATGCTGCTCTTATATGTTTTAATGAAACATCACCTTCCAACTGTGATCATTTATTATATATAATGGATATTCCTCCTTTAATAAATGGATTCTGTAAAAACAGTGTGTCCATCTGAGAGGTTGATGGTTCACTAGGGAATGATGAAAAATTCTTTTGAACAAAGCTGCGAGCTTGTAGATATTTAAAAAAATGTGAGCTAGGTAGATCAAATATCTGCTGTAACTGCTGAAATGTTGGAAAGCATTTATTAATAAACAAATTTTGGAAGGAACGTATCCCTTTTTTGAACCAGGTCTCAAATATTGGATCAATTTGGGAAGGGAGAAAAGAATGATTCGCAGTTAATGGGCTTAAAATAGAGCATGCCTGCCATTTGAAATGTCTTCTTATCTGGTTCCAAATTTTGAGTGAGTTGGAAACCACTGGATTACTCAGTCGAGTTAAACGGGGGGCAGACAAGGCTGAATAAATTAAAGCTGGCCATGAGGAAGGTGAGCATGACTTATTTTCCATATCGCACCACTCTATCGACCACTCCTGTATGCCAAATGAGAGCGCTCTTATATTGCATGCCCAGTAATACAGCTGGAAATGGGGCAGGCCCATCCCACCCTTCGGTTTAGTCCTCTGTAGATATATCTTCTTGATTCTGGGGGTCTTATTATTCCAAATAAATTGGGTAACTATCCTATCCAAATTTCTAAAAAATGATTTATTAATATAAGCTGGGATACACTGGAAAATAAATAAATATTTGGGCAAAATACTCATTTTCACCATATTAATGCGACCTGCTAAAGAAATGAAGAGTTTAGACCACTTCTTAAAAATGTGTTGGGTATATTCGTACAGTTTCAGAATATTTTCTTTAAAGAGGGTAGAAAAACATTTAGTTATGGTGATCCCTAGGTATTTAAATGAGTTCACTATTTTAAAAGGGAAAGAGGAAGTGTTTCGAATTGGGCCTTGGGGTTGATTGGAAATATAACACTCTTAGAAAAGTTAATCTTATATCCTGAGATTTTCCCAAATTTATCTAAGATTGACATTATAGTTGGCACTGATTGTGAGGGGTTGGAAATGTAAACTAACAGGTCATCAGCGTATAATGATACTTTGTGTTCTTTTCCCCCTCTCCTTATTCCCCTATAGGCTGTAGATGCACGTAGAGAAATTGCTAGGGGTTCTATTGCTAAAGCAAATAGCAGGGGTGAAAGAGGGCAACCCTGTCTTGTAGAACGACTTAGTTGAAAATAACTAGAGTTATTATTGTTTGTTTGTATAGAAGCTTGGGGGTGAGCATATAGCAATTTAACAAATGAAATAAAGTTGGGGCCAAAACCAAATTTTCCCAAAGTGGCGAAGAGGTAATCCCACTCAACCCTGTCGAAGGCTTTCTCTGCATCCATGGAAATAAGTATCTCGGGCTGAGTGGGATTGGTGTTTGGTGTGTAAATAATATTTAATAGCCTTCTAATGTTAAAAAATAGGAGGCGATTTTTGATAAATCCTGTTTGATCCGTGGAGATCACAGATGGAAGAACTTTTTCGAGACGAGTGGCCAAAACCTTGGCCAGTATTTTGTTATCAACATCAAGAAGACTGATAGGTCTGTAAGAACCCGGGTCTAAAGGATCTTTATCTATCTTATGTATTAAAGAAACGTTTGCCTGATAAAATGTTGGTGGTAAACAGCCTTTCTCAAGTGATTAATTGAAAACCTCTAGAAGCAATGGTGAGATTTGATCTCTAAAGGATTTATAAAACTCGGTTGTGAAACCGTCAGGACCTGGGGACTTTGAACATTGCATGTTGGATATCGCTTGATTTATTTCGTTAATAGTTATTGGTTGTTTCAAGACATTTTTGTCTTCCATATTCAAGGACGGAATGTTAAGGGATTCAAAAAACTGCTCTATACACGATGGGTCGTTAATAGATTCTGAGGAATATAATTTGACGTAAAAAATTTTAAAAATATTGTTTATTTCTTGTGGATCAGATGTGATTTGTCCTGTCTCTTTCCTAATTTTAGTTATCAGTCTTGATGCTGCTGTCTCTTTAATTTGCCGAGCAAGGAGTTTACCTGCTCTCTCTCCATGTTCGTAATATGTGGCTTTCGTCCGCCTAAAACGATCAGTAGTTTCTGAGGTGGAGAGCAACTGAAATTCTGACTGGAGAGAAAGTCTCTTCTTATACAGTTCTGGTGAGGGGGAGACTGCATACTCATTGTCTATTTCTAGTATTTGGTCAGTTAACTTCTTTTTTTGTTCCTTACATTGTTCTTAATCGAGACACTGTGAGAGATAATTTGTCCGCGCATATATGCTTTAAATGCCTCCCAAATTGTGGATTTGGAAACATCTGTCGTATCGTTTGTCTCTAAATACAATCCTATTTGAGTTTCGGTTTGTTCTACAAACGCCTTATCTGCCAATAAACTATTATCAAATTTCTATTTAAAAATGTCATATTTAGTTTCAAATAATATCTGAAGAACTAAGGGGCTATGGTCCGATAATACCATTGCTTCATAATCACAATGTAAGACGGTTGGCAAAAGTTTATAATCTATTAAAAAATAATCTATTCTAGAATAGGAGTGATGGACCGGTGAGAAAAATGAATATTTTCGTTGGTTTGGGTTGGTAAATCTCCATGGGTCCTTTATTTTAAGGCTTTCCATAAAAGTTTGTAGCAGTTTGGCTGATTTAGGTAGGGGTATTGTTCTATTTGAAGATCTGTCTAACAATGGATCCAATACAGTTAAAGTCACCCCCCATTATCAATTGGTGAGTATCTAGATTAGGCAAAATGTTTAAAACAGACGATATAAATTGTTCATCATCTATATTAGGAGCGTATAAATTAACTAACAATATTGGTGTGTTGTAGAGCTTTCCTGCTACTATAATATAACGTCCACTGGAGTCAGAAATAACTTTTGTTGCAGTAAATTGTATGTTTTTCTTTATGAGTATTGCTGCACCTCTAGATTTAAAGTTAAAATTTGAGTGAAAGATTTGTTCCACCCACTTCCCCTTTAATCTGCCCTGATCTTGGTTTCTAATATGTGTTTCTTGTAAAAACGCAATATCTGTCCCTAGTTTTCCAAGGTGAGCTAGTACATTACCCCGTTTTATAGCCCCATTAAGCCCTTTACAATTCCATGAAACAAACTGAACTGAATTTTTCTTAGCAGCATTTACTTTCATTCTAGCCATAGTCGAGAACTCAAAAAGTACTGTAAGGAACAAATTTTAAAAAATAAGTTGAAGAAGAAGAAGAAGAAAAAAAGAAGGAAAAAAAAGAAGAAAAAAAAAAAGGTGCCAATTCGTTTTCCTTAACAACCTCAAACAACTTGAACAATTTGAACAATAGCTCCATTTACCTTCCCATAACTGAGAGGTACAAAACAAGGAACGGAGCAAGTTTAGAAATCCCTTTTTACCCATCATACAAACAAAAAGGATAGTAAACAATCTGACTTTCCACTTAGCTCCTTTTTACAACAATAATAATTTAAAAAAAAAAGCTCAATAGACTATTTACGTTCTTTTGTTTCTTTCACTTAACATGGTAGGTGATTAAGTTACAGCTCTTTTCCCGATGAACTTGACTAATATAGGCTACTTAGTCACTATAAGAGTCCAGGAATGTGTTTATATTATAAACGTCTTTGCGTGGGTGCTGAATATGATAACAGACATCAGCTTATCATTTAGACTCACAGTTCGGTCTTTAGGTTTGAATCTTCTTCTCAATAAATTTCTCCGCATCTCGAGGGTGTTCAAACGTGTACCTGATTCCGTCCAAGGTGATTGCCAGTTTGGCTGGGTAGAACAAACTGTAGTTTATCCCGGCGGTTCGCAGCTTGGCTTTCACTGGATTGAACGCGGCGCGCAGTTTGGCAACCTCTGGACTCACGTCGGGGAAGATGTGCACAGGGGATCCTTTGTAGTAGAGACGGCCTTTATTTCTAGACAGATTCAGGATTTTTTCCTTGTCAGAAAAGTAATGAAAACGAGCAATTATTGCTCGGGGCCTCTCACCCTGTTTCGGTTTTGGTGCGAGAGTCCTGTGCGAGCGATCTACTGTCATACTGGAATCTCCCAAGTCATCGCCTCCGAATATCTCCAACAGCAGGTCCTTGATGAATCTATTCGGATTCCCCGCTTCCACTCCCTCTGGGACTCCAACGAATCTTAGATTCTGTCTCCGGCTACGATTCTCCAGATCCATACATTTTTCATGCATTTTTTTGTGCTCTTTGGACATTACTTCGTGGGATTGCTCTAGTGCTGCCACCCTGTCCATCGTGTCACTTAGCACTTTCCCCATCTCTGTGGTCTCGTTCGTCGATTCGGCCTGCGCTTTGTGCAAGGCGGCTAGCTCGGGAAAGATTTCCTCTCGGAGAGCACGCAGGTCTTCTTTCATCTCTTCTCGATTCTTTTGCACCTCCCGATGAAGAGTTTCAATTTGAGACTTAATGTCTTTAATCACAGCCTCTCGGTGTGTGTGCAGTTCCGTTCTGAGTGCACTTAGTGAAATTGGAGAATCATCATCTTGCGTATGTTCGTCCATTTTTCTTTCCCCGCTTTCTGTTTTCGTATTACGGATTGTCGATGTAATTTTTTTGCACGAGCTCTGTTTCATGTCGAAAGGTTCGTAGCCACAACTCTTTGACAAAAAATTATAACTTTTTCACACGATTGACTAGTCTATTGAGCAATAATCACTTATTTATTCGAGGAGCTCCCTTTTCTTGCTAATCACTCCATGCGGGCAGAAGCGGAAGTCCCCAACTTTAACATTTCTGATATTTTTTTCTTTCATCACTATTACCTTTTCGTTTTCTGTTTTTTCGGCTCATCTAGTGTGTCATCATGCTGTTCAACACTGCTGCTCATCTGGACTGGAATAGAGATAGAGAGATTACTTACATTGCTTAAAGGCACAATATGGAACTTTTCGGCTTTCAAAATAGCAAAAATAACTGTATCTATGTTATATATTTCTTTTAGTTGTGTACTAACATTATCCCAAAAGTTCCCACCAACTTTCAAATCCGGAGAAATTTATATTTTAATTTGAAGACACGGGCCGTGTCTTTATTTCCGCTTCGTGCGGATCCCGGCGAAAAACCGCCAAACGCAAATGTAAACACCGGATGCACGTCACTAAAATAAAAGAAGGCGATAAAGAATCAATAGTTGGATATCAATAATGGACCATGATTATGCTTTGCCTGCACGTTCTGCTGCTGGAGGCAGATCCGTGAAGCGGAAACGCACGGGTGACAGAAATGACCCGAGAAGGGTTTGGGACAGGAGAAGAGATATGACTCGGGTAAACATTGGAGTTGCATTTCCACGAGCTTCGTGACAACTGGAACTACAGAGAGATGCCGATCTCGCTTGCATTCTAATAAACAAGTAAGCACCCATTCAGCTGACTATATCTATCCGTAACCTATATGTTGTGAAACGATGATGTCATGTGTAAAACGCAGACGGACTAGCTCTCATGTACAGTATAATGTAAATTCACATTTGTTGTAGATATAGCTGCAGAAAGTAGCTTCATATGCAGTTCACCATCTTTTTCAATATCATAGTATAAACGTAATTATAATTATTAACGAAAGGTGACCGTGTTTTTTAACATCTATTAATACTAGCTAGATGGAATATTGATTCAATAGCCCTGATAATTCATATATCTCTCCGTTCGAAGAGACGTGATTTTAAAAAACACTAAGTTAGAATGAGTGAGGAATGTGGGGAGCGACAGAGCGCGCGTGTTCATTACAATGGCATAAAGTTAATAGCCGTAACTAAACGTAACAAGAATAGAGATATAATATAAATAACAACACATTACCTCGTCAGTGAACATGTTATCTGCTGGAGATGCTAGATGGCTGAATGACAGATCACGCGTGTCCCAATGAACATCGTATAGCTGGTTCGCGCGCACACTCCCTCTCTCTCGCTCTCTCGACAACAACTCCCATGAGCACACGCTCTTTCACGACGTCATCAGAATACGTCTTTTGCTATTATTTTGATTGAGTGACCCCTGGTGGCCAAAAGTTACATACTGTACGTTTAAAGGGTACCTATCATGGAATTTTGAAAATTACCTTTCATGTAGTGTGTAACATAGATCTAAGTGAACAAAAACATCCTGCAAAGTTTTAAATATGAAAGTTCACCGTATACAAAGTTATTGTCTCTCAAAAGTAAGAGTCGACTCTGAGTCGCTGATATGAATCGATAGACGAACGATGCATTTTCTCTAACTTTCGTACGTCACTTGTACAAGTTATTTGAATTCGACCCGCCCACTCAGTGCGCGCGCCGAGCAGACAGAGAAACCTGACAACATCATGTACACGAGACTCTGTTCTGAAGTGCGAATCAAAAGCAAACTTTTTTTTTTACTGCCCAGGGACGAGCATGTGAAGACTCAGTGGCTAGAGTTTATATTTACAACTATACCACACAAGTATAGCCACCTTGAGCTGTGTTCGCGTTATTTTAATGACGATCGCTTCACAAACACAAATGCTTTCACGTGTGGATTCGCGAGTCGCCTGATACTGAAGGAACGTTCAATACCAAGTTTATTTGGATCAGCTTCCTCCTCCGAATCACAACCTGTAAGTACTATTAATAATTGTTGCTTTTATGTGTGTGTGTGTGTGTGTGTGTGTGTGTGTGTGTGTGTGCGTGCGCGTGTGTGTCTGTGTGCGTGTGTGTGCGTGTGCGTGTGTGTGTGTGTGTGTGTGTGTGCGCGTGCGTGCGTGCGTGCGTGTGTGTGTGAGTGAGAGTTACGCTCAGCAGCTTCTAGGTCTCCAATGTCATTTTTTTTGTTTTTTGAAATATGTGAAATTATGTGAAGCGTATTGTAGTACTGCAGTGCTTTATCAATATGTTTAAGCTTTGGGCTAACGCAAAATATAACTGACTGGGTCATCTGACCAATCACCGCCGATTAGCGTCACGCAAAGGAGGGGTTTGGACAAATGAGTCGTCAAACGAATCATTAGGGAGTCGGTGAGCAAATCAGGTAAAAATAAATGCATATTATAAGACAACAAAAGTGTTTTTTGTCATTGCATGCATGTAAAACTGTTGTTGGGGACTCCCAGAACATTATTAGGAACATTTTAAATGCCATAATAGGTACCCTTTAAATCACAACTTTAACATTTCTGATATTTTTTTCTATCATCACTATTACCTTTTCGTTTTCTGTTTTTCGGCTCTTCAAGTGTGTCATCATGCTGTTCAACACTGCTGCTCATCTGGACTGGAATAGAGATAGAGAGATTACTTGCATTGCTTAAATCACAACTTTAACATTTCTGATATTTTTTTCTTCATCACTATTACCTTTTCGTTTTCTGTTTTTGGGCTCATCTAGTGTGTTATCATGCTGTTCAACAGAAGCCATTGTCCTTTACTGACTTCCAGCTGTTGGACAAGAACACAAATGTCGAAGGAATCGTATGTTATCAGACACTTTCCAAAAATACAAAAAAAGAGCAGAGTATAAGTGCTGTCAATCGATTTAAAAATAAACGAATCATTATTTTAGATTTTTGGTAGTGCTGCATGATTAATCATATCGCAATCGCGATGTCAAGCCAGTGCAATTATATGACGGATATACGTCAAGGAAGCGTAAACCAAGTTCCCGTTGATGAAATACAAATTTATTAAAATATTGAATTTAGGTTCCAATACAATAGTACATAAACTGAGAAATATTCGGAACATTGAATGTAGCATTTAAGGGTGGAATGTAAATGATATTAGCGGTGAAACAAGAGAATGTGGCAAATCCTATTTCTCTCTATTGTAAGTTAAATGAGTCAGATCACTGAGACTCTCACCTTTTGTTCTGCAACTGGCCTTCGGAGCCCCTGGCCCAGACGTTGAATAGTTATGCTAATTGGATTAGCAATGCAATAGAGTGTTATGCTGATTGGGTCAAGCCAGATAACCTGCCTAACCTGTTTTCACTTGATAGAATTAACTCCTCCCCCTTGTAAGGTATATGAACAGTCTGCATTTTACTTTAGATTAGACTTGGATACCACCTTGAACGAAGCAGACTACAGCAAATAAAGAATCCTGCTTTAAAAGATACATCCGAGTCTCCTGGTCTTCGCTCTTCTGAGTTTCTACACTTTAGAAGAAAATTATTATCCTACACCGTGTAAGCTTTGTTGATGAAGAAATGGCAGCTACCGCTAGAGTGTTTTCGACTAGCCTGCCTTGTCTTCCGAAGTTCACCAGCGCCGATGTGGTGAAGAGTGTGGAGATACATTCGTCCACTATAGGGAACAAACTGCACAAGGGATATACATGCTTCCACGAAGAGTTTATCCACAATTGACCCTTCGCAAAGACCCGCCCTCCTTAGTTACTGTCGCTATGTCCGACAAGCTACGCCGCTCTCATGCTCTCACCATGTTCTCACGCAGTGAAAAATACATCGCGGAGCAGAGAGGAGACTGACAACACGCGGACAGACAGGACAGACCAGGTTACTTTTCGGTTACTTTTGATATTAAACATATTAAACAAAGTCAGCTTTCAAATGTGGTAATTTTTTGAAAGAAATTTAAACAATAAATACCGTTTTGTGGCTCTTTAATGTGCCGTGACAGATCGCTGTAGAGCATCCGTTAAAGCTGCTCGTGATCCGATCATCTCTTCCTTCTAGTTCATTTATAGCATCAAATAAACATGAACGAACATAAGAAGTAATGTTGTTTTAACCGCGGAAAGGCGTCAGTATATTCATTTTACCAAGTTAAAATCCTCCTAACTCTACTGGCTGCTTTTTCGGACAAAATGGCGGATGGCGAAGTATGATTGGTTAGAACACCTGTCAATCAAGCTCCACGCGAAGGGTCAATTACCAAGGTAAGAAATCAAGAAATTGCTATAGCTAGCTTTAACCATATCAGTGGTTATAATATAATATCTGTTAACGTTAACTGTAAAGTAAGTAATGGTAAACCTTAGGTGTTGTGAATTTGTAATATAAGGTATAACACATTGCAGTGAATATGTCGTGTGTACACTCACCTAAAGGATTATTAGGATACCTGTTCAATTTCTCATTAATGCAATTATCTAATCAACCAATCATATGGCAGTTGCTTCAATGCATTTAGGGGTGTGGTCCTGGTCAAGACAATCTCCTGAACTCCAAACTGAATGTCAAAATGGGAAAGAAAGGTGATTTAAGCAATTTTAAGCGTGGCATGGTTGTTGGTGCCAGACGGGCCGGTCTGAGTATTTCACAATCTGCTCAGTTACTGGGATTTTCACGCACAACCATTTCTAGGGTTTACAAAGAAAAAACATCCAGTATGCGGCAGTCCTGTGGGCGAAAATGCCTTGTTGATGCTAGAGGTCAGAGGAGAATGGGCCGACTGATTTAAGCTGATAGAAGAGCAACTTTGACTGAAATAACCACTCGTTACAACCCAGGTATGCAGCAAAGCATTTGTGAAGCCACAACACGCACAACCTTGAGGCGGATGGGCTACAACAGCAGAAGACCCCACCGGGTACCACTCATCTCCACTACAAATAGGAAAAAGAGGCGACAATTTGCAAGAGCTCACCAAAATTGGACAGTTGAAGGCTGGAAAAATGTTGCCTGGTCTGATGAGTCTCGATTTCTGTTGAGACATTCAGATGGTAGAGTCAGAATTTGGCGTAAACAGAATGAGAACATGGATCCATCATGCCTTGTTACCACTGTGCAGGTGGGTAGTGGTGGTGTAATGGTGTGGGGGATGTTTTCTTGGCACACTTTATGGCCACCATGCAGGGCCGGAGTGGGGCCAATTTTCAGCCCGGGATTTTCAGGCCCAAGACCGGCCCACTTTTTCCATGGTGGTGGAAATTGGATAAATGAAGCAACAGTTCAGCTCTTACTATTGTGTAGTTTGTATTAATACCATGGTTCAACAAATAATGTAAAGGTTAAATAATAATTCACTTAAGCTGAGAAGTTAACAAAAATATCATGGTCATTATCATTTGTATACATGGGTATCATATTGTGGTAATTTACTCCTTTACTACACCCACTTCTGAACAAACAATACATTTTGGTTTATCATGTACCGTCATATACTGCTCTTTTTTACATTAAATAACTTTAATTCATATTGTTTACTCTGGTATCCTCTCTACCTGTCCCTAGTCATGGCCTCCTCATTTTCAGTGGGGGACTGGCTTATCTGCTGCTCAGAAGCTAAAAAAATGAAATAATTAATAGGTCATTTTACTGCATACACAGATCAAGCTTGAGTTTTGTTTTCAATATGCATAATATTTGCAAAGTCTATGAATCGCCATTTATTGAGTGATACAAAAAGGCTACTATTGTAATTAAATGTAATATTTTGCTTGTGAATCTGTAACAAGTATAATTAGGTACTCCGCCTTTAAGATGAGTCAATATGAGAAGCGCGAGCTGTGAACAGAGCTGTGAACATCGCATGTATATGCATGCAAGCAAGCCTGTTTTATATTTCTGTTGTTCTTATTCTGCTTTTATTTCTATTCAGTAACGCAGTTGTTGTTAGCGGTGTGTGTTGCAAAATGTCCATATGTGTGCTTGGGACCGACGACGACGTTGATAATAAATCACCATGGTGGAATATCAGTTAACTTACGTCTTGTGAGTCTTTGCTTACACCTGACTACAACCATTTAGGCAAACTATCCGGCTCCTTTTGATTAAAAGCGCTGCTAATGCTAGACATTACTATTCCTATATCTCTTTACCTGTTGCCACTTGTGTTTGTCTTGAAAATAAATCTGTAAACTTGGCTTTGGCCGCATCCTCCTCTAATGCCTGCTGACAGGTGCTCAACGCTGATTGAAATAGGGAGGAGAAATCGTGTGACGCGCCTGCATCAGTTATAAAGTCTGTAAGGCAGGGAACATGTCGCAGTTCCCTCGACTGATGCGGCCATGTCAGAGGTCTAGTTTTTGTGTGAAGGCTTGCACTTTGTCTGCAAGGAGCAAAATTTGAGTTTCGCGGCCTTGCAAAGACAGGTTGAGGCCATTCAAGCGGTCAAATATATCGACCAAATAGGACAGAGACGCAATCCACATAGTGTCATCCAGATGCTTCGCCAGATCTGATTTGATTTCTGTCAAAAACCACTTCACCTCCTCTCGCAGCTCATACAACCGCTGTAACACCCGCCCCCTGGAGAGCCAGCGAACTTCAGTGTGCAGAAGCAGCTGTTCGTGCCCTGACCCCATCTCCTGGCAGAGGACCCCAAACAAGCGAGAGTTGAGCGGCCGTGATTTGATTAGATTTATTATTTTCACGGATTGGTTCAGCACGGAGTCAAAGAGAACCGGCATTTTTTTTAGCAGCTAGTGCTTCACGATGGACCATGCAGTGTGTCCATTTCACAAGTGGAGCTACTTGCTGAACGCGAGTGTAACCGTATGCTTCTGTAGTCTGCGTTGTGTTGGATATCAGTGAAGAACGACAGGAGAACGCTGGATTGGGTCTGCATAGGGAATGTATTTTTATATCAACAGGCCATCACACCAGCTTCGGCTCACACATCAATACTCTTTGTTCGGGAGAAAGGCAGAAAAGAAGGAGAAAGGAAGAGAAGAACAAAACACAAAAGACGGAAACGCAGTAACTCCGTACACTTAAACATACACATGAAACACAATAATAAACTTAAAAACACAAAGTATGGTTTGTCAATGCATACCTGCATAGAGAATGTATTTTTATATCAACAGGCCGTCACACCAGCTTCGGCTCACACATCAATACTGCCAATAAAAATAACATTCTCAAATATACCTATATAACTTATGTATACATATGATCTTACAACTGTAAATAACAAAATAAATAAATAAAAACAACTTAAACATCATGTATTTCTGTGTGTGAATTATTTTCAACCAATGCTAACAACTAATCTATAGCATGAAACACAGCATACCTCTTTGTTCGGGAGAAAGGCAGAAAAGACCGCTGAAAAAGCAATACAGCGGATATAGCTGCCTGGCCCGAACCACTTTGTTGTAAAAGGAGGGAGGAGGGGGGAGGGGGGGTTGACCCATCACCTCCTTACAGACCCTTTTTTAATGTAATTTTATAAACACTTTGTTTAAACAATTGTAGAACATCCTTAACAGAAAAATCTTGTGAAATAAAACCATTTTAACCCTGTTACACAAGCAGCTAGGCCACGCTCACGCCCCGTCATTGCCTGCGCACCATCCGTGCATAGGCCAACGCATCGGTCCCAAGCCAACCCATTTTCACGGATAAAAATATCAAGGACATTGAAAATGGCTTCTCCTGTAGTGTGTGACTGAAGAGGCCGGCAAAACAGGACATCCTCCTCAATCACCTTGTCCCGCAGATACCTGACATAGGTGAGGAGCTGTGCCTGCCCAGCAACATCAGTGGATTCGTCCAGCTGCAGCGCGTAGTAAGGACTCTTTTTTACAAACTCTATCAGTTGTTCTCTGATATCATTGGACATGTCTACAATTCTCCTAGCGACTGTGTCATTGGACAGTGGTACTGCACCGAGTTTGGCTGCTGCACTATCGCCAATCATTATTCTGCACATGTCTTGCGCTGCCGGCAAAATGAGAGTCTCTGCGATTGTATGCAGTTTACCCAGTTTACCGATCCTTTTGGCCACTACATACGATGCCTCCAAACACTGTTTAGACACAGTGCTGTGCACTGAAATGGTTGCCTGTTGCTGATGGAGGCCATCAAGCTTTCTTTTACAATATTCAGCCGGTTTATTTTTAATGCCAGCATGCTTTGTTTCGAGGTGTCTTTTTAATTTGCAGGGCTTCATACTGTCGTTTGCCAGCACCTCGGCACATACGACACACTGAGGTCTCAGTTCAGCCGTGACTGTAAACCCAAACTGCAGGTATGTTTCATCGTACCTTCGAAGCTTTTTTGCAGCTGGTGGTGCATCGGTTGGCTTGTTGGTCCTCATAAGAAATTTCTCCATTTTTGTTACGTGTTTTCAATAAAGTTTTGGCACTATGTAACTGTGTGTGGGGCTAATCAGTCGGGACTTAGGCACGATCTTTAATTTTATTTTAATACTTAACGCTTGTAGTCCTTGTCAGTGTGTGTGTGTGTGTGTGTGTGAGTGTGTGTGTGTGTATGTGTGTGTTAGTCGTGTGGGTAGTTTTAGCTAAGTGAAGCTACTGCCTAGCAGTTACAAAAAAAACTGGCAATGGCTGAGATTGATCTAATCTTAAAAAATAATGTTTGTGGGTTTAGTCTTTAAAAAGACTGTTGGGGTTTTGTAGTAAAGGCCTATCGAGATTGATAACAGACTAGCGAGAGCTGGCACAAGCGAACTTGGCAAGAGACTAGACTAGAGTGAATGGAGAGCTATGTCGTGAGTCAATTTAAATGCAGTGATTTATTTTTGTGTGAGAGTGAGTGAACATTTACAGCCCGCTCTGAAAGTCAGGGCGGGAACGGCGGCGGCCATGTGCATGCGTGATTCATTTGCAGCCTGGACGTGGAGGGGTGTGTGTCTTCTCTCTGCTCTGACTGCAGGCTGGGAGGATGTTGCCAGGAGGATGATTTGTTTGTGTTATAATCAGTGCTTGAAGTGGGGGAAAAAGGTGGCGGTACTCTCTTTGCATTGGCAAATCATGACATTTTTAGTGAAAAACAAAACTTGGAGATTGCGGCTACAACAATTTATTGCTATTTATTTATTTATTAACAACATAAATGTATTTAAAAACATGTTTGTCTGTGCGTGGCTGCATGCATGCGTGTGAGCATTTCACAAAAACTAAAGGAAAGCTTGAACTGTAGCCTATATTCTGACTAGTTTATTCGTTTATATATGTATATATAAACTAAAGACCTCACGTTTTATACGTTTGCAGCCTCTGAAACTTCCGTCCGTCATAAAGATTCATTCGGATGGTTCGATTTTCTGCATTTTCCGCATCCATAGCAAATATTTTGAGGGATTTTGACAATTGAGAGCCACCAAATGACGAATATGAAAAAACGAATACGACAGTTTCGGACTTAAACTTTTGAGGCTTGCGCAGCTTCTCGAGGAGAAATCAAACAAAAAATGAGTGCCGTTTTCTTAAGTCTGTGAGCGCGCAGCACACACAAAGAAACTAAATTGACATACTGCAGTTAAATTTCAAAATGTGGTGTTTTTATATTTATAACATTCAGTGTTTCCCCTACCATTGTTTTGGGGGGGCGGCCCGCCCCCTCAAAACTGCCCCCCGCCCCCCCTGAATGAAAAATTGAAAATGAATGAAAAAAAAAACTGGACGCAAGAGCTCCATGTAGTAACTTTAGCGGCTATGCTTTTCGTGATCGAGCAGTTTAGTACACTTGAAATCAAATCACGACAGACTAGTGTGTGAATATTAAACGGCTAAAATACTATTTAAATATGAATCACTGTGTGAATGAATGAACTGCAGAAGACGCGCAGTTTCATTTCACACACACACACGCTCGAGCTGGTGCAGACGACGCGCAGTTTCATTTCACACACACATACTCACACGCACGCGTGACGATCGACCTGTTGTTTTCATTGACAGTAAAAGGTTGTTTTTGCCTATATGAGGACACAAATGCATGAACTTCCTCTCCAGACTCTAGATCCGCTCTTAAAGTAACTCCGTGAGCATTTAACCGCTTCATTTGAGAAATCTATCGTCATGTCATAAACAGAAACTCAAAGGTCTTCACGCCACGGCAACCCGTCAAAATAAAAGTTCGGTTTAACTTGACAGAAATATATTACTGTTGTACAGTAGAATTTAGATGCATCTCAATGTAATAATAATACTAACACTAATACAAATAAATTATGATCTCAACTTTATTTAAGGAATACATTTTTCTTCCATGTTTTAATTTTAACAGTAAAGCTCATTGTACAGCACGTTGTTTGACAAAAAAAGTTTGTTCAATTTCATATAGGGATGTAACGATTCACTCAACTCACGATGCGATACGATTCACGATACTGGTTTCACGATACGATTTTCTCACGATTTTTTTTAACAAGTGATTAAGAAATTATAAATAAAAAAGTGTCCCTTTTATTATTTCTCAGACAAAATGCTCCACATTTCTTTTTAATTTTAAAATATATTTGTCAAATAGAAAAACTACATTGAAATAAAAAAAAAAAATCCCTTCAAGGTTGTTTCAACTCAGTCTTTCTGTCTGTCTGGTCAAGAGGATGGGCACTGGTACCTTCGCACACTAAGTAAAAGACAATGTACAATTAGTACCACATTTAGAGGGGTTTTAATTTCGTTATAATTTGTATCATTATTACACTAGCAAGAGTAAAAAAAAAAAACACACATTTAGAAAAATATGCCATAACCATCAATAAATTATATATATATAAAAATCTATATATCCATGTACACATTTAGAGAAAGAGATAGTAAAATAAATACAACACCTGGTTGCCACGGAAACACTGATACACCTTGTGATCTCCGTGGCTCTCGCACTTGTCGTATTGATGCCTTTTACATGAAAACGGAGGTGACTTGTGCTTCTCACGGTGGTGATTATTATTATTAGTCTACGGAAAGTCAAAATGCCGCCACACCTCCGATTTGAATGAGTCAACGTCAACATCTACGCTTGCCGTCGCCATGTGTTTGACGGCGCGTGCACACCAGTCTATGGCACACACTGGCGCGGCGCGAGCGGAGCAACCCGAGCGTTTTTTCAGTTCATTCCTATGGAGGTTGAGATTGGCTCACACAAGCTCAAGTTTCATGAATGAAGTGAAAACACTCGCTAGCTTTGCGCCAGTGTGTGCTTGCTGCTATTGTGCCTGTAAAGAGAGGTTCACAAGCTAGTACAGTAAACGGCCCTGCTGTTTAAAACGTGTATCGCGATTCGTTTAACATTTCAACCGACTTGAATCGTCACACATTTGTATCGATTTTCAACCGGTTGCGAGTGAATCGTTACATACCTA
The DNA here is from genome assembly GCA_036326025.1 of Chrosomus eos. Lineage (NCBI taxonomy): Eukaryota > Metazoa > Chordata > Actinopteri > Cypriniformes > Leuciscidae > Chrosomus > Chrosomus eos. Next base: position 49,656,772 of record CM070822.1, read on the forward strand.
ATTTCATATGATTAAAAGAAATGTAATTAATGTTTTGTCTTCATTTGGTTACCAGAAAAAACAACAGAATTTGTGTGGGGAAAAAAAAACATTTAATAGATTTTTTAAAAAAAAGATTGTATAAGTTTAATAATTGTTTATAATAAAGGTTTTATGATTTCAATTAATTAGACATGATTTTTGATTACTAAAAAATTTACACCAAGTATCCGTAACACGCCCGCTCCGCGACACTAGTTTCGGGGGATCGCCGGATTCACAGAATTCATTTCTCTGCTGCCAGCCTCTGTCACGTATTGTGTGAGCTTGTGATGACTAGGGAAAGCGCGCAGCTGAGAAGTCCTGATTATATTGTCTGCTATATTTACTTCTTATTTGTTAAATCCAGGCATTTAGTTGATGAAACATTGCTTAAAATTAAGATATAATTAATACAAAACGAATTTCACTTTAATGAAAAAGTTTGAGGTCTGTGTGAAAGTTTTAAAGCACTTTAGTGCCGCTTTCGGAGCTGTCACGTTTGTTTTTTTCCTCAAATGCGAACACGAAAAATAAAATAAAATGAATATTAGGCCTATATGTTCTGTTGAGAGCCAACCTTTCTTTATCCGGTGGGTAGTAGACTATTAGCCTACTTTTGATTTGCGCAGTGTAATTCACAGAAGTGATTTCTCTGCTAGCAGCCTCTGTCACATATTGTGTGAGCTTGTGACTATTGTCTGCTATACTTCTTATTTATTAAATCCAGGCAATTGATTGACTAAACATTGATTAAAATGCGTGGCGCGAGCAACAAATCTCCGACAGTAAACTGATGCCCCATTCTGCTCTGTAACGGGCGCTTTTCCGCGTCTCGGGTAAACAGCTGTTGCGACGCGAGCAATAACGGCCGTGTCCGGTGTAGACTAGTGTTAAAGCTCATTCTGCCTATAACGCTACGCTACAACATCAAGCAATATTCCAATCATTTATATAATTATAACACTTTATATAGGGCCATTTTGCATTAAGAGTAGCCTAGTTTCACGTTCAGTACATTTTGCTTACTACTTGTAAAGACTCTTGGGCGGGTCTAATCCTTGGGGAATTTGCATATCATAATTAATAATTGGTAATTAATAATTATTCATACATGTTTGGATTAGATCAGTCTTACATGTTAATAAATCTCCCTCTAAGGGAGAATGTCATTTTACCTGAATGTATACATGTGCATCTTTTCATTTTAATGACAAGTTGATTGCAGTTAATTACACAGATCACGTCTTACAAAGCAGGCAAAATTAATTAGCTCAATTGTCAGAATAATATTGTGGGGGTTCCCCAATATTGTCTTACTTTATAGGATTTCAGGAAACGCAATTCTCTGGCCAGAAGAATTGGGCTTCCTGCCCTATAAACACATACTAATTAAGGTATGTTTCATTTGTAAAGCGTTATAGCATAAGTTTAGATCTTTGGCACTTAAGAAACTTGAGAATGAGCAAAGAGAATGAATCAGTCACGTGAATATCATGATTTAATAAAGGCATGTCTACTTTATATATTTACTACGTTACACGGGATATATACATATTATATATATATATATAGGTATTTACAAACACAGACATAGACAATACAATAAAACACCAATGAACGAGTGAGTGTGTGAGATATAGAGATAGGGATGAATTACACGCGTGAGAGCGAGTAAGAGAGAGAGAGAAAGGGGTTTAGAGAGAGAGAACATTGGCATACTTCCTCCTAAGACATTCACCTTTTCTGATTACAACACGAAACATCATCTTAATGCTCCTTATGAGCTCTTTAAACAGATTATACTTGCACAAGTAATGGGTCTCGCTGTGTTGCTGCATTCCTGAAGGCCTGTCCCGGCCGCGTGCGTGAGCGGAGTCCTTTGTGTGTGTAAGCGTCACGTGGTGTTTCTGGGCGCTCGTGTTGCGCGGCGGTTTAAAGTCTTTGAGTAACATTACCAATGGAAAATAGCTCGACTAAGTTTGTTTCACTTCGTGGAAGTAAACAGAGTCGACTGTGGAAAACAAAACTTTGCCTTACAAAGAAAAGATATAAAGATCGGATCGGGTCTCCGAAGGAGACCACGGATCGGGTTACATGGTGCAGCAGTAACGACGGACAAAGCAAGAGAGAGTGCGAGAGAGGGAGGGGGACTGATTTATCCCTTTGGATAAAGCCAACCTTCTCCTGTCAGCTTGGCCAATCGGAAAGAGGGAGTTTCGAGCGGGAGTTTAGGTTTTATGATCTTTTGTTCTCTTAAGCAAGGCATTTGAAACCCTAATTTCATCGGGTGTTTAAAAGCAGAATCTTCATAATTATTATAGTCATATGTGTAACAAAGTTTTAGCAAGATGTGATTTCAATGGCTAACTGGGGAGCGAAGATCGGAGCTCAGAGACTCCAAACTTGCCACAAATGGATTTGGTTAAACATTAGTTGGCAAGGTTTGAAACATTATCCCAGTTTTCGAGAAACAGACCAAACACATAAAAGACAAATCATAACATGAGATTAGATACATTGTTCGTACACTTCTCAAGGAGAAATAGAATATATATATATACATAAATGTAGAATTCATTCCTCCTTCTTTAGGAGAGAGAGAGGAGAGAGAGAGAGAGAGAGAGAGAGAGAGAGAGAGAGAGAGAGAGAGAGAGAGAGAGAGAGAGAGAGAGAGAGAGAGAGAGAGAGAGAGAGAGAGAGAGAGAGAGAGAGAGAGAGAGAGAGAGAGGAGAGAGAGAGAGGAGAGAGAGAGAGAGACCCCCACCTTCTCTGACATTCCTCTGGTACCCCTTTTCCACCAACAAGAACCAGGTGCTGGTTCAGAGCCAGAGCCAGATTTGGTTCGGAGTTGGTTCGACTGACAAGCTTACTAAGAACCGGTTTGCCTTTCCACCGGCTAGAGAGCCACAACAGAGCCAGATCTTACGTCACTGCATACGTCTCATGTTGCCCAACAACGCTAGTGCGGTAGCGCCAAACACAAACACGCTAGGCTTGTTCGAGATGCATCGGCTTCACGCAGATCGATCGCCGTTATGACATCAAAGCACTGCGAAAGCGATCCAAAAGCACAAGGAGTCGTATGATCTCCAAACACTCCCGCAGCTCCGATCGGTCCGCGCCGCTCCGATGCATCTCGAACAAGCCATCAACAATAACGGACGTTGCGTTACTATGGATGCTCATGGGTTTGCAAAAATATATCGGAATCCAACGCGTTTGTGCAGCTCGCCGTAACTTACATAGACGGATATAATAATCAAGCTGCTATTAGCTCGACTAGCTGCTATTTAAAATGGTGGTCACAAGTTTCTTGTTGGTCACGGTAACCCCGCCCCCAGCCCTGACGCAATCGGTTCTTACTTGGCTCCGTTCTAGACCAGCAATGATTTGGTTCTACTTAAGAACCACTTTTCCTGGTTCGGAGCTGGTGCTTTGCGTGTGGAAAAACAAAGAACCGAATTGAAACTAGAGCTCTGGCTCCAAACCAGCACCAGCTCTGCCTTGGTGGAAAAGGGGTATGGGAGGTGTAAACGCTGTTATCTAAGAATGCCAGGCTCTGACAGTAAGTTTTGGTTCTTACTTCTTTATGTGTTCAGATGTGACGTAATGACTCAATATAGTCCACTAGCCGAGACTCTTCTTTATGTGTACAGATGTGACGTAACGACTCAATATAGCCCACTAGCCGAGACTCTTCTTTATGTGTTCAGATGTGACGTAATGACTCAATATAGTCTACTAGCCGAGACTCTTCTTATGTGTACAGATGTGACGTAATGACTCAATATAGCCTACTAGCCCAGACTCTTCTTTATGTGTTCAGATGTGACGAACGACTCATATAGCCTACTAGCCGAGACTCTTCTTTATGTGTACAGATGTGACGTAACGACTCAATATAGTCACTAGCCGAGACTCTTCTTTATGTGTACAGATGTGACGTAACGACTCAATATAGTCTACTAGCCGAGACTCTTCTTTATGTGTTCAGATGTGACGTAATGACTCAATATAGTCACTAGCCGAGACTCTTCTTTATGTGTTCAGATGTGACGTAATGACTCAATATAGTCCACTAGCCGAGACTCTTCTTTATGTGTTCAGATGTGACGTAATGACTCAATATAGTCCACTAGCCGAGACTCTTCTTTATGTGTTCAGATGTGACGTAATGACTCAATATAGTCTACTAGCCGAGACTCTTCTTTATGTGTACAGATGTGACGTAATGACTCAATATAGCCTACTAGCCGAGACTCTTCTTTATGTGTACAGATGTGACGTAACGACTCAATATAGTCTACTAGCCGAGACTCTTCTTTATGTGTTCAGATGTGACGTAACGACTCAATATAGTCTACTAGCCGAGACTCTTCTTTATGTGTACAGATGTGACGTAATGACTCAATATAGTCTACTAGCCGAGACTCTTCTTTATGTGTTCAGATGTGACGTAAGACTCAATATAGTCTACTAGCCGAGACTCTTCTTTATGTGTACAGATGTGACGTAATGACTCAATATAGTCTACTAGCCGAGACTCTTCTTTATGTGTTCAGATGTGACGTAATGACTCAATATAGTCTACTAGCCGAGACTCTTCTTTATGTGTACAGATGTGACGTAATGACTCAATATAGTCTACTAGCCGAGACTCTTCTTTATGTGTTCAGATGTGACGTAACGACTCAATATAGTCTACTAGCCGAGACTCTTCTTTATGTGTACAGATGTGACGTAATGACTCAATATAGTCTACTAGCCGAGACTCTTCTTTATGTGGACAGATGTGACGTAATGACTCAATATAGTCTACTAGCCGAGACCTTCTTTATGTGTTCAGATGTGACGTAACGACTCAATATAGTCTACTAGCCGAGACTCTTCTTTATGTGACAGATGTGACGTAATGACTCAATATAGTCTACTAGCCGAGACTCTTCTTTATGTGTACAGATGTGACGTAATGACTCAATATAGTCTACTAGCCGAGACTCTTCTTTATGTGTACAGATGTGACGTAATGACTCAATATAGTCTACTAGCCGAGACTCTTCTTTATGTGTCAGATGTGACGTAATGACTCAATATAGTCTACTAGCCGAGACTCTTCTTTATGTGTACAGATGTGACGTAATGACTCAATATAGTCTACTAGCCGAGACTCTTCTTTATGTGTACAGATGTGACGTAATGACTCAATATAGTCCTACTAGCCGAGACTCTTCTTTATGTGTTCAGATGTGACGTAATGACTCAATATAGTCTACTAGCCGAGACTCTTCTTTATGTGTTCAGATGTGACGTAATGACTCAATATAGTCTACTAGCCGAGACTCTTCTTTATGTGTTCAGATGTGACGTAATGACTCAATATAGTCTACTAGCCGAGACTCTTCTTTATGTGTTCAGATGTGACGTAATGACTCAATATAGTCTACTAGCCGAGACTCTTCTTTATGTGTACAGATGTGACGTAATGACTCAATATAGTCTACTAGCCGAGACTCTTCTTTATGTGTACAGATGTGACGTAATGACTCAATATAGTCCTACTAGCCGAGACTCTTCTTTATGTGTACAGATGTGACGTAATGACTCAATATAGTCCACTAGCCGAGACTCTTCTTTATGTGTTACAGATGTGACGTAATGACTCAATATAGTCTACTAGCCGAGACTCTTCTTTATGTGTTCAGATGTGACGTAATGACTCAATATAGTCTACTAGCCGAGACTCTTCTTTATGTGTTCAGATGTGACGTAATGACTCAATATAGTCTACTAGCCGAGACTCTTCTTTATGTGTTCAGATGTGACGTAATGACTCAATATAGTCCACTAGCCGAGACTCTTCTTTATGTGTACAGATGTGACGTAACGACTCAATATATGTCCTTTACTAGGCCGAGACTCTTCTTTATGTGTACAGATGTGACGTAATGACTCAATATAGGTCACTAGCCGAGACTCTCTTTATGTGTACAGATGTGACGTAATTGATCTATAGTCACATAGCCGAGACACTCTTTATGTGTACAGATAGTGAACTAAACTCAATATAGTCACTAGCAGAATTTTTAATGTGTTCAGATGGACGTAATGACTTCAATTATATCTACTACGAGACCCCTTCTTTAAGTGTACAGATGTACTAATGACTCAATTGTCACTGGGCCAGATCTATCTTAGGTCAGATGGACGTAAGACTATATAGAACTAGCCGAGACTCTTCTTTATGTGTACAGATGTGACGTATGAAGGTATTTTTGGTGCAAAACTACTGAACCCCTGTGACAGTGAAATTTGTAGTTGTAGAGAATAGCCACACATGTGTATCAGTAAATTTGATGTCACAGAGAGAAATGTTTTAAGAGTTGCAAACTTGTAGACTTTTTTTTATCTCCACAAACCCAACAACAGTTACACCTTCTCAAATTCTTCATTGCAGGTGCACAAATCCTATTCTACAAATCACAAATTAAGAAACTCGTGCGCTCACATTTTTGCTACAGTTGCTGCAGTGAATATGGTGCAAAACGCATTTAAACACCCAGATCAAAAAATGTGAAGTCACAGAAAAATTTAGCTGAATGACACTTGAGCCTCAAACATAACACAAATCCTTCCATTTATTGTACAACCACAATTATCCGCTGCGTTTGCAACGTCTTCCCTCAACTGTGAAACTCTTCTAAATGATAATCGAGGAGAATTTCTTCCGCAGAAATCAGCTAAAGACAACAAATCATCCGCAATCCCTCTGAAAACACATTCACATGCCATTTTTGCGTCACTCGCCTAGAACCCGTCTTCAAACGAGTACGGGGTCTCTGCAGAACAAAACTGAGTGTTTCTCAATTTGTGGGTGTTTGCAAACTGGTGGGTGTTTATAAATCATGCAATGAAAATTATGCCTTTCACCTGACCCCGCCCCTAAACCTACCCTCACTGTGACATGGGCAAATCAGGTAACGCGGTCGAAAACGCCCCTCTGTTTATGGCCTCACCCACTGATCTGGTAACTCCTATTACTGTCCTGCAGAGACCTATATTTGCTTCAAACTCCCGCTAATGACGTATGGTAGGGGTGTGCGATATCACGGATTTTGATCGTGGACGATTAAAATGTCTCCACGATCTGCTTTTGAAGAAATATCGTAGTATCGTGCATTTTATCAGTTGCAGTTCTGGCGCCGAGCTCCGTCTCAACATACATCAAATGTTAACGCAGAGGAACGGGACACTGCAGTTCACTAAAGTTCATTATTTGCATGTGCTTTAAAGCCTTGCTGGTATGGCGTTATTTCCCTGTCAAATGTCGAGAGCGCATTATTGTAGCGCGAAAGTACATTAATATAATGGGCGAGCGTGAATCTCTCTGCCGCGCGCGCGCTCTCAGATACACGCTGCTCTTGTAAGAATTTTCTCTGGGCTCGCTCAGAGAATATGTCTGCACTTAAAACGTGTTCAGTGCAATCGCGAATCTCTCCTCTTCGCTTAAAGTAAGCGTGTATGTGCTTAGACTGTGTCCCGTGCGTTCGCGCATGCCTAATTACTCTTCCAGGGTTTCTACAGGTATCTTCAAATGAAATTTAATGCTTTTTAATGCCTTTTTAATGCCATTTTAAAATGTTTTAATGCCATATACGACCCATGACTAACCACGTATACACGTATATATATATATATATATATATATATATATATAAAATGTTTTTTTTTTCCTTTTTTCTGGAACACATAGGTGTAATTTGCGGGTAGGACATGTAGATTGTCCACACCATTTTTTAAACATCTCGCGGCGTATAGGACGGGTCGCAGGAATGGTGGTGTTTCATTAGTAATATTATTATTAGTGTTTTTGTTGTTGTTATTAATAATTGCTCACACTTGCAAAAGAGAAGATTTGACACATGGCACTGACAATTCAACCAAATACAAAGTATTTATTCTCTTCCTCTTCTACCGGCACCGTCTCCTCCTCTAATGGGCCCGTTTCTCCACCTTCTCTGGGCCAGCATCCTCTAACCTGGCCTTTATAGGGGGCTTTCCTCTCAGGGCGGATGAGAGCATGATTAATTGCTTATTACCAGACATCTTTGAAAGACAGATGCAATGATTAATGCATGCATCCATGGCCCAGATATTAGTATAAAATATGACATGATTTTAAAAGTGACCTATAACATCGACTATGCAATACACTTTAAATTTATTTAGTGCTTATAAAATTATTAAGCCTATTTGGAGAGAGAAATGTTTATAATGTATGTCAGTAATCGTGTGATAACGAAAATATGACTAGGCCTAGACTACTTGTTCTGAGCAGGTGTTGTCAGTGAACAGGCTGTAAAACTGTTGTCTAAGTTACAGACACTCATAAAAACCTGATGCTAATTATCTGGGAAACGTTTCTCTAACAGCAGTCAAGTTGCCCTTGTTTGTGTCAAACAAGTTGTGAATTTTTTGTAACATTAAAACAGGAGATCATGACTTATCTTGAATCTTACCCAGATACAATAGTGCTATTTTCTAATTGGCTAATGTGTAGACCCTTTCTTTTTTTTTTTGATTGGCTGATAAGTGGCTCGACTAGTAATAACTGCAGGGGAGACGCGCTTGATTCCTGTCGGTTCCGATAGCGGCGCGGCCAGAGACATTTGGGGCGCTGCGGCATATTCAATATATTATAAAGAGTTTTTCAGCGTGAGAAATACAATGTGTGCCGGGAGTGCGTGACAAAAGACCGAAATGAGTGACTGTCACGCTCAATGCGTGACACTTGAGAGCCCTGCGTCAAAGAGTATAGAAGAACAATACGTTCTTTGCCTGCGTTCTGTTGCGGCTCGTGCACAACACTTCTCTCGGACGTGCGCTTCAATCCGTTGCGGAGAGACTCTCTTTTTGTTATGGTGGAATCACAAAACATAATGACCACAAACATGTCAGTGCTTGATATCCAACCACTAATAAGCAATCGATTTTGACTAGGAAAAAATATATACTTCTTACTGCGGATTAGAACCCAAAACCTCTGACATGCTTGGCTAAAGTTCTGCTACTGGATCATTAAAGTGCATGCGTGTAACAGTCGGGTCTATTCTCGCTTCTAGCAACATATATTAGATCTCATTAAACGACAAATTAAACACAATGTACTATTTACAAGGTTCAGACCCGTCCACCGCTGTACAACAGACGCGCGTCACCTCCGCATCACGGCACTTTTGCTCCGGCCGGAAGCAATTACCAAACTGGTTCCGCGTATTTATCACACGAATGTACATATTTTGCGCCAGCAAATACAAATTATTAATTATGAAGGCTATATTCAAATAAATTTATATAAAATTCTCTTCAAAACTATAAAAAAAAAATTAATGCCTGTAAGAATCAAATTTAATGCCTTTTAAGGCCTTAATTTTCGCAAAATCCATTTAATGACTTTTAATGCTTTTTAATGCCCCGCGGAAACCCTGTCTTCTCTTCGATTTTTTTTCTTTGCTCTTGGCATAAACGCTGTCAAAACGGCAACAACCAATCAGAAATTGCCATTCCATATGTTATGTAGTTTCCCCCGCGCTTTCTGCTGTATCTACGCCCCCCCCCCACCTCCGTAGTCTGATGGAGAAAAACAAAAGCCGTTTTTTCAACACTTCAAACTGATTCAGTGTGAAGTTGTTGTCATCGTAATTTGTTAATTATTTAAGCTAAAAATATATATATACACATTTATTGTAGGCTTATTGTATGTTTTTTATTTATATTATTGTATTCTGTTTTTCTCTGTTGTCACTGTCAGAAATGTGGCAGGTGCGTGGAAATTTGATCCAAATCCAGGTTCTGTTGTTGATCTGTTCTGTATGCTGCTGTTTGCACTTTGCACGTTAAAATAAACCCTTTGATAAAAACAGATTTTTTTTGGTATTTTTAATGGGTCACAGATACGCGTCAATTTTATTTTTATTTAATGCCAATTATATAATCTTATCAGTTAACGGTTAATAATCGATTAACGAGTGGCAGTTGTCGGTCGGGAAAATTAACCGAAATGAGCATCCCTAATATTATAAATGAAATGAACTTTAACTTAATGTTATTGGTTGTTTTTGGTCATGTTAATCCTTGTGTTCCCATTGTCTCTTGTCTAGCTTTGTTCCCTGTACCATTGTTGCCGATTCTATGTTTAGTTCAAGTTTATGTTCATGTTAATTTCATATTGTCACTTCAACCCAAATCGGTTTATTGGAATAAACTATACTTGGGTTCAATTCAACTCGACTTCAGTGGACTACATTACACATATTATAGACATGATTCATGGGTCTTTTTTTAATTCTCTTTCTAGATCTTTTTGCCTTAATTTTAAAATCTGAAAGTTCTTGTTTTAGGTTCTTCATATAGGCCTATTATATAGGCTACCTTGTTATATAAAAAAACATTAAGAAAGGTTTTAATAAGTGAATGAAACTATGAAAGTGAAGTTTTTCTTATCTTAGAAAAACATTCAGAGAACGTTTACATAATGGGGGAATTGAATGTGTTGTGGAAAAATTTTAATAGTCATTTATTCCTAATCTATTCAATGTGTAAAAGTATATGTGTGTACGTGCTTGTGCGTGACGGTTCAGGAATATATGGGACAGGACATCTCGACCTTAGGAATGGTCAGATTTGGCTGGTTTATTCCAGTACCAGTTTGTGTCCTTAAGTAGAAACTGAACAGCAGTGGGGGCCTTATCTGGGTGGAAAAGTACAGCGGGTGAGAAGAAACCTTGAAAAGAGTATAAAGGCTGTCTCATGTCTTCCTGGTGCGCGCCACTCACTTCACAGAATGTAACGGCTGTGAATGCGACCGGGCCTTCTTGCAAGAATAAAATACTTCTCTTTTTATTAATTTGACTCTGAGTGTCTCTTACGCAGTGATGGTGTTTAACAGAAGTTTTGCCACAACAATTGTTTGAATAACGTTTTTATAACCAAGCAAGAACGTTAATACAACATTTATATAAAGGGGAAATTGAACGTTATAACGTTATTATAAGCAGGAAATAACGTTATATAACGGGAGAATTGAACGTTCTTATAACCAAGAAATAGCGTTAATATACAACGTCTAAAAAACTGGACGTTTTGAAATTCCCTAGAACATTCAGAAATAACGTTTTTATAACTTAATGGGAACGTTATGAAAACGTTCTTAAAACCTACAATTGTTAGCTGGGGAAGAGGAGAGATTTGCGATTGCACTGAACACGTTTTAAGTGCAGGATTCTCTGAGCGAGCCCAGAGAGAGTATTCTTACAAGAGAAGTGTATCTGAGAGCGCGCTCGGGAGATTTGCGCTCGGCACATCATATTCCGCGCGCGAGCAGATAGATTCAGGCCTACACACACATGAACTTACATATACACATATATGCATCACCCCCACCCCCCCATCCCACGCCTTCACCGCTTCGTACCCACAGTCTGGCAGGCGGGTCTGCGACCAGCGCCGAGAATGGCTGCAGGACCGGATGCTGCTTGCCTGGGCTGGACCAACTCCAATCCCCCCACCCCACACGTGTTGCAATGTCTTGTTCATGTAGATTGTATTGTTTATGTGCTAATGTTGCTGAGGTGTTTTTTTCCTGTTCCCAGATTGTACTCCTCACATGAGCATAGTCTGGGAGTCGCTTTTTTCTCCTCACCTCTCCACATGTCATGCTGTATTTTTCCCAAGATTGGCGCTGATTATAGCAGCCATGGTAGCATCTTGCTACCGAAGCACATTCCTTGTGTGTGAAAGCACTACTTGGCAATAAAGTGATTCTGATTCTGATTCTGATTCACAGACATCATACGAAGATGTTCAACTAGATCTTCATCGCTGGCAAAGATATGATGCATTTGCAGATTTGCTTTCACTAAACTGTAGATCCACGGCCACTTCATCCAACGCTCTTGATGTTCTTAAATCTTTCTGTTATGACTCCGAGTCGAGTGTGAACTGAAAGTGCTTCAGACGATTCAGTGCGCGAGGAACTGAATGGATCATTCAAACTGATTCGCGAACCGATTTAGACAGATCTGCCAACTTGTTTGATGAAGTCTTTGAACAGAAACGACTCAAAAGAGTGATTCATTTGTGAATGGAGCATCGCTCATGCCCATACAAAATATACAGCGCGCTTGGAATAAACTACGCATTTAACAACATGTATTGCATTAAAATAAAGTAACGAGAGAAAAGTCGCCCAACGTAGTGAAGTAAATGTAGCCTACTGTATTACTACCATAGACGGTTACTACCATAGACAGTAAATGTTAGTCTACTACCCACCTCTGTTGGGCGCAGAGTTAACGGTCACGACATGCTCTTCTTCTGTTGTTTGTTTACACTATGTATAAAACACTGGTATCCTATCGCGCAGGAGGGGGTTTCATTCATGTTAGTGACACCTTGTGTCCCCGACAGGAAAAAACCCTGCTGCGCGATCTGTGACAGTAGGCGCGCGTCAATTATTTATGTCACATTGGAATTGCGCGAAAATACAGCGATTTTCGAATAAGCAATTTTATGATAGAATTTCGAACGCAGTTCGACTATTCGAAGATCGCGACTCATCCCTAGTCTAAAGTGAAAACAAACAGAAAAAAAATGAGAGAAAATCTGCTTGTCAAATGCGTGTATACTAGACGCGTCGCGTTCAGCTCTTAAAGCGACAGTAGCCTAGTTAGTAAACAAGCTGCCTCTTGTCCTTAAAGAGATAGTTCACCCAAAAATAATTCTGTCATTATTTACTCACTCTAATGTTGTTCCAAACCTGTATTAATTTCTTTCTTCTGTTGAAAATAAAAGTTATTTGGAAGAATGTGGGTAACCAAACAGTTGCTGGTCCCCATTGACTTCCATAGTAGGAAAACATATGGAAGTCACTGGAGTACAGCAACTGTTTGGTTACCCACATTCTTCCAAATAACTTATATTTTCAACAGAAGAAAGAAACTTATTCGGGTTTAAAACAACTTGAGAGAGTAAATGACGACAATTAAAGTGTTTGGGAGAACTATCCCTTTAATGTTAATAAAACAACAAAACACAAAGAGGAAATCACTCACTACTCTTGACTGAAAAGTAGTAGCTTTAATAATAATCAATGTATATGTGTCTATTTATATGTGTCTGATCGGATAACATTCCCATCAGAAGTGTGTTTACACTTGTCTTTTCAATGTGTATGTGGACAACATACGGATACAGGTCGCATGTTAATGCCAAGTGTAAAAGCAGCCATACATACCTGTCAAGTTTTGGATTTGAAAATAAGGGAAATTTTCCGGCGTCCACCGCAAGCTGTCCCACCACCCCAACCAAGCTCCAGTATCCCTTACATTTTAAGACAGGTGTTATAGCCTAAATGAAAACACACACACACACACACACACACACACACACACACACACACACACACACACACATATATACATATTGAGAGCATTTATTTAAAGGCTTATTTGCATATTTTCTGTTCATTTAACATTGCTTGTCTTTACATTTACATTTTATATTTTCATTCCACACACTATTTTCATTTCATATTGCTTTTCTTTTACAGTTTTTCTTTTCATTTCACATAACTTTTCTTTACTCTTTTAGTGTACGAGGTAGGAGGTAGCGTAGGAAACGTCGTGACGTAGAACGAACGCGCCAGCGCAGCCAGAGAGCAGAGCAAACGTCACGTCGTTTCTACGTCCTACCTCGTACGCCGACTTCCATCACCTGTGAACGCGCGTCGATCGTTGCCGGAAGTCAGATATTTTCATCTATAAAGTTTTAAATATGTATATTTTTACGACAAAACCGCACGGATTACCCTCAGAAGGCCTTCGTTTATCCCCCTGGAGCCGGATGGATTACTTTTGTGAAGGATGTATGCACATTTTGGGACTTGAAGGAGGTGGACCCCGTAGCTTCACATTATATCCTCTGAAGGGTCTAAGACATTTTCTAAAATAACTGAAAATGTGTTCGTCTGAAACAAGATTGACATATGCATCTCGAACGGCTTGAGGGTGAGTAATGCATGGCTTAAATATCATTTTTGGCCGAACTATCCCTTTAAGTAAAAAATAAAACATATTATAAACTAAACAAACCCATGGTTCATTGTTGGCTAAATGATCATGATAGCCTTTGTGGTTCCGTCTTTTATATTGATTAGGCCTACTTTGCTAATCTATAAATATAAGTAGGGGTGGGAATCTTTGGTCACCTCACGATCCGATTCCAGAACGATTCTTTATCTACCCCCCCCCCCCCCCCCCTTATTAATTCATTATTATTAATCTTTATTAAGGACACAGTATTCCGGTCCATAGTATTAAAAGACAATAACAAAACAAACAAACAACCAAAAAACACATAATACATTATTTACACATATAAGCAAGAGTGCCAGTGCTTCCAAATTCTTGAAGTAAACCTGACCGTGCTTTTCCTCGGACAGACCAACGCTTGTACAATACTGTTCGACTGATTCAGGACTCTATTCATAAATGTAAAGATACAGTGCCTAATGACAGCTGCACAAGTTCTTATTCCACTGTTAACAAACATCTCACTTGCACTACTGTGCCGCGATACTTTCAATAGCATTCTCAGAGAATCATTGTATGCCACCTTCAAAGCCTGCATGCTCTTCTTTCTATAGCTGTGCCAAAGGTGCGCAGCATATAAAGGCGAGCAGAAGCTTTTAAACAGTACAATTTTGACATTGGAGGAACACATGTGAAACTTACGTGCCAATGCATTAGCCTGCCCATATAGTTTACACCTCAGCCTAAACATGTCTCTATCATCCGAAAGGTCATCTGTAATATAATATCCAAGATATTTAACCTCATTTGTGTCCTGTAGCATATTTCCACAGAGGTAAAAATCTGGAAACCTCAGCTTATGATCATCTTTTGTTTTAGCAATCAGTATGTGACTTTTTAGGGCATTATACTTAATATCAAATGCATCACCATAAGAGGAGCATATATTCAGAAGCTTCTGCAGGCCTGCACTATATGGGCTTATCAGCACCAAGTCATCTGCATACATTAAATGGTTACACAAGACCTCATTAGTTTACATAAGTAATTAAGTACTATTTTAAAAATAATTACAAATGAATTTTTTTTATTAAAACAGTTGTATGTTAAGAATTTTAAACTAATATAACAAATAATAAAGAGGAGCATAGAAAAATACAACAAACAACAAACAAAAAGTGCTTTCAGTAGCCTATAGATTATCTGAACGTTTTCCATTCAAGAACTGTGAGTGATTTTTCTTCATGTTGTTTTTTACTATGACATCATAGACTGCGGGAGATCAACTAAAGGGTCATGAAACCCCAAACCAAATTTTCTGAGATTTTAACAGAGGTATGTGTGTTGAACACCATTGAAGACAATGTTAGCATCTGTTAGATTTAATAATAGGGTTAAAATGGTTACATTTTAGTTTTTTTCCGCTTTTTTCGTCTTCCGGGTTTAAAATCTTCATCGTGTCCACGTCACAGGCTGTGACGTGGCCGTGCTCTGTGAGTGCTTGATGACTCATCGGTGTCTCAATTATTAATGAGACTGAGTTCATATCCTATGAGAAGACATTGTCTCTTAATTATTCATGACACCACGTGGATCTTTCCAATAACAGACATGTCAAACTGTGATATCGCGTAGTAGCCTAGATGAGAGAGACAATATGGGACGCAGTGTTTGTTTTCGTGGTGCAAAAGTCCAAGTGGTTTGAATATGTATCCCCGCGATGCTGCCAGGGCTAAACTCTGGCTCCGGGCGGTTGGTTTGATCAACCACGGACACATCTAAACTATAGCGTGTGCCGCAAACATTTTTCTCGAGAGAGAATGGTGGACTTCGCCTTGTTGACGACCAATGCAGGTTGCGTCTTGCGAGTGATGCGGTACCAAGTCCCGAGGACTTTTCTATCCCTTCAGAGGTGTGTGTGTGTGTGTGTGTGTGTCTAAAATGAGAAGTCCTCACAGAGCCATCTTTATTATGGGAGTTCAGCGGGCGCGTAGATATTAGGCTATGCACAGAACGTTGTTTTTTTTTTAAGCGGAAAATTCATTATTTTCAAATATATGCATTTAGTGTCTATATAAACAACTATATATTTTATAATGAAATTATAATTATACATGTAGTCTACATTAATATGTTAAAATAGAATTACGATTACTGTAGGCTAATATATGTAGCAGGGCATTCAGTTACTTTTGAAAGGACAATAATAAAGTGTCAGTGTATTTCATTAGACATTAACTTTGCCAGCTATAAAAAAAAATCTAGCATTTCCTCACGTTTTACCACTGCTTTTTAGTGACAGTCGATATGCATGGGCCACTGGCTATGACAGTGATGGCCAAACCACACCCACTCCCTCGCTTCTTCTCACAGCATCCACGCCCATTTAAGTTGCATTTTTCAAAAAGATTGTGAGCTAGACTTGAGCTGAAAGAGGCAATAGTATATTCCTGCACAACCGGAGGCTGCAGTTTCAGGACCCCAGTTTTAGGACCGCAGTTTCAGGACCCTAGTTTTTCGTGACAGCGCCACCTACCGAACTGGATGATATCTTAAGTATTGTTAATATATATATATATATATATATATATATATATATATATATATATATATATATATATATATATATATATATATTAACGAAGAAGATTATGGAATAGAAAAGCTCCTACAGCAGGTGGATTAGAGCAAGTAGCATCAAGCTACATGACACAATTTAAAATATTAATATTACACTTTTACTTAAAGCTCTCTTTAAACCACCATCGAGTATTTGTATCATATTCCGGTCGCGGTTTAAAATGGTTTTAAGTAAATAAAAGATGTTGAAATATGTTATATATAGCATTTTATATGCAGCTAATGGCTACACCTTGTTTAGCAATACTGTAAACATTCTTTATTCATATGAAAATATCAAAAATCACACACAAACCACATATACTCGAAATCGTGCATTTATTAGCTTCTTGTTTCAGGTGAAGAGATGTGTCTTAGCTTTGTTATCACGGAGGTCAGAATGATGAAGTGTACACAGCAGCGCGTCATGCAGAAGGGCGGGATTATTGTCACGTTAAACCACGTGAGATGATTGACAGCTCTATAGCGAATAAGAGAGCGCAGAGAACTGACACAAATCAGGAAGAGGAGAGATAGATCCATAGACAGATCTCGCTGTTTGAGTTTCAGATCGCATAATTTAGTGGAACATGAAAATCATTATTTCTCCAAATATGTGCACCATTGGACTAAGAGCCCTGGCGGATGCCGACCGTATGTATGTGGACACAAATAAACCGGAGAAAACGTGAATGACTGCTTTATGAGTGATGATTTCTATTCAAAATTACGAACGTTACAGATTAATAATTTTGCACTCCTGTCATAAATTAAGAAATTAATGTCACTGCAAACCAGTTTTATCATAAACAGTGGTCTATCGAAGCTGGAGTTTTAAATATTTCTAATGATGCTCAGTTTGTCTAGATCAAATAAGTAAAAGTGTGATGTTTTAACGAATAATGAATATTGAACAATAATCTGGGGCCGTCTGTGATCTTTGCTACGAAAGGGGTTAAATGAGTGTTTTTGGTGATCCAATTCGGTAGGTGGCACTGTAAAAGAAAACTAGGGTCCTGAAACTGCGGTCCTAAAACTGGGGTCCTGAAACTGCAGCCTCCGGTTGTGCAGGAATACCCTACTCGAAAGAGGGGGGTTTCATGACCCTTTAAGCTGCATTCACGCACGCATCTCGTTTGAAATAAAATAAGTAATGCGGTGTGTCCTGTCCGTTTAATCCCTTAATATATAACTAACTGGCTGTGTTTACGTTAATTTTGCACAAGTACATTAAACCACTACACGGAGTCGCACAGCCGCATGCGCGAGCAGTCAAAGCGCGCGTCAGCATTTGAAATTGAAAGCCGCCTTCTTGTTAGTGAGGTTCATATTTTAAATATATAAGTCCACTGCATTCCATCCAAACCACATAAATGATGACTTCGTAGAGCATTTGCAAGGAAAATACCGACGGGCGAGACAGCACACTTCAAACATCAAACAAAGTGCGCGTCTCTCACAGCGTATCCTGTGCAATAAGCCTGTGTGAATGTCCTTGTAATTCGCTTCAACCTTTCCGAACTTTATAAAAGATTATTTTACGGAAGTTTCGAGTGGTGTAACTTATGTGTGTGAGGAATTGGAAGCAAGCAGAATACGGGTGTTTCTAAAGCAAACTCAACGTCATCGCCCATCTGGTTAAAAACTAAACTCAGAATCGTTGGAGAGAGAATCGCGATGGATCGATTTTTTTCTCCCACCCCTAATAATAAGTTGTATTATAATATGCTATAATGTATGATAGCATGCAATATTCACCAGAAGTCATCATTTCAGGAGTTATTTTTCAAAATATCCGTGGGGCAGAACCAAACATGCAGCGCCTGCAAACTTACATGAAACAGTCCGAAGTAATAACGGGCCACTTCCGTAGTGAAGAAATACGAGCAGTACTTCTGATTACAGGAAAGATTCTCGTTTTAAACACTCAAAGCAGTAAAATCGCGCCTTTTTCTCCCTCCCTCTTCTTCTTCTTCTTCTTCGATTTGATTGGCGGTTGGCAACCAGCATTTAGGAGCATTACCGCCACCTACCGGACTGGAGTGTGGAACAGATTTTGTGCAACCTAGCATAAACCCACAACCCAAAAAAAAAAAAAAAAAAATTATTATATAATTACCTTATATCCTTTCCAATAACCCCGTATTTTTCAGATATTTAATGAGATGTTTTGATATTCCCCATGTTTTATACCCAAGGAGATTCTCAACAGTGAACCTAAGCTTAGCTTTCTTTACAGCTGCTGCTAGTTTCCTCCTTGCCTCCACATAACCTCTACACTCAAATAGCACATGTTGAATGGTCTCTATACTATTACATTTTATACATTGTCCAGTTGGATGTTTACCTATTTTATACAGTGAATAGTTAAGACCTGTGTGTCCTATTCTTAAGCGCGCAAAAACTGTCTCTGTCTTCCGGCACCCATTCAGTTTTCTTCCCAGACCAACATGTTTCTGTATATTATAAAGATGTCTTCCAGTTTCATTTAGTTCCCAGTATTCTTGCCATATTTTTTGCATTTTCTCTTTAATGACCTTTTTAGCTTCAGACTTACTCAGCAGAACCTGTATATCAACCGACTTTGATTTGAGTGTTTGTTTTGCCAGAATATCAGCATCTTCATTTCCTTGTACCCCTACATGGGCAGGAACCCAAACGAAGCAGACAGTCCAACCCCTATGATATAATCTATATATATATTTATGAATATTAAATACCAGATCTAACCTACAGGATTTAACAGATTTAATACTACTGAGCGCTGCCCAGCTATCTGATGCAATGACCACCTTTTCTTCCTTGTTTCCTTCTATCCACTGCAATGCCATCAATATGGCCATTAGTTCAACTGTATATACTGAAAGATGATCTGAGGTTCTCTTTTTAATGCCTGTTTTGTATGTTGGGATGTATATTGCAGCTCCTGTCCTTCCAGTCTCTGGATCTTTAGAGCCATCGGTAAAGATCATGCAGTTATTTCTATATTGCTGTTCTATATAATTCTCTGCTATTCTTCCCATGTATGCTTGCTTAGATTTCTTTTCGATTATTTGCTGTATATGTAGGTCAATTGTTGGATTTATAAAAAACCACGGAGGAAAATCTGGATATGGGACTGCTGGGATATATTTTATACTGCAGAGGCCAAGGCTTTCCGCTTTTGCATTGCCTACCCATCCAAAACTAAAGCAACTACTTTTATTGTGTTCCCAACATTCTTCTAGTATGGCTTTAGCAGGATGAGAGCTACAGTGTCCCTGAAGATTAATCCAGTATGCCATCATCATTTTTATTCTTCTTATTCTTAGTGGCTGTTCCCCCATTTCCACTTGCATGGCAGCTACTGGAGAGGTCTTAAATGCTCCACTGCATGTTCTTAAAGCTTGTGCTTGTTCCACATCTAACTTTTTAAGATGGCATTCCGCTGCTGACATATATGCTATACACCCGTAATCTAGTGTAGATCTCATTAAAGCCTGATATATTTTAAGCAATGATGTTGTAGTTGCCCCCCAGTCCCTTCCTGATAGACATCTTAAGAGGTTATTGATTTTTTTGCATTTGTCTTTAACCTTATCAGTATGCTGTTTCCAGGTCAACTTTTCATCAAACAGTATTCCTAACAGTCTGATAACTTTTACTTGTTCAAGTGTTTGATCATATAATTTTAAGGACACTTCTTTATGTCTTCTGGAAAAACATATCACTTGTGTCTTTGCACCCGACATCTTAAAACCCCAGTTATTAGCCCACTGTTCTACCTCCATAATTGCTGCCTGAAGTTTTTTCTGAATAAATTTCAGATTCCGTCCTCTTATCCATAGGGCCCCATCATCTGCATACAATGACTTCCCAATATTTCTTTCCACTTTTTCAAAAATATCATTGATCATGATGTTAAATAGTACTGGACTACATACACTGCCTTGTGGAGTACCATTTTCAACTTTATAGAGTCTTGAATATTCTGTACCCACCCTGACCTCTATTGTCCTTCCAAATAAAAAGTCCAGCACCCAGTTGTACAGTCTACCACCTATACCTAATTTATTTAATTTAATAAGTAACCCTTCCTTCCATAACATATCGTATGCCTTTTCAATGTCAAAAAAGACAGCTACCACAACCTCCCCATTTGTCTGAGCTTTTTTGATTTCAGATTCCAAACATAAAATAGAGTCCATTGTATTTCTCCCTTTCCGAAACCCATTTTGATATGGTGAGTACAAATCTCTGCTTTCTATAAAAAATGTCAATCTGTCTGTTATCATATGTTCCATGGTTTTCCCTAACTGTGACGTGAGTGCTATTGGTCTATAACTTGAGGGGTCTGATGGGTCTTTCCCAGGTTTTATTATTGGTACTATAATTGATTGTTTCCATACTATTGGTATTTTACCTGTTTCCCAAATCTGATTAAATAATCTTAACACTACATTAAGTGCACTATCTTCCAAGTGAGCTAACATACTATAACTGATGTTGTCCTTCCCTGGAGATGATTGTCTTGTCTTTGAAATAGCCCTTCTTAACTCATATAAATTAAATGGTATATCTAAATCATTAGTTGTTGTACTCTTCTGTATATTGACACCTGGGTTCATAGCAAGATTGTTGTCTCTGCACTTTTTGGCTTCGACTAATAAATTATCTGAACTATGTACTTTAACTAAAGTTTCTGCCAGCATTTCTGCCTTATCTACATTACTGATTGCTGTTTTATTGCCACTTATTAAGACTGGCATTATATAACTCCTGACTCCACTCATTTTCCTAACCATTCCCCATATATCAGCCAGCGATGTCTCTCTTCCAATCTTATTGCAGTATTCCCTCCAGTATGCACGTTTTGTTGTTCTTATAGTCTTCCGGACTATGGCCTGTGATCTTTTAAAATTAATTAATGTCTCTAGTGAATGATGTTTTTTTAATTGCCTAAAAGCCTTGTTTCTTCTTTTAACAGCTTTGCTACAATTTACATCCCACCATGGTACATTCTTTTTCACTCTGTTCCCTGTACTTCTTGGTATCGTTTGCTCTGCTGTATTTATAATGACTTCCACCAATTTTTTATTAAATTGATCTCCATCTGATAAATCTCCTTTAATTAAACTCTCACATTTATCCTTACATAATTTTTGAAATGTATCCCAATCTGCTCCATCTAATTTCCACCTTTTAATTCTTGAGTTTTCCTCATGATGTATCTCTACTCCGATCTTAACTATTATAGGGTAGTGATCACTACCTCCTGATGATGTATTTAACACCTCCCATATGGTTATGCCTGCTATTCCTCGCGATACTAATGTTAAGTCAATTGCACTTTCTGTATTTTGAACACTGTTATATCTGGTGCCACTTCCATCATTCATGCAGACTAATCCTTTATCTACAATTAATTCCTCTATAATTAATCCATTAATATCTGTCTTTTTACTTCCCCATAGTGTACTATGTGCATTAAAATCACCGCACCAAATCACTTTCTCCTGTGTTTGCCCATACAGAGTATTCAATGTTTCTATATTTAATCTATTACAAGGGTTATAATAATTAATTATTGTTAATTCATCTCTTCCTGTCCAGCATTTGACTACTATTGTTTCATGTTCTTTTCCTATACTCATTAAACTAAACCTTGTTCCATTTAGCACAAACGTTGCTACCCCACCACCTTTTCCATTCACCCTATCATTCCTAATTGCTGTATAACCCTGAATTGCAAAGTCCCATTGTGGTTTTAACCATGTTTCCTGTATGCATATAATATTAGGTTTATTTTGTAAGTTTGAGATAAAATGTTTAAATTCCTGTCCATTAGCAATTAGACTTCTTGCATTCCATTGCAGTATAGTTAAAATCATGAAGATCCACCACCCCCTGACAGTGCTTGTGAGCTTGGCGTTCCTCCACTTAAATGTTCCTTAACCTCCTCCCATGCTAATCCCTTGATTCCCAAGTACTTTTCTGCTGCTCTGACTATTATTTTAATTTTTTCTGTTTTCTTCTCTGTTTGTGCAGAGCAATTTATCACATCGACCATAAACAAAACAAATTCATTTTTCCCCACCACCATAGTGTCTTCCTTGATTTTGTCACATCCCTCACATGTTCTTGGCTTCTTACAGTCTGCATCAGCTTGTTTATTGTTTGGTCTTTCTGGTTGCCAACCTACTCTCTTGGTTGCTTCAGCATATGTTATTCCTTCTGATGTTTTAATTCTCTGTATTTCTACAGCTCTCTTACTAGCCTCACATCCCCTGTAGGCCGAGCTATGTTCTCCTCCACAGTTACAGCATTTTAGCTTAGCTCCATTTACGCATTTCCCGTACTCATGTTCACCTCCGCATCTTCCACACCTTTGTTTGCCCTTACATACAGCTGCTACATGTCCATATTTTTGGCACTTAAAGCACCTTAGAGGTGGGGGAACATACTGTTTGACATCATAGCACATATAACCTATATATACCTTAGATGGCAGACTTTCCTCATCAAAAACAATCATGACAGACAAACTGTCACATCTTTCACCATTACGAGTTGTTTTCAGCCGTTTTGCCTCGGCTACCCGTGCTCCCTCCACATTTTCCTTAATTTGTTCTACTGATATATTTGTGGGTATTCCCAAAATGACTCCTCGAACCTTCTGTATATTATTGTTAATTATACCATGGTCTGGGTGAATACTCGATTCTGATTGGCTGCAGGGTGTCCGTTAAAAAGTGATAGAGGACACCTAGTAAAGAAGTTCTGGTGAAACTGCCTGTTTACCATTCGAAATTAATAAATAAATGCGCTGCCTACAACAGCTGTGAGTAACCATAGCAACAGGCAGTCCACACAGGGCGCGCGCTCGTTCAGGGTCCTGGGTTGTGCGATGATGCAATCGGCTGTTCTGGGACTAATACAACAATGAGCGACTTCGTTATTTCATCTTCAGTCTCTCACACTGCTCTCACGGACTGACGGAGCCCAGTAAGCCCGCAGACTGCTCTCGCATCGATGGCCTGTCACAGACATTATTTGACGGCTCTCCAGTCCAGCATCGGAGAGTCGACCTAACGTTACAGCGGTGCTTCGGAGGTTGTGGTTAGTGTAGACAAGTGTAACACATAGTGTTTTATGTGTAATAAAAAAAAAAAAACTATGCCTTTGTGTTTCATGAACTAAAAATGCATTTTTGAACCTGAAGGGTTCTACAAGCTGAGCGGACTATGAATATCTCCGGTTGCTAAATAAACCGTCAGGCAAGTTATTATTTGTAAAAACTAGAGATTTAGCCTAATTAAAATATAAACTAATGTTTTAAAAATGTTTTATTTGGCAAGTGACCATGGTATAAGCGGGTTAATGCCCTTCGAGGTGTCCGTTGTAAGGTTTTAATGGACTTCGGCGGAGGCAACCGTCCTCCGCTGCGCGTCGGCCGGTTTACACCTCGCCGTCGTCCATTAAAACCTTACAACGGACACCTCGTCGGGCATTAACCCTTACTTAATGACCCTTGCACTCGCTTACCTTCAATTTTGTTAAGCCGAACAGCCTTTCCTTGCTGATCAGAGTCCCTGCAAAAAACCATTAATGCTCCATTTCGCACAACTCGTGCACTTATTACATTGCCAACCAACTTGTTTATAGCTTTTGTTAAATGAATCGGGTTCCACTCGCCGAATGAAGCTCCATCCTGAGTCATTTTAATCATTACTTTGTACTCTTTATTTCTATCGTCTGTTGAAGCCATATTTTGCTCATTATCAGTTTCCTCTGAGTACGAACTCTCATTTATCCTACTCTTTTTCCCCCGTTTTCGTTTGCTATTTCCTTTTTCCACAATTTTCCATTTTTCATTTCTACCGCCGCCTGTTTCCATTCCCAATTCACTTCCTGATCCGTCACTTCCCTCTGCCATCCTCTGTCCATTCACAGTCCGGTCGTGTCCAAACCGCGCCTACGCTCAATCTTCTCCCTCCCTCGAACGGGACTGCCCCTCTTCTTCTTCTTCTTCTTCTTCTTCTTATTTTTATTTGGCGGTTAGCAACTATTTCTCGTGCATTACCGCCACCACAGGACTGGAGTAAGGCACTGGAGTTGCTGGCTGTAACAAAATATGCCAGCAATTAATCTAATATTGATAACAATAAAAAAAAAAAAAAAAAATTCTTATATCCTTTTTAAAAGGCCTGTACTTTTCAAAAAAGAAAGTAATATATCAAAATTCTCCCTTGAACTTCCGTTCAATAGTGTTTTGGTTTCTAAAGACATTTCTTTTGCTTTCAACTCATTAACAAGTCTTTGCCTTGCCTCATTATATTTATGGCAGTACATTATTACATGCTCTACTGTTTCAGGTATATTACTCTGGCAATATTCACAATTTCCATCTCCATGCTTTTTTATTAAAAACATTGTACTATTCAACTTTGTATGACCCAACCTCATCCTAGTCAGCACAATTTCTTCCTGTCTTGATCTGGTTATGTGTGTTTCTTTTCCCACTTTCCCTTGTATCCTATATAGATGTCTTCCTGAGCACCCATTATCCCAGATATGTTGCCACTTTTTAATAGTTTTATCCTTAACTATACTTTTTATCTCTGCTTTACTGTACTTTACATCTATATCTATATTACTTTTATTTGTTGCTCTCTTTGCATGCTCATCGGCCAGTTCGTTCCCTTCCACTCCTATATGGGCTGGTACCCATAAGAATGTCACCCTCCTTCCTGATGCTTGTATTCCATTTGCTAGATGTAAAATTTCGATTAAAATATCTTCCCTTGAATCAGACCGATAGTTCTGAATACTGAACATTGCTGAACTTGAATCAGAGGCAATTACTGCCTGCAGACAATTGTTAGACTCTATCCATATAGCAACCAGTTCAGCAGTATACACTGCTAGGTCATCATTTATCCTTTAGCCTTTGCTATTCCCACCTCAGGGATTACATACGCTACCCCTACTCTCTTCTCATTGTTTTTAGATGCATCTGTAAAAACCTTTACACACTCTTTGTATTTTCCTGTTATATAGTTTCTTACCCCATACTTATCCACTCCATCTTTCTTCCTTTCCTCCAATAGTCCTAAATCAACCTTCAATTCTTCTAACATCCAAGGAGGCACTACTGGATATGCCACTGTTGGACTGATGTTCAGAGAACCAATTCCCATATTATTCACCTTATCTTTTATAACCCACCCATAACTTTTGATTTTCATACTTTCTTTTTCCTGACATTCCCTTAATACTGTCTGAGACATGTGGTTCTCCTTATGACCCCTGATATTTGCCCAGTATACCAGTGCTAGCTGGTCCCTCCTCAAATGCAGTGGCATCTCACCCACCTCTACTTGAAGAGCAGCTACTGGAGAAGTTTTTATTGCACCACTAATTATCCTCATTGCTTGATTTTGCATACCATCAAGTTTGTTTAAGCTTGTCTTGGAGGCAGATCCATATGCTATACAGCCGTAATCAAACACTGATCTCATTAGACCTGTATAGATGGTTTTTAATGCTGACCTTGTAGCACCCCACTCTATCCCACATAAACACCTCATAACATTTAGTATCCTTTTACATTTTTCTACCATCTTTTGGATGTGACATGCCCACGTCAACCTCTTATCAAACCAGACTCCCAGATATTTAAAGATCTCAACCCTCTCAAGCTCTTTATCTAACACCATTATTTTTAACTCTCGGCTAATTTTTTTCCTTGTAAAGAACATAACCTTTGTCTTTTCTATTGAGATTCTAAACCCCCATTTCACTCCCCATTGCTGAACTTCATTCACAGCAACTTGCATCTTATGTACAATAAACTCAATATTCCTTCCCTTCTTCCACATTGCACCGTCATCCGCAAATAACGCTACTCCATCTAGTCCACGCAAGTCTTTAAATATCTGGTCTATCATAATTACAAATAATAAAGGACTCACAATGCTTCCTTGAGGGGTTCCATTTTCTACTCTAAAACTCTCACTTAATTCCCCATCTATTTTAACTCTCAATGTTCTTTCAGATAGGAAATTTCTGACCCACTGATACATCCGTCCCCTAACTCCAATCTGATTTAATTTAATTAATAGTCCTTCTGACCACATCATGTCATATGCTTTCTCTATGTCAAAAAACACTGTCACTACAGTCTCTTTGTTCACTTGAGCCTTTCTTATGGCTTCCTCCAGGCATACCACTGGGTCCATAGTCCCCCTACCCCTTCTGAAGCCACTCTGGTAACATTGCAACCATCCTTTTGACTCTACCCAATACATCAGCCTATCATTTATCATTTTCTCCATTGTCTTACCCATCTGCGATGTCAATGCTATAGGTCTATAACTGCTTGGACTATGAGGGTCTTTCCCCGGCTTCTTAATTGGTACAATGATAGACTCCTTCCACTCTTTAGGGATAATTCCCTCCATCCATATCTTATTGTACAACTTCAACAGGACATCCTTACCACTATCACTCAGATTCTCTAACATTGAGTAGCATATAGCGTCTTTTCCTGGAGCTGACTTTCCTAACTTCTTCAGTGCTCTTCTTCTTCTTCTTCTTCTTTGGATTTTTACGGCAGTTGGCATTACTGCCATCTTCAGGCTTTATCTACCCTTTGCTTTCACTCATACTAAATCCACCTATATAATCCAGTCCCCCTCAAAAAATCAAATAACAATTTCCTACCCTCCACACTCTCTCCATACTCCAATAAACTTTTTACTGTATCATCTACCCTTCCTATATTTTTAAACTGTGTTATCATTTCTTGTCTTTCCTGATTAAATTTCCTGCATGTTGTAAGAACACGTTCTACTGTTTCAGCCTCCTGACATTGTTCACACATTCCTGTAGGATGTTTTCCTATAATAATAAGTGTGCTATTAAGATTACTATGCCAAATTCTCAGCCTGCTTATTATCACCTGTTCTTTTCTCTTCGCTCCCCTACTTCTTGATATACCTACTTTTCTTTGAATTTCGAATAAATGTCTCCCTTTTGTTGCATTATCCCAACTTTGTTGCCATTTGTTATGTTTATTCGCTTAACATAACTCTTAAGAAACACAGACTCGCAGTAACGTTTAAGATGCTTCTTTGTTTACTGAACAAGTGTGCACACAGACATTAGAACATCAGTCCGCTAACTTAGCACACATTCATAGTGGAGCGCAATGTTCTAACACGACACAAAGTAGTGCCTACTTCTATGCATTGAAATCAGAGTAAATACATAACACCATTGTTGATTTACACTTCTCCACACTATGCCTTTCCCCTCTGATTTAGATAATTTAATATGTACTTCAACTTCTCCTTTTTTATCTGCTTCTTTTGCCACTTTATCTGCTTTCTCATTTCCCCGAATCCCCACATAAATATGACATTTTTCCCCTGCCTATTTATTCTTGAGTTCATAAATAAAACTTCATACAGCAGGTCCAGGTGACTTCTAGATGTACCTGTCTTCATGCTTACTAGAGCTGATACAGAGTCACTACATATTAATATTTCTTTATCACTAATTTGTTCTGTCCATTCTAACGCCATCAATATGGCAAACATTTCAACTGCAAATACACTCAGACAATCCGATGTTCTTTTACTAATTTCCACTTTATATCTAGGAATAACAACTGCAGACCCCGTTGCCTCTGTTTGCATGTCCTTTGACCCATCTGTGAAAATCTGAATACTTTCCTTATACTTACATTCCTCATAACTATAATCTACACTATTTAAATCAGCATTCTTATTATTATGTTTAATCTCAAGTAGCTCTAAATCTTTTTTTTTTTTTATTGAATTTTTTCTTATCACAATAAACAATAAAGACGTCTGACAAGGAAAAACAATATGACATCCTCAAAATGTACAATATAAATCTTATTGTATTATAACACCTCCTGCAAATCATCTGAGGCCCCATCCACACTAGCTACTACGTTTTCGTTTAGAAACGGAGACCTTTTGCTACGTTTGCAGCTCCCGTCCAGACTAAAACGGCAAAAACGAAGACCTAAAACTGAGAAGTTTAGAAACGCTGTTGACTCGTTTTGCGTTTTGAATCTCCGGAGGGCGTTTTAGTGAAGACGGGACAAAACGGAGGACTTTAGAAACGATGACGCAGACGCTCGCGCTCGGCTCTCTGATTGGGTGTCATCAGTCATGGCATATCCTTACCTGGGGCACGTTCAAGATCACAACGGTGCGCAACGTTTTGCTACGGTTTCCGGGTTGAACGTCATGTTTCCAGGAAACGGCTTGCACCGGTGTGCAACGGGGTTTGAGATGCGTTTTCTCTTGTTTGGTGGGCGTGTCAGAACTGCAGTCCAATCAGCAGCAACATGTGTATAAAGCACACGGTATTAAAGTGAACGCGTGTAACAGGTACATAAAGTGTACTGTTAAATGTATGTATAGTTTATAAGAATTCACACAAAATAGTTCGTTTACATTTACCTGATATTACTGCCTAAGTGGAATGAGTACCTTCCCCTTTAATTGATGTGATGTCATGAGTCAATATAATTTCCTGTTCTGTCCCCTCCTCTTCCTCTTTGCATTGATAATTCCAGTGAGAGGTGAGGTTATTTTGGGCTCCCGATAATCTTAATTAATCTTTATTTGAATTGTTGCTATTATGTCTATATTTTCACTCTAATTTATGTATATAATATTATTTTACCTATCTGTGTGGTTATTTTTGTCAATTCATTCCGATTAAGTGATATTTTTACATCTGGGCCTAAATGTGAATTGAGAGCACATGTGATAAGTGTACATCACATTTGTTTTATGGAATTACTGAGGGCGACTCTCACTAATGGCGCTTTTCCACTGCAGGTACGGCTCGGTACGGTTCGACTCGGCGCGGAACGGTTCGTCTCGCTTCGCTTTTCCACTGCGTGGTACGACTCTGCTCGGTACGGCACGGTTCGGTTCGCTTTAGCGCGGTTGCTTTTCCACTGCAGTTAGTACCCCTTCATAGTGGGTGGGACTGATCGTTACACTGTTTGTAGGTCCGGTGATAGCCGTGTGCGGCTAAGAGCTGAGCTACTTGGAACACCTTTTCATTCCGTTTTGCCCCATCCAGCTCTCGCTGGATCCGCTCCTCGGCAACCAACGAGAGGAACGTCTGCACCTCAACCACGATTTAGCCATTTCTTTTTTAAAGTTTTGATCTCTTTTTTTTTTCAAGAAAGTAAAACACAGGTGCTACCGCGTTGGCTGTTGTCTACTGGTTATATGACTCTGTATAGCGGGTTTAGTGTCTCGTGTCGCAAATCCAATGACGCTGGTAGTGACGATTCTGTCTGTCTGACCAATCAGTGATCTGCAGTGTTTCACGTCACATTTTAGTATCGGTACGGTACGCTTGGAACCTCAACAGATCAGGTACCATTTAAAGCGCGCCGAAGCGAGCCGTACCGTACCGTACCATGCAGTGGAAAAGCACCACAAGTGAGCCGTACCGAACCGAACCGTACCGTACCATGCAGTGGAAAAGCGCCATAAGAGGCTGATTACATGTGTTTGTGTATATATCAGGTATGTTTTTGGTTATATGCATTTTGTGGATATTACTCTTTGCATTGATAATTCCAGTGAGAGAAGTAAACAAGGGCGACTCTCACTAAGAGGCTGATTACATTTGTTTGTGTATATCAGGAATAAAAGATCAGCGAAACTGCCGAATGCTGTCCTTTTATTCTCCAACCAACCAAATAAACACAACGCAGAAAAGAGACCAGTTACACTTAGTGCCGTGATCATTTCGGATCATCAGATCAGCGCTTCGCCGATCGCCGTGGTTGCGTGACGGCTCGCCTTCCTCGCCGATCTTCTTCCTCATCGCAATCGCTCGTGGCGGCTCCGTGCTCACGCATGTGGAGGGCGCGTGTGTGAGATGAACTGCGTGTGACATCGCGGAACGAGCTGTTGTATCTTAAAGGAACGGTAAAGAGTTATTGACTTCCTGATATACTTTTTCTCCGGAGCACTGTCGTTGGTGCATATTGAACGACAGAGACTGTGAAAAGCACCGCGGGACGCTTCAGTTTTCTTCATGCATCGTATCCTTTATCTGTACAGTATATACTCAAGGACTGTTGAGGCATTTTAAACAAGAAAAAGTATATAATTGATTTTGAGAAAGTATATATTTTATTTTTATTGAGAATTTTGAAGTTGAACTGTTGACATTTGATTTCATATATTTCCCTTTTCAACTTTTCAACGGTTAAGGTTTTGCTGTTTGTGGCATATAATTTGCTGTCATTTTTACATGTTTTATCTGTTTCATTTCACAAATTGAAACATGTTTGAGGATCCTAGCAAAGACGATTTCAGTCCCGTGAAACAATCTAATGTCACTTTTCCACTGGGCAGAGGTCGTGGGTCTGAAATGTATCGAAATGAGGGGGTGTCTGAATTTACACGTTGTTATGGGAGAGGGAGTGCGTTAGCTACCCACACAGCAAAAGGACTCCGCGGCGGATCTGCCGCGGAGGTATCGCGGCTTCCGGAACGGACCCGCGAAACGGACCCGTATCGGAGTCCACTTGCTCGCAGTGACGGATCCGCAACGAAGGCGGATCGCGGACCCGCCGTGGCTCCGCGCTGCATCCACTCCGCATCCACGATTAAAACCTTACCTCTGCGGCGGGTCCGTTTGGGACCCGCAAATTGATACAGATCCGCCGCGGACCCACAACGGACTCATAAAAATTCTGGCTCATCTGGCCCTGGTCCGTTTTGGACCCGTTTATCTCATTTTTAAAATCCCTTCTGTTCTTGCTGTAGGATAAAATAGGTTAAACTAAACTATAGGATAAAACTAAAATAGGTTAAACTAAACTATAGGATAAAACCAAAAACTATCACTAGGGCTAGCACTACAGCAATATAGACCTAAGCTTAAATCTGCATTACAGGTACCTTGTATTTTTAACCTAACAATATTGTAAATAGGCCTAACATAAAAGTTTCAATACAAAACATCAATTTACTGTACAAACGTAATCACTGCTCAATGGAAATATAAAACTGACATTTACATTTATGGAAAGTTATAGGTTATAGCCTATTCTGGTTTTGTTAAGTAGCCTATGTGGGCTAAACTAATCTACATTCATTTTGTGGTCAAAACCTAACTTAGTGCTATATAGGCCTAGGTCGGTGCAAACATAACATATTTTATCTATTAGGCTACAACTTCAATGAAATGCCACACTATGTACAGCTAAAATATCATAAAATGAATAACTGGTGAACGACAAGAAGTTCAATAAAAAAGATAGTTTAATGTTTAATCATTTCTCCTATTACTCAGTTTGTGTGGATAGAGGCGGGACACGTCTCCTTGTTGCCCGATCTGTCGCCAGGTTGATCCCGATAGCATGCTTTGTGACCTCCGCATCTTCGGCTGACCGTGTCACTGATTTTTTTCTCACAGCACCTGTAATTAAACAGACAGATATTAACACAATCATAAAATTATATTACATACTGATTAGTTAACACATCTTCCTTAGTAGTTAACAGTAGTGACTTAGTGAACAGAAGTGTTAATAAAGAATTACCTAGTAATTCCTTATTGGTTATGCAGTAAGTAAGAAACAGTATTCTAAAGTGTTACCATAAAGTCAAACAAGTGTTAAGAATCAGATTTGTGAGAAATATAAATATTGTAGCTTGGTCATGTACCGGTCTGAAAGTAAGTGGCTTTCCCTGAGAAAGGAAGTCTGCATATTTGCAGATAAAAACACCACAGTCATTTCCATTTTGGCTGTTTGGGAATTGCCTAGAAAAAAAAATCCAATTAAGTATAACGGTAAACAAAAAGGCACCGTTTAAAGAATATTTGTATAACTTATTATATGAGGGTATGCATACGTTGGTTCTCATTCGGCCGATGGTCCATCTAGAAGCCTCAAAGCAGCTTTGATTTGATCAGGCTTTTTTGATTTTGTTCTCCTCCATGAGGCATTTCCTGTTAAATAATCACACGAGACATGCATAATGCCTTTAAAGCCGTTTGAGGTTAAAACCAAAGTTGTAATTGGACATAACTCACAACAACAATATCTGGCAGATCTCATCATGTCTCTGACCATGGAGTCATAACACTGGAAATAAATTACCTGGTGATAAGCAATGGAGGTCAAAGGTTAAAAAAAATAGTGTAAAGGTAGGCTAAATATAATTTTTTTACACTTTTAATCATGCAGTATATATATGAAAACAATGTGTTACAAAGGCATTACTATTCATAAATTACTTACAGTCAAAGCCCAGTGCAAGTCAAGGTGCAAAGGAACAAGAACTAGATCATAGAGGAAGAGATCCACTGTTATGGTCCATTTCTTCACTGCTGCATGGCCTGCAAAATGTCTGTCTCTCTCGTGAATCCCCTGTAAACACACACAGGTATCTGATGCACATGTAATATGCCATTTTAATAACTGACAGTATATTTCACTAATTACCTGTTTTTGTATAGTAAGTTTAACGTCATAAGAATGTATGCGAATGTCGTGTGCCGTGGAAAGGCACATTGAGCGTCTGGCTCGCTCATAGGCTGCGCTGCGGTAACTGCACATCCAATGGCGCGCGCGCCTCTGACGTGCGACCTGCGTGCGACCAATGAGCCAACTCTACGTCATTACACGTCAGAGCCCGCCAAGGGGGAGCCAAGTCCAGGTCTTCGTTCATTCATAGTCTGTCTGACATATATATTTGAAGCTATGTGTCTGTCATGGATTTGCACTGAATTGATTCTCAAAAATATGGAACAAAGTGCGTTCCGTATCAGTTCAATACGGAAGAAGACATTTATGTTTCAAATAAGCTGTCATCCCCTCCCTCTCGAGCAACTGGTGACTGGACGTCGTCCCACGTGAAGTCATGGCAACCAAATTAACAACAGGGCGAGTAGGCCTACTACTTGTCACTGAATCTTATTTATTTTGTAATATAATATATTTGCCTATAGGCAAAGTGACAAACAGCGATGAAATCCGCACTCACGTGGGTACCGTGAAATATGACAGCTAACGTTTCAGTTTATTGGAAAATAAATTTATTTATGAATTTACTGTTTATCAGTCCCCAGACGAGACAAGAAGCTAACGTTAGCGAACGCTGCAGGGACCCTCTGCCTGTGACTCCCCGCTGTATTCCTCCGACACGCTGTAATAACGACACTGTTTTAAAACCTTGTTAAACTATGTAAAATGAGCGGTGACGTTAATGGTAACTTACAGTCTATTTGCTGGATGGTTTCAATACTAGACGGTATCTAACATTAGCAGATAACCTGCACTTTTTGACGTTCAAACAGGCTCCAATACCCATTAGTTGTCTGAACCGAGTCAAACAGTGATTAAAATGCCGAAGCTTAATTTTGATTATAAAGAGGATGGCAGATACACAACACATGAGACCAAAATTGTCAAAATTCAAACTTATGCACAGCTAGCTAAGCTAGAAGCTAGCGCTAAATCCACGAGTGAACATGTTAAAGTTGCCAATCATATCAAACAACGACATTACAATAATTTACATGATGATAAAAAACAATGTTTACTGTCAATGTCGCAATATATCAATAAATCAATAACTTACTTACTCAAAAGAGGGTTCAGCGCAACCGTGTCCCAGCAAAGAAAGTCTCGACTGATATCGGCTCTTGGTGTGCTGGAGTTCAACCGTTACAGTAAAGGCGCGTCCGCGTCCTAGGATCCGACATGGGTCCGCACTGGATCCGCTGTTTGACAGTAGAATTCACGGCGCCGCCCGGAGGCGGAGCTGATCCTCTTGGCGGCCCCAAAACGAATGTGACAGTCACGCGGGTTTGGCGACTTGAACGCGGATCCGCCTAGGAGTCTAATGCTGTGTGGGTAATTTGGGACTTGACCATGTGCACACAGCCGATTCAGTGATTGGTTTTTCTGTAGGTTCAGCAGCTAGCTCCACCCCAATCATACGCCCTGATATTGAACGTGTTGTTACTCCTGAGTCGTTAGGGGGTATCATTTCAGATCTGGCTCAGAAAATAGGAGAGAGTATTTCAGCCAGCCTTAACCTTGCGCGCCAGCCCAGCCCAGTACAGTCTAATCCACCGTGCCAGTCTCAGCACTCAAGTGACGACGTTGATAAATCTAGCCTGAAGGTGATAGTACAGCAAGATGCACCACCTCCACCGTTCTTCAGGGGAGATAAGAGTGATTCATTTACTGTGCACGAGTGGGAAGATATGATGTACAGTTATTTGAACAGAATGAAATGCCGAACGCAAGCTGATGTCTCTGATCTCATCCTGAGCAGATTGGCTGGCAAAGCGAGAGATGTGGTTAAAGTGTCCCTGCGAAGCCGCCCTGAACTGAGTGTCAGTGAACTCCCGAGTGCAGTGTTTGACATACTGAAACGCAACTTCAGTGAGTTGTCTTACTCTAACATGCCTATGGCTGACTTCTATAACACTGTCCCTAGAGCAGATGAAAGTCCCATGGATTACTGGATACGGCTTAACAAGTCCATAGATGTTGCTAATGAGTGCTTGCGCAGACATAATAAGAGTGTTGAGGATCCCGCTGCTGAAGCAGTCATGATGTTTATTTCTCATTGCCCAGACCCGAGTCTTTCTATGTCTTTTCAGTTTAAGCCAGCTGAAAAGTGGAGCGCCGCTGAGGTCCAGGAGCGCTTGGATAGTCATCAGAGGGATCTAAAGAGAGTCTCTTTGAGGAAGCAGCATACAATGTCCTTGTCAGCAAGCAACCAGTGCACTGTTATGGCAGGCCCCAATAATGTGCCTAGTGCTCTTCCGCAGCCAGTTTCCATGCCCGGTTCTCCTCGGCAGCCAGTTTCCATGCCAGCCCAGTCACTGACTCCTGTAAGTCCTCTTAATCCATATGCTGTTCCTTTCTCTCCAGACACCAGCCTTCAGCACATTGTTGGCATGATGTATAGAGTCCTGTCGTTGTGCACTGCCTCTTTAACTTCACCCAGTCAGGTTCACCCAGGCAAAACTCCAGATTTCAAAACCAACTTAAACACTGCATGTAGGGTCTGTAGATCCAAGGAACACACGACGTATGAACATTGTAGACGTCAAAGACTATGTCGTAACTGTTTCAGTCCTGGCCATTTTAAGAGTGACTGTCCTAAAGCAGCATGCCCTACATCTCCCTCAGGTACTGCTCAGTTAAACTGAAGAGCCCATGCGATGAGAGGGGTAGCATGGGCAGTTTAAGTAAAACCTCCCTCACAGAAGATGTGCAAAATGTTTTTGCAAACAGCTGCAAACTATTGCCAGAAGACAAAACCGTGTTATATGTGGGGTCTCAGAGAGTTGATGGGGCAAGTGAGTTGTTTTATGCTCCTGTGACAGTCTGCGACCGTTGCACATTAAAGGGGTTGCTGGATTCTGGTAGTATGGCCTGCACACTTAGTGAAGAGGGTGAGTCCAAGCTGCAAGCTGATGGTCTTCTTCCGCATCCTCAAATTATTGCAAGTAATGTGGTCCTGGTTGGCTGTGGTGGCCTTACGATTCAGCCGAAATGTTCGTACGACTTGGAGATTGAAGTCTACGGATTTAAGTTTGTCGTTCCCACTCTTGTGGTGCCTGGACAAAGAGATGAGTTTATAATTGGAAGTAATGTGATCAAATGTGTTGTGCAGAAGATGAAATCGCATGACAAGTACTGGGAGCTAGTTTCCTGCAATAACAGTAACCCTGAGTGTGAGCAATTCCTTGAGCTTCTGAGCTGTATCTCCCGATGGTCTGGGCCTGCCTCAACAGCCTGATAAACTTGGGACTGTGAAACTCTGTCAGGCAATCACTCTGCTTCCCAAATGTGAGTATCTTGTTTGGGGCAAATTGCCAGCTAATGTGCCTGTTTCCCCAGGAAGTACTGTAATTGTTGAGCCAACCACGGCACGTTCAGCTCCTAAAAACATTCTCGTCGGACGTGTAGTAACACCGATGTGGGGTGATCGATGGGTGCCGGTAGTAGTTATTACCCTTCAGCTTATGTCAAAATGATTTACGACTTTGACCTTTGACCTGCCCCGCCCCCTGTCCTTCCGGTGACCCTCCGGAGTTGCTTTGATGTAGGATTAACCTTTGCCCCTTGGTTCTTTGATCTATGTATTGGCGTGTTGCCCGGGGTACGATCAATCAAGTTTAGCCGGTTGTCTTTGATCCGGTGTTGACAGTTGTCTTTGATCATGACATGATGGATTAAATTGATTTGCTAGATGAAATGGATATTTAGTTTTACCCAGTTGTCTTTGATCTGGGGTGTCATGTTGTCAGTTGTCTTTGATCCTGACATGATGGATCAAGTGGATCCCGGCATGATAGATCAAGTGGATCCCGGCATGATAGTTGTCTTTGATCCCTGCATTATATGTGTGTCACACGATCCCTCCCACCGTCCACGTTCATGAGCGCATTGCTGAGGACACTTTTGGGGTTCAGTGGTGCTCAGAATTAATGGTACAGTGGTGCTCAGAATTAATGGTACCCCTGGTAAAGATGATAAAAAATGGCTATAAAAAATAAATCTGCATCGTTTATCCTTTTGATCTTTCATTAAAAAAATTGGTAAAATTCTAACCTTTCATTGAAGTAAAAGATTTGAAAGTGGGGGGGAAATCACATTATAAAATAAATATTTTTCTCCAAAAACACGTTGGCCACAATTATTCATACCCCTAGAATTTTTTATGAATAAAATATCTATGAAGTATATTCCCATTAATATTTACCTTTTTTAGCACACCAGGGTGACTAGGAACATGAAATTGTCCAGCTATGACTTCTTGTGTTACAGGAGTTTAAATATGAGGAAGCACAAAGGCCAAATTCCCTTAATCATACATTACAATGAATAAAACCACAGAACATGGTTCTGATGTGCATCTAAAGATTGTTGAGCATCACAAAATAGAAAGTGGATGTAAGAAAATAGCTAAAGAATTGAAAAATCCCATTTTGACCATCAGGGCAATAACTAAGAAGTTATAATCAACTAAAGATGTTACGATTCTGCCAGGAAGAGGACGTGTGTCTATATTTTCTTAATGGACGGTGAGGATGAAAGTTTGAGTGGCCAAAGACTCTTCAAGGATCACAGATAGAGAATTGCAGAGATTAGTTGAGTTTTGGGGGTCAGAAAGCCTATAAAAAAAAATCAAACAACCCCTACATCACCACATGTTGTTTGGGAGGGTTTTAAGAAAAATGCTCCTCGCTCCTCCAAATACAAACTCTAGCATATTCAGTTGTCAGACACGACTGGATCTTCAAACGGCACAGGCTTCTGTGGTCAGATTAAACAAAAAAAAGAGCTTTTTGCCAGCAAACACGCTAGATGGGTTTGGTGCACACAAGGATAAAAAGTATCCCATGTGTACAATTTAATATACCGTTGGATCTTTAATGTTGTGGGCCTATTTTTCTGCTGGAGGTCCTGGACTTCTTATTCAGATACATGGCATTGTGGATTCTATCAAATATCAACAGATAAAAAATCAAAACCTGAGGCCTTCTGCTAGAAATCTTATAATGGGCCGTGGTTGGATCTTCCATCAGGACAGCGATCCAAAACAAACATCAAAATCAACACAAAAATGTGTTAGGGAGCACAAAATGAAGCTTCTGCCATGACCGTCCCAGCTCCCTGACCTGAACCATATAGAAGATGAGTGGGGTGAACTGAAGAGAAGAAGCATAAACATGGATCTGGGAATCTGCAGGATCTGGAGAGATTCTGTATGGAGGAATAGTCTCTGATCTCTTGTCAGGTGTTCTCCAAACTCATAAGGCATTATATGAGAAGACTCAGAGCTGTTATCTTGGCAAAAGGAGATTGCAAAAAGGTATTTAATAAAAGGGTATGAATAATTGTGGCCAACGTGTTTTGGAGAAAAACATTTATTTTATAATGTGATTTCCCCCGCACTTTCAAATCTTTTACTTCAATGAAAGGTTAGGATTTTGCCAATTTTTTGAATGAAAGATCAAAAGGATAAACGATGCAGATTTATTTTTTATAGCCATTTTTTATCATTTTTACCAGGGGTACCATTAATTCTGAGCACCACTGTAACTAGAGTTGAAAACCATTGAGCTTTAAAAGTAATCAATGACATATAAATTAAAATATATAACACTAACTAGAGTTGAAAAAACATTAATCTTTAAAAGTAAATAAATTAAATATAAATTAAAAAATATTAAATAAAATATCTGACTAGAAATTTACTGAACCAATAATCTCAAACATTTTTGAAGAGTTAAAGAAATCATACCGTTTTATGAAATGGATGGCAAAAAATAAAATCATCTCATGTATTTTCATACAGAGTACGAAAAGACTCTGTAAGTGATTCTCTTTCTCTCATAGTGTATGCCAGTCTCTGAGTTCAAATGGGGGGCCTCTGGCTATGTGTGTGCGTGTGTCTGTTACATGATACCCCCCTCCGCATTCCAGAGCGCATTGCTGAGGACACACAGTGCCAGTGAGGGTAATATGTGTCTACCTCACAAAAGTTGAAGAAACATTGTTCATTTAAAAGTATATAAAGTTGAAAACCATTCAGTTCATTTTAAAAGTATATAAATGAAATATAAATAAAATATTTAACACTAACTAAAGTTGAAAAACATGCTGTTCTTTGAAAGTATATAAATTAAATGCTTTAATCGTTCATTTTAAAAATAAATATCAAACAAAATTTACTGATTAAATTATTTTAGATTAAATAAATACATTTTACATTTTCACCGAGTTGAAGTAGCTCCTATCTCAGATGTCCATACAGCCTATGAATGGTTAAGATGCATAAGATGACGAGTGATTCTCCTCTCTCTCTCTCTCTCTCTCTCTCTCTCTCTCTCTCTCTCTCTCTCTCTCTCTCTCTCTCTCTCTCTCTCTCTCTCTCTTCTCTCTCTCTCTCTCTCTCTCTCTCTCTCTCTCTCTCCCCTCTCTCTCTCTTTCTCTCTCTCTCTCTCTCTCTCTCTCTCTCTCTCTCTCTCTCTCTCTCTCTCTCTCTCAGTACATGACAGTCTCTGAGCTCGAAGGGCCTCTGTCTATGTGTGTGTGTGTGTGTGTGTGTGTGTGTGTGTGTGTGTGTTCAGTATGAGCGTCAGTTTCATGAGGAGGTCTCTGCCTTAAATCTTACAAGGCGTGCATTACATCATTGTCACTCCTGTTTTGCTAAACATGTTTCTACATATGGTGGCTATAGGACATTAGTATAGATATAAGAATTTATTTCAAAGCATAATCGTAAAAGTTTAAATATGCTATTTTAAAATGAAAAGATTGTCTTAAATAAATCTTTAAAGTTTTACACTCCCACATTGCTAGGGCCCCTGGAATTTTATCTGACTAAAGTTGAAAAAGCATTGTGTTAATTTAAAATTATATAGATACTATAAAATAAAATATATAATACAAAATAAATGTCTTACTGAACCAATTATTTCAAAATAAATAAATAAATACATCTTGCATGTTTTACAGAGTTGAAGAAAAAAATCACACAGATAGTGCCTGCCAGCATGGACAGTGTGCGTGACAAACAGTTTTTGTACCACCGGTGATAAATTACTTTTAATCCATAGGACTAATTTTCAGGAGTGACAGTTATCAGTGAAATATGGCGCTCGTGTAATCTAAAGGTCTGCCTACCCCCCTGGGATCGTGAATTGGTCTTGAACTTAAACACTTCCATTCATAGAGTACTGAAAGAATCTAGTGGACACACAGCTCTGCCGTTTCCCCATAGTGTTCCACAGGCTCTTACTGTAAAAGGCTATAAAATAGCCAAGAAGACACATGGACGTGTGCCATACCCCATGTCTGGACCAAACACTTTTGCACCCTCTCTTCTTTGACCACTTCATCAAAAATGCAGAACAGTAAGTATTTTTTCTATTTCTATAATATGCTATTACTGTTTATCTATTATATTAATTGGTTAAAGTATGATTTTTAAAACATGGGACATTATCATGATATTGATGTGATGTAGATATTTTTATCTACTATATTAATTGGCTAAAGTATGATTTTTTAGACATGGTACATTATTATGATATTGGTGATACAGATATTGATGTGATACAGATATTAAATGTATCTACTATATTAAACACGGGGCATTATCATGATATTGGTGACACAGATATTAATTAATCAAAGTATGATTTTAAAATATGAAGTATTGTATTATGATATTGGTGATACAGATATTAAAATGTATCTACTATTTTAATTTATCAAAGTATGATTTTAAAATATGGGGGATTGCATTATGATACAGATATTAAATGT
The DNA here is from genome assembly GCA_036326025.1 of Chrosomus eos. NCBI lineage: Eukaryota > Metazoa > Chordata > Actinopteri > Cypriniformes > Leuciscidae > Chrosomus > Chrosomus eos. Next base: position 49,697,866 of record CM070822.1, read on the forward strand.
CTCTACTATATTTATCAAAGTATGATTTTAAAAATGTACAACATTGTTTATGCTCATTATGCTATAGTTTTTAAACCATATCACAAAACTATCAGTTTAATATGTCTGTTTTACAGCAATGTTTATTTTGCATTATGCTATGTTGTTTTAACTGTTGTATTTTTTATCTGATGTAACTAAAATCTGCAGCATCGTTTATTTAAGGTTTCCATAAAAGACCTTAAAATAAATGTTTTGGTTTTTATTCAGATTTAAATCTTATTTAGATTATTTTAGTCAGACATGCTTATGTGCGCATAGGCCTATTTTATTCCTCTTCAGTTACTTGCATTTTAAATTTTGCTAGGCTACTTTTTATTTCTTCTTTTACTCTGTCTTTGATTTTAACTTTTAGCAATTTGCATGATAAATTGTTTAACATGTAAGCTATATGAATGACACTATCACAGTGTGATAAGCAAAACATATAAAAGTCAAGTCAAAACTATTTATATAGGCTAGCGCTTTTCATTGTCATAATAACATGGTCTTTCCTTCTCTCTCTCTCTCTCTAGAGACAGCAAACACTGCAGGACAATCAGGCATTCAAGTAACATGTTAGCGTGGTTTATATTTTATTTTTAATGAGAGTGCAACAGGCGGTTTCTGGAAGTAAAAACATTTACTTTCTCCATACGGAAATTAATTTTAAAGACAGACCTACTGTGAGCTAAGAGGTTGTTAATACATGGTATTTGCTTCTGATAAAGACTTCAGCTTATTCTTCAGCTTATTCACTCCTGGTGAAAACTACATTACCCATGAGCCATGATGCTGTAGTGAAAATTATGTCAAACATAGTTTTTAAAAAGCAACACACTCCAAAATAGCTCTGTAATATATATTATGTCCTGATATAAACCTGATTGAAAATCCTTGGCAACAAAGTTATGGCTAAGAAACCCACTACAGTTACCGAACTGTGGAAGAGACTGGAAGAAGAGTGGACCAAGATCACTCCAGAGCAGTGTGAGCATCTAGTGATGTCGAGTGGCCGCAGATGTGCTCAGGTCATTCAAAGCAAGGGCCTCTACACTTCCTACTAAATTTTGACTGCTGGAAGCCTAAAATGTTTGTTGTAATGCTTGCTTTTGTGCTGCAAGGGTTATTGTTCTCTAATTTTGATCGCTGTGTTTTCCACAAAATAAAGGTTTTTGTTGAAGTACCTTGGTTATTTTGTAAAAAATGCTAGTAGAACAATGGTATACCCACAGCGAATATCCCTCAAAATTTCAAGCAATCAAGATTAACAATATTTCTGAAAATAATCAAGCGTTTCTTCATTGTTCTCTAATTTTGATCTCTACTGTATGTCATTATATGCATGTACTGTATATTGTATGTCACTTTGGACAAAAGCATCTGCTAAATACCTTAACCATAAATTTTTTTTATGAATTAATGAAAGTCGTAATGTTAAAACTGCTGTCCGTCAAACTCTTCTGTTTACACATAAATGTCCTGCAGGGGAATACCAACTCTAGGTAGAACAGAGACTTAAAGGGATAGTTCACCCAAAAATGAAATTTCTGTCAGTTATTACACTCCCTCATGTTGTTCGACCCCGTAAGACTTTCGTTCATCTTCGGAACACACATTAAGATATTTTTGATTATCTGAGAGCTGGATCACTCCTCCATAGGCTTCTATTATAATTGAAACTGGCCGGCCCAGAAAAGTTATTAAAAACATCGTTAGAATAGTCTGAGTGACTACAGTGGTTCAACCTTAAGTTTATCAAGCGACGAGAATACTTTATACGCAAAAAAATAAAACAAATTTATTCAACTATTAATTTCCTCCGTATGGGCTTCCGAGTTTACAATGCTCATTTCGGTGAACCCTTTTGTTGCTCAACACTCTTTTCGGTGAGGATTTTCAGCGCGAGGGATATTTGTTCACGTGACACTGAAATCGAACGCTACTTCAGTGATCCATGCATCTCTGTAATCCAGGACCCTCAACTATGATGGAAGGTAAATGAGAATCGGTTTACAAAGCAGAGCATCATTGTCCAGTGGCACTTAGCTGTTCCTGCGACGTTTGTTCCAACGGAGCGCGTTTTTTCCACTGCCGGGCAATTGTGAATAAACTCCGCTCACGCCTCTCACCTGAGCACGTAGTAGACCAACTTATCTTTTTGAACAACACTATAGGCTGTAGTCTATGTTTAAAGGTTGTATCAGTCATTTCAGGCCCAAAAAAGGCCAAAACATAAATTATCACATCTAATCATTCCTAATGATCCGCTAGCTGCCCGCCCGCTAGCTGAGTGCTGGTGTACCCATTTGTTTTGTGTGCAGATTTCAGAGCGTATGCTGCCTACAGAGACGCGGTTTTTGGACGGCATGCTTATGGGGCGGGCAGCTAGCGGATCATTAGGAAAAATTAGGTGAATGTGATCATTTATGTTTCGGCCTGAAATGACTGATACAACCTTTCAGTTTCATCAGTCGTGGTAAATAGGCCTATACAGGATGTTTTTTTTGTGTGTGTGTTTGTTTTAATAAATTATTTTGTCTGTTTTATTTACTAATAGCTGTTTTGTTACATTTGTTAAATGAAAAAGCTTTTCATTTTTGTTGTATAATAAGAACAGTTGAAATAGGCTGCTGAAGTAGCCTAACAATGAAGAGAATGTTTTATTTACTGTTGAATAAAGTAGCCTAAAAGTATTGTGTGTGCTAATTTTTTGATGATGAACCATCAATCATGTGTTGGTCAGTAATTTAAGTCCGTTCTACTCTGACTAAAGTGTAATTTTAGCCAATATACTGTAAAATAATATTGTTTTATCAGAAAGTGCTAATGTAATCCAAAATATTGCTAAAATATTAAATTGATATAATTGTCTCTATGACGGACACGCCCCGCCACCTCCCTTTGAACAAGCCCCGCCTCCAAATAAGCCCCACTCCCTGAGTAACCGAGTACTTGTTTTTAAATAGTAAAACCAACATGAAAAAGAATCGTTATAAAATCGTGAATAGTGATTTTTCTGAAAACCCTACGTTTTGTTCCCACAGCTATTCACGATTCAATTCTTATGAATGCGTTTAAAAAATATATATTTTTTAATTTTATGGAAACCTGTCTATTGAAATCAATGCATAAAATATATCATAGAGCCTAACAATACTGGACAAAAAGATCATGGGCGTTATGAGAATGATGGATCTATTTTCTTTATTAGTGTGTAAACAGTTTAAACATACCTTTGTATAAATTCAAGAGTCCCTGAAGCGTCTTTTGGGTACTGCATGTTAAACACGTAGTATGCGGCGAAGGTTGCAGCTACTCCGTTCAAAAGATTGTTGTGGGGCCCCATCACAATCGTCCCTTCCATGGACATCATCCACTTGTCGGCACTTAGTGTCTCGCCTGAAATACATTAACACAATATGATAACTAAAAGAGCTACTACACTACTTCCGACATCATAGTTGTACTGCAAGTTGCACTTTGAATGCAAGAAGACTACGTATGGCAACTTGGCTGGAAGCTAGAATTTTACTTTGTGTTAAATATGGAAATTTTTTCTACACAAACTCTTCGCTTCAGAAGGCCTTTATTAGGCGTGTGGAGTAATTTTATGATGGAAGGATGCACTTTATTGAGCTTCAAACTAATGGTTGAAATTCACTGCCATTATATAGCTCAAGTGTCAGGTTTTTTGTTTTGTTTTATATAACTCAGATTATATTTGTCTGAAAGAAGTCAGTCATACACCTAGGATGGGTTGAAGGCGAGTAAATCATGGTATGTAAAAGTAAAATACTCCTTTAACAAAGTAGGGAGAATATACCTTGCACAATTAAGCAAGGTGTGCTGGGTAGGGTCTCTCTCTGGATGTCAGCAGCTGTGGCAGAGGGCTAGGGAATACACATTTTTTAAACATTACAAAATGTTTTACCAAATACACAACAAATACCAATTAAAAATCTATTATTATTTTAATATTTCATACAGTCTGCAAGCCAGTCACATATAATTTGAGACAAGCAAAATGGTCTACTCAACACAGAAGGAAAGAAATAGCTAACGTTTTTAATATATGCATGCTACGCAGTCTAAAACAGTAAAACGATGTTAGCCAGTCAACGGATTAACAACTCCCTATAACGGTTCAGACTGTCTATGGAATATTAGAATAATTTGGAATAGATAGTCTGTGTGGAGACTATAGTATTGCAGGGGCAATTTACAAAATACCTGTTGGAAGAGAGAACAAGCAAGTGTGTGTGTGTGTGTGTGTGTGTGTGTGTGTGTGTGTGTGTGTGTGTGTGTGTGTGTGTGTGTGTGTGTGTGTGTGTGTGTGTGTGTGTGTGTGTGTGTGTGTGTGTGCGCGCAAGTTATACTCACATCAGCCTTATGAAAGATGCCATTCTCTTTAAAGTGGGCAAGTAGGCAAAGTAGAATGCAGATGGCCTTGCTGCCATTCTCTTCTTCATGGGCATCCAAGACTTCACCCACACCTGTTGTCTTGTGTTGTTTGAAGTACTCAATTATAGTCTTGCTTCTTTGCTCAATGGCTGCTGGCAGCTTCTCCAGGATGGAAATACCAGTCAGCTCACTGAAGTGAGAGAACAGGCCCTTCAGGGAAAACAGAAATGGCCAGTCGTCCTTGATTTTGGATATGCTGGGTGAAGGATCAGCATTAAGATCACGGCGCTGGAGTATGTAAGTATTTTCATGCCATCTCTGGAGCCCTCCTCTCTCCGCTCCTGCCATACCAACTTGGGCATACAGCTGCAGCATTTGCTTTTTCATCTCTTGTAGGCTTTCTTCTGTTTCCCCAGCTGGGAGTTCCATGGGTTGCCACCGAACACAACCATATTGGTCCATGGGACCTCTTTCCTGCCTCCTCTCTCCTGGAATAGAGAGCCTTTTCTGTCTGAGCCTTGCCATGGTGTTATTTCTATTTACATGCTCGATTCTAGTTTTGAGTTGCTATAGAAGAGAAGCTGCAGCTACATTATCATCACCATTCACATCACCAAAACATTGGGGGTACTTCCGAACTATATCATTGGCGACCTGCGCACAGATCCCCCTTTTTGGGTTAGCATTGTGCTCTCTCATTTGATCAACAAGACTTCTGACCATTGCTCTTCTCGCTGCTGGATTTGGTCTAGTTGAATTTGTGATAGCTGACTGTACCTCTGAAGGCATCTTCTCCCAGTTTATTTTAAAATTCACCGGCCATGGTGTGTGTGCTGATGGCAGACATCGTCCTCTGGCGTTGAATATGCTGGGCGTACCTGGGCAACACAGGTTTGAAGAGGTTTGTGGACTTCCCAGAGGAGTAACGGCAGAGGAGGGATCTGGACTTCCTGGGGGAGACAGGGCTGAAGAGGAATCTGGATAAAATATTTTGATCATTAGAACCCTATGATCCGGACACACTAATGATCTTGAATCAAACCCTAACCCTTGAATCAAAAACATTTACATTCATTTTTTTTTTTTGCACCATTTTCCATGCCGCTAGTCTGAAATTGCAGGAGAAAGTGAAATCTATATTACAATTGTAGCTACATTATGCTATTTCTAGCTAGAAAAAAACTTGCAAAACAAGTGAAATTTTTATAGACAACCCTAAAGACGAAATTTAAAATTGTATGCAATTATTTACATAGAATGGAGAAAATGTCTTCAAAGACTGGCTGGACTTTACTTTTATGTCAATAAACATGTCCCTCAATATTTTATTTAATAGGTAACATAACTTAACCACTTTTTGTTCTTTAAGTATAACTAAATCTCCCTCTACTGGATACATTAACAGAACCTTTACCTTTTGGTGTAAAGGCACAAATGAGCCGTCTGCACTGAATTGGACGGAGGTAGATCAGAAGATCATCTTCCTTCAAATAGTAGAGGTCCTCTCTGCTCTGCACACCAAGGCTGTCCAGGCCTGTCATCAAGGATGCTAAAGTATCTGGGGGGAGCCCTGGAAGAGCAGCCAGGACAGCCTTGCTGATCTCCTCTGATGCATCAGTCATTGTCTTAGTATGTTTCTGCAAAGGAGTGATGGAGAGAGATTATTGGCATATCACACATCTTATAGGCTGGCAAAGGATAATAATCAAGCAGATCATCATGCCTCACACAAACAAACTTCTCTTGGGCTGTCCCTAATACGCAATAGACACCAATGTCGCTCAACTTCACAAACAAATATTTTTCTGAGATGAAAGACACAGAGCCATGGTGAACAATGACCAGTTCTATCTTGCCGACCTCCAATTCTTCTTCAGTTTTCCCCAACAAGATATACATGCCCTTTTTGTATGAAGTTCCCTTCACTGTCACTGCATGAGATGCTACTGTATCTTTAAAGTCCAAATTCAAACCAACAACAGCCTCTCTGATATTGTCACTGTAGTCATTTACATAGAATGCTGTGCCCTGATCAAATAACACACTCGGCTGGAACATTTCGCCTGCACTCAAATAGGCTTGAAAGAGCTGATGTCGCTCGGCAACCGTCTTGCAGATGTTTTTGAAATTGTGTAACTTTCTAGCACATCTCTTGAAGAAAGAGTGCTTACTCTCAAACCTGAGAGTCCAAAGGCGAATTAGGGGGCCAAACTCAGCAATGAGCTGTGGATAATGAAGCAGATAGTGGTGTTTGGGCTTCAGGGGCTTACCAGGAAAGCGCTGGCTTCGAAAGTATATGTAATCCTCAATAAGTATTTTAAGGTAAGCAACCTGATCTGTTGTGATTCCTGGTGCACAGATGAGTTCTACAATTTCTCTAAGCTGCAGCACAAGTTGCCAAACAGCATTGTCACATGGATTCTTAATTCTATCTCCCACCAGGAGGGGTAGCAAGCGAAGGAAACACCAGTTCTGGGCTGCATGTCCAGTAAGTTTAATGCTACCTGGTGAAACATCAGCTGGTTTGTCGTAGGCGTCATTCCCCTGATACTTGAACTGATCTATGCACCTGTTGAGATGTAGATAACTGAACTGTTTATCCTCAACTAAATAACCAATAAACAAAGCAAGGTCACTCGAAACAATGCCTTCAAATAGGTCATGTCCAAGACATGGGGAAAGCCCAGGCTGGCAAACATGAAAGAAGGATAGTTGGTTAAAAGGAGAATCTGACTTAATGCCGCACTCTGAATTTCTGCCACTGGTGCCTAATTCCTGCAGATGATTTTGATAGGACTGTTCTGTTCGTGTGTTGCCACACAATAGTGGAGAGTTCTGAAAAGTAGCTCTTTCTACATCACAGTATCTGCAGAAGTAATGGCTCTTACTGAAGTTCTCAACAAAACCGCCGATACTGTGAGACCCTAAATTGTCACCTGAGATAGCACACAGTCGACCTTTGACAATTTGCCCATCACCTATCACAATACCAGTCTCCTCAAGAGCTTTCAGGTCTTTTATGAGAGGCTGAAATACCTTGTCTATCCCAAAATATTTAAAGGCCTGCTCGTTGCACAAGAGAACAAGTTGCATTTGATCTGTGGTGGATCTGTTATGAGGTAAAATATCTGTCAGAGTTAGATAAACTGCTATAATCTTATGTTTCTTTCTTGAAGAGCCAAGTGGATTGACAACTTCGAATGCATCCTGATAGAGTATCAGACCAAGCGAGGATGGCTCCATTTTAAGCAGTGATGCCGGTAACGCGTTACTTAGTAACACGTTACTCTAATTTGACCCCTTTTTTCAGTAACGAGTAATCTAACGCGTTACTATTTCAAAACCAGTAATCAGATTAAAGTTACTTATCCAAGTCACTGTGTGTACTAAATTCCTTATACTGATATGGTATGGGTAGCCCTTTAATATCTATTATGATGTTGTGCACGTACAGCGCGCTCACGCGCATTCTGCCAGAGTTGTAGTTTACTTTCAGTTTCGTCTCTGCCGCCATCTTCTACGAGTGGTAAATGTGCGTGCATGAATGTAAGTTCATTTATCCTTATATTTAGCTGTTATATTGTGATATTAACACTTTCATGTCACAGCTGTATATCCGATTGTTGTTATTCTGTTTATATCGAGATAAATGTGTTCAGAGGCGAGTGATGCCGGTGTAATTCCCGCGCATATGTTTAGCGCCATTTTACCGCGCTGTGGACAATATAAACATAGATGATGTATACTGAGGTGAATATTTATGTTTACTCTATTCAGACATATTCTGATATATTTATTTGTTTATTTCAGACTAAACCACATTTTACCACCTCAATTCTGGCTAATGCTGTTTAATGCTGGATATGTATATTGACACATCTGAAGAGATAAACAGTTGAACTATTTTCTGTCTCCTGTCACACTTCTTGCCGGAGTTCCGTAGTGGACTAGCCTTCCACCTAACAAACGAAATAGAGTCTTTTACATTTGGTCCTTCGAGCCGGATTGCTATAGCCACTACGGTGACATGGAGCCACAGACACCATGTTGTTCTCCAGATACCACGCATCCTGCTCAAATGCAAGCCAGAGCACGTCAGATCCCTTCATATTTGCAAGCTTACGAGGTAGCTTTGCCTAAATCCCTTCTACCAGTTACTGGGCCTCACGAGACATATCAGCAGCTGAAGATGGATAGCGCAGCGGCACCGTTGACCTTCAGTGGGCAGGCCGAGCCCGCCTCGACTGGGGTTCAGCCGACAAGGTACGAGTTATTATCTCTGCAGTATGGACAAGGTCCTGCCATACCCAGTGGGGGGCGTGTAGACATGGGGCTCAGCAGCATGGTGGCGCAGGTAGATGTTGGTAAATCTCCTTCATCTTATTACACATCTCCCGTACCACAGCACCGAGATAACAGCCAGTTAGAGTGTGAGTCGTTAAGTGATGGCACTGTTTCTCCGTTCTTCGAGCGAATGGAACAAGCTCAAGCTTACTCACCACCTATTGTCAGGCCAAAGGCTACTGCAGTTCCAGCTATTCCATTACTGAATACAGAGACGCTCATTCCATGTCTTGGGGCGCCCAAGGACACCTACCATCAATCTATACGGTGTCAGACGTCTCCAACTACAACTCAGATGGTGTACAGTACACCCACACCACAACCATTTATTCAGCTGCCAGCAGCAATGTATGCGAGGCAGACAGCAGTGGTGCAGTACAATGTCCTCCCCTGCTTCCTACAATGTTATATCATCTTTGCCGCAAACCATTACGTCATTGAAGCTGCCTACAGTCACGACAGTGCACAACACTCTGGTGCCACCAGTTTACCAATTACAGATCCCTACACATAGCCAACCAACACACGTGCAACACCTGTATCAGCCATCACCCATGGTCGCTGGATATTACACACCGCAGCCCTTCATTCAGTCATCAGTACAGAACTGGCATCCTCCTCCAGTGACATCTACCGTGCCATACCTGGCCACACACGCACGTCCAGTACATCAGCCAGTACCCGCTGCACCTCCGCTCCAACCAGTCCCAGTCCCATCGCTACCAAAGCTTATGAACGACAGTGAAAGAGAGTTCACAGATCTGAAAATAGCCCTCGACAATCTGCTGAACCCCCACACTGAGCTCACAGAACATTACAAATATCGTGTGCTGATGGAGCAGTTGGTCCTTGACGAAGCAAAGCTGATAGCCCAAGCGTGCCGTCATCATCCTGCACCTTACACAGCAGCCATGGCAGCCCTGCAGCGCCAATACGGCCAACCCCACCAGCTTGCGCAAAGTGAGATTGCGGCTCTAATGAACTTACCAGATATCAAGGCTGGAGATTCAAAAGCATTCCAGAACTTTTCTCTTAACATTGATCTTCTGGTGGGTATGCTTATGTCTCTAGAGGGACCACAAGGAAGAGAGCTTACCTGTACCGGTCATGTTGACAGGTTGCTTAGTAAACTCCCTAAGCACTACAGGGATGGTTTCATAGAGCACTTACAACTAAGGGGAAGACTGAATACAGACAGTCTTAATCCATACAATTTACACGATCTTGCAGAGTGGTTGAAGGTCAAGGCCGAAGCCCAACGGCTTTCATCAAAGATGGCTCAACGCTACCACACTGAGAAGGCTCCAGCTCCGCGTAGAGAGCGTCCAGCTATTATTAAGCCACAGACCCGGGCCATCTCCGTTTATCATGGTAGTAATCAGCCCAAGGAGGTTAAAGAAGTAAAGCATGTCCAAACAGAGGCTCTTCCAAACCAGCAACTACTCCAGAGAACAAAGCGCCTGTGTTTATTCTGTCACAGTGAAGAACACTACCTCTCTCAGTGCAATGAGATCGCGGAATGCCCACCTGAGCGACATATCAAGTGGATAAAAGAAGCTAAGAGATGCTGGAAATGCGGACGCACCAACCACAATTGTAATGAGTGCACATTGAGGAAACCATGCGGGGAATGTGGGGATGTGCATCTTAGAGTTCTTCACCGCATAGCACAGCAAGGGCCGAGCATCATGCTAGTTACGACCTCAAGTGACCGCATCTATGTGACACCACCTAGCCATACAGGTCGGGTCTTTTTGAAGGTCACCCCCGTGTTGCTGTGGAAAGGTGAGAAGTCTATGAAAACCTATGCAATCCTTGATGATGGTGCACAGCGCAGCATTATTCTTCCCGCAGCGGTACAAGAGCTAGGACTACAAGGAAAGAAGGAAGTTATGGCCCTTCGTACCATTCGTCATGATATTACCCAGCTGGAGGGACAGTCAGTCCACTTTCAGCTCTCACCCCAGTCCAGGCCGCAAGAGAAGTACAACCTTGTTAGTGTATTCTCTGCACCTCTCCTGACCTTGACTGAGCAGACATACCCTAGCAAGAGACTTCAGAGGAGCTACTGCCACCTAAAGGGTATCCCTCTTCCATCATTCAGCAAAATTCAGCCCCTTCTCTTAATTGGATCTGATTACCCAGGTCTAATCAGTGCAAAAGAGCCCACCAGATTAGGCCCAAATGGCGGACCAGCAGCTGTACATACGCAGCTCGGTTGGGTTCTCCAGGGACCGGACGGGCTTCTCCCGCACCAAATACCATCTCAACAGTGTTTGCTCACTTCCCTTACATCTGTGCGAGATCCGATACTCCAAGAGGTCGAACGGCTGTGGCAGTTAGACGTTCTTCCTTACCGCAACGAGAAGCTAGTAACGCGATCACGACAGGACCAAGTAGCCATGGAACTTTTGGAGAGCAGAACTCAGCGTGTGGAAGTGGATGGAGTCTGGCGTTATGCTACCCCCCTCGTACGCACTCCAAATGCACCACCATTGAAGGCTACCAGGGAGTCTGTTCTACCCAATCTTAGGGGTACGGAGAAGCGCTTGGGCAGAGATCCAGGGAAGGCTAAGGTTTATGAGGCAGAGATCCAGAAGCTCTTAGATGCAGGATATGTTGTCAAGATCCCGCCAGAACTTCTACATATGGATAAGGAATCGTGGTTCATCCCACATCATCTTGTCCACCACAATGGCAAGGACAGACTAGTTTTCAACTGCTCCTTCATTCATCAAGGCCTCTCCCTCAACCAGCAGCTCCTTCCTGGCCCATGCCTTGGTGCTTCATTATTGGGAGTCCTTATTCGATTCCGACAGCATCCAGTTGCTATCAGCGGAGACATACGCTCTATGTTCCATCAAGTAAGGCTCCTGCCAGAGGACAAACCCCTTTTGAGGTTCATCTGGCGAAACATGCGGAAAGAAGATCAGCCTGATATCTACCAGTGGGAAGTCTTGCCTTTCGGAACAACCTGCAGCCCATGCTGTGCGACCTTCGCACTGCAGAAGCATGTCAGAGACCACCAGGCAGGCGACGAAGAAGTGAGACAGTCCATAGAACAGAGCTTCTATGTGGACAACTGCCTACAGAGTCTCCCCACTGTGGAACAAGCCAGGCAGTTAGTCAACAAGATGAGATCCTTTCTTGCCTCTGGGGGGTTCGAAATACGGCAGTGGGCCAGCAATGTCCCTTCAGTCGTCGATCACTTACCAGCGGATGCTAAATCACAGAGTATAGAGCTATGGCTGCAGAAGAATCATTCTGACCCTCAGGAGCCAGCTCTAGGTCTGATGTGGCACTGTTTCAATGATTGTCTGGGTTACAGACACCGCCCGACGACAGAGTGTCTCCCGACAATGAGACACATCTATAAAGTCCTGGCATCCCAATATGACCCTTTAGGGTTCGTCAACCCCTTCACCACCAGGGCTAAAGTTTTAGTCCAAAAGCTCTGGGCCAAACCGAGAAGTTGGGATGACCCAAACCTTCCCACAGATCTGCTTGAAAGCTGGAGAGCGTGGGAACAGGAGTTACCTAACCTTGCTATGGTTGTGTTTCCCCGTTGTTACATTCCTTCACGTTTCAAGGATGAGGCGTCCCGATTCAGCTTGCACATTTTCTGTGATGCAGCCGAGGTGGCATATGGAGCAGTAGCGTACCTGCTGATCGAGCAACAGGGTGAAGTCCACACTTCCTTTGTGATGGCCAGGTCAAGGGTAGCTCCAAAGCGACAATTGACAATGCCGCGGTTGGAACTTTGTGCAGCCTTGGCGGGCGCACAGCTCGCTAAGCTTCTATTGCAAGAGCTGACTATTCATATTGAGACGACGACACTCTGGACTGACTCTACTACCGTCTTGACCTGGATACAGTCTGAGTCCTGCCGGTATAAAGTTTTTGTCGGCACTAGAGTGGCCGAAATTCAGGAATTGACTGATCTGCATTCATGGAGATATGTGGACTCAGCAAATAACCCGGCAGACGACATCACCCGGGGGAAGACACTGGTAGAGCTGGCAAATACCAGTCGGTGGAATCAGGGACCTCATTTCCTCCGTGAATCACCGGAACAGTGGCCAGCTATACCCCCTATGGAGAATCGGGATGATTCCTCAGAAACCAGAAAGACTGTATTCTGTGGATTAACTGTAGATGACCAAAGTCCGCAAATGCCTGATGCATCTCAATTCACCTCCTGGAAAGCTTTGGTTAAGGCAACATACCAGTCCCTTTACGGGGCGGCCAACTCAGATGCCGGAACTCCGAGTCCTGATTATCGGAGCGCTGAAGCGTTTTTGTTAAGCTGGTCTCAGGCTGAGTCCTTTCCTCTAGAATTCAAAGCCTTGAAGGCAGGCAAACCAGTGGGCTCTTCTAGTTGTCTGAAAACACTGGCACCGGAGTTTGATCAGGCATTAGGCCTAATTCGAGTTGGAGGACGGCTCCGGAGATTGGAAGGCCTGAGTCCAACCGAGACTCATCCAGTAGTTTTAGACTCCCATCATTCTGTTACCAAGCTCCTGATCCAAGACTTTGATGAACGCTTATTCCATCCCGGTCCTGACAGAGTTTTTGCTGAGCTCCGTCGTTACTACTGGGTTCTGAGAGGCAGGCAAGCAGTGAAGCAACACCAGAGGGGGTGCGTTCAATGCCAGAGGTGGAGAGCTAAGCCAACAGTACCCATAATGGCTGATCTACCCTTGGCTCGTCTACGACTTCATCAACCACCATTCTTCTCGACAGGTGTCGACTGTTTCGGGCCCTTCACTGTTAAAATAGGCCGCCGCTCAGAAAAAAGATGGGGTGTGATCTTTAAATGTCTGACTACCCGCTGCATACACCTCGATCTTCTCAATAGCCTGGATGCCGATGCTTTCTTACTTTCCCTGAGACGTTTCATCGCGCGGCGGGGTACTCCTTCGGAAATTCTCTCTGACCAAGGGACTAATTTCAGAGGTGCCGAAACAGAACTGAGAGAAGCCTTCAGGAGAATGGAACCTCAACTGCAGGAACGGCTGGCAGACCATCAGATCACATTCAAGATGAATCCTCCTGCGTCACCGCATTTTGGCGGCACATGGGAGCGCGAGATCAAATCTGTGAAGTCAGCCCTGCAGGTCGTTGTAGGAAGTCAATCCCTGCCTGAAGATGTCTTGCACACTGTGTTAGTGGAGATAGAGGGTATCCTGAATAGTAAGCCACTGGGTTATGTCTCGTCTGACGTTGCAGATGTAGACCCAGTCACGCCTAACTTCCTCCTCATGGGGCGGCGGGACTCTTCACTACCCCAAGTGGTCTACACTCCAGAACCTCTGTCTAAGCGTCGATGGCGTCATGCCCAGACTATAGTTGATCACTTTTGGGCGCACTATACCCGGCATTACTTACCTAACCTCCAGCCTCGTCTTAAATGGCAGCGTGAGACTCAGGATCTGACTCAGGGTACGGTGGTAATGGTGGTGGACCCACAACTGCCTCGTGCTCACTGGCCCATTGGTAAGGTTGAGAGTCTGGTTACCAGCGAAGACGGCCATATTAGGTCAGCAAAGGTCAGAATAAAGGATCGCCTGTATCTCCGACCAGTGGCTAAGTTAGTTCAACTCCCAGCACTCCCGGATGATGATGAAACCGATGTTAAGAACTAAGGAATTTACATCTTCTACATTTTAGCTATGCTAATCTGGGGGCGGCTGTACTAAATTCCTTATACTGATATGGTATGGGTAGCCCTTTAATATCTATTATGATGTTGTGCACGTACAGCGCGCTCACGCGCATTCTGCCAGAATTGTAGTTTACTTTCAGTTTCGTCTCTGCCGCCATCTTCTACGAGTGGTAAATGTGCGTGCATGAATGTAAGTTCATTTATCCTTATATTTAGCTGTTATATTGTGATATTAACACTTTCATGTCACAGCTGTATATCCGATTGTTGTTATTCTGTTTATATCGAGATAAATGTGTTCAGAGGCGAGTGATGCCGGTGTAATTCCCGCGCATATGTTTAGCGCCATTTTACCGCGCTGTGGACAATATAAACATAGATGATGTATACTGAGGTGAATATTTATGTTTACTCTATTCAGACATATTCTGATATATTTATTTGTTTATTTCAGACTAAACCACATTTTACCACCTCAATTCTGGCTAATGCTGTTTAATGCTGGATATGTATATTGACACATCTGAAGAGATAAACAGTTGAACTATTTTCTGTCTCCTGTCACACTTCTTGCCGGAGTTCCGTAGTGGACTAGCCTTCCACCTAACAAACGAAATAGAGTCTTTTACACTGTGCGTTACTATTTTTGTCATTTTCCTTAGTAAAAATATATATTTATTTCTTCTTGCATCTCGGGGAGTGTGCGCGACAAGTCACGTTTTCAGCATGAGGTTCACGTCACGTGTACGTACCACGCAGCGACACAAACGTAAACAACAATGGAGGGAGGAGAGAGATGCGCTTTTTCTAGCTGGAAATACAGTCACTATTTTGAGTTTGTGTCTTTCAGCTAAAGATGGCAACATTAAGGTCCGTTGTAAACTCTGTGCTGGTGGCGACAAAGTGTTATCTACCTACAGAAACACTTCGTCGAATTTGAAAAAACATATGGAGTCGCAGCACCGCACAGTCAAACTTACGCCCGTTTCACACATACTTGTCTCCGTCTGCAGTGCGTATGCGGTGCATATTTTTTCCCGTACCCATGTTAACAGGTTAGAGCTTTCACACTGCACGCGGGTGCGGTCCGTCGATCCGTTCCAGGTGCGTGAGTATACAGCAGTGCAGAGATCGTTTCCGCACCTAGTCTATTTTTGCTGTGCTGCATCGTGCTAAATTAACGTGGCAGCGCATTGTTCACATTAAAATAGACATAGATTGACAAGAAACTGTATAAATTTCATCATATACGCAAAATTACAGTTAACGTGTTCTACAGTTACTAAATTACAGGGTCAAGAAAAACAAAAAAACAATATATATTTTATAAAAACAAGTATTTATATTAAGTGAAGTCAAGAAAGACTGTTTTTTCAGGAAATAGTTTTTAAGTTCAACTTTAAATGTCAGGAGATAGATTCTTGATATTACTGTTAAAAATACACTTCCAATAAAGTGAGTGTTGGCAAAACCGTTTGTCATTTTTATGTTGAGGTGGTGGGGGTGTTGTCGGCAACTGCTGAATGTAACTAATAAAAGTAACTTGTAAAGTAACTTAGTTACTTTTAAAATCAAGTAACTTGTAAAGTAACTTAGTTACTTTTAAAATCAAGTAACTTGTAAAGTATCTTAGTTACTTTTTCAAAGTAACTGTGGCAACACTGATTTTAAGTAAAGGGTTGCATTTAGCTGCCTTCCCATCATTAATGTCCTGGAAAAGACCCTCTGATGATGTTTGGGAATGTGTTGCTGCATACTGTTCTTGAATAGACTTGCTTTTAAAAAGTGTAGCCAATGTTTCTTGAACAGGTACATACTGGGCAAACGATTCCCTACCTTTATCGTTGTTACCTAAGAACAGAGGTACAGGCTCAACATAATTATAATGTTTTTTAAAAGCGGTCTTTCTTTTCTGGTCCGTGCTCAAAGGCCCACTGTTACAGGCAGTGAGGAGGTCTTCTTTTCTGAGTTCCACCATAATGTTATTGATTGTGGCCTCTGGGACTCCAAGGAGAGTTAGTTTGTCACTTAAGTTATTAAGCAAATTTGTCAGACTGATATCATGGACATCTTGATATCCCTCAATAATATTCTGTATTGTAGTAGCAGGCAACAGTAGTTTAGCCTGAAGTTTAAGATATAAGAGTGTGATATTTTGCAGAAAGAGGGCTTCATCAACAGCAAGAGTCTCTTCTGGCTCATCATCAGAATGATCAGAGGGTGCACACGGAGTAACCGATTCTGTGGCAACGTGCCTTTCTACGTTACAGGGATCTACATGCACAATACTCTCATTTTTGTGTTTCCTAGAAATATGAGATGCAAAACTCGACACAATAGTGAAATAATCCTTCATGCAAGTGTGACCTCAGATGACAAACTAAAGATGAAGACTCACACCTTAAATCACAAAAGTCGCATTGTATAGGAGTATCACATAATGGTAGCTGACTGTTCCTCAAAGGCCCATTTGCTTTGTGGTCTCTGTACATGTAAGCTTTAAGAGCAGTAAGTTTAAAGTATGTTCTTGGGCATTCTGGCACACCACACTGATATACGAAATTAGCGCTATTATTATGGAGCGCTATTATATAACTTAACCTGTTAAGGTTCAACCCCACTTTTGAAAAATCCCCATAAATGGCATACCCAAACTGAAACAGATACAGTTCATGAACCATTTGTTCTAAAAGCACAAGTATGATCTCATTTGAAAGCTGACACCTGGCAGTTTATTGCAAATGTAGAACTAATTATTGTCATAATGAAAAAAAATAATTATAAATAGCTTCAAAGTTTTGTCAAGTTATTAGAAATTTATTTTTATGAAATATTTTCATGAAAATAAAATTGAAGTTGGCATTGTAGCAATCTAGAAATGCACTGCAGCTAAAGCCACATGTCTGACCATGTTATATTTCAAATCTGAAGATGATATGTCTAAAATTCTTTATTTAGTTAAATGTTTTTCAAGATCATGTCATATGAATTTATTTTGATTAGACTCTAAAATGCAAACTGATGTTTATTGTCATCTTCTAAGCATCTATTCAGTCTATTTTCTCTATTGTTTATGTGGTATAACCGATCTTTATTCAGTGTCAGTCTCCCCTGCACACATTCACACCTCTCCAGCCTAGTTATGGCTCTAAATATGCTATTCTATTGTCTGCATTATAATTACTAACGACTGGCTATTCACACTGTTTCAACCCCTAATCTCTTTTAGGGAAAGTTCTCACCTTACATTTGAAACTATATAAAATGACATTATTGAAAAAAGAAACATTTCAGCAAGCAGTCCTATTTAGAAATATTCATAAATATAACAGCTAGGTAGCAGGTGCACCTAGGGCTAGCTAGCATGTTAGCTTAGCACACCATCAATACGCGACAATTTATGAGATTAAAACAATGTTTGTGCTCTAAAACTTACTTTATAGCACAAGTCGATTGTTTTAAATAACCTTCTGTGCTCTGATTTGGCTTCAGATAAAAAAAATCGGACAGAAAATATAGTATTTTATACTATTCTGCACAATGATGAAGTAAATATCGATTAGCATTACATATAAATATAATCTATTTTTATGAAAATACCTGACATGGCTCGAAGAATACAGGTAAATCAAATATCATTGTGATCATGTTTATTGTCTTCAAAACATCTTTATCTGCATGTTACAGAGATCTCTCTCTGTTAGCTTTGTGTCAGGGACTTCCTGAAATGTCACATGATATGGCTTCTTCGTGTGGTCCAAATATGGACTTCAACTGTGCACAGGGCGCCCTCAGGCTGCCAGTATGTATTGAAAACACAGTACATCAGAGTCTCCAGCGCTAATAATGATTAATTGTGGTAAGTTACCTTTTTATGTGAGGATTGAGTAAGACGCCACTTCAACGCGGTCAGTTCAGGTTGTTTTTTAATTGAGTCGGGGCGAACGTCACTGAAGCTAATGTCTAATTTCCCAAATAGTCTAAATACCACACGAAACAATCAGCACTCACTCATATCAATAGTATTAATATTAGGGGCGTAACGGTACATGTATTCGTATTGAACCGTTTCGGTACGAGGCTTCCGGTTCGGTACGCATACAAACCGAACGATTCCTTGGACCATTTTTCCTGCCGACAAAATCCGCGCTGGCGCGAGCGCAACCACCACAACGTTGCGCAACATCACATGGCAAACGTAATGAAAGCAGAACGAAACTGCACTACTCATTATATTGTGCATCACGGACCGTTTATCAGTTCGGACCAGCAACATAGATCTGTGCAGCGCCAAAGCCCGTCTGGTAGCGCGAGCATAGACGGAGCGCGAGCCGACCTCGATCAAGCGACACTGTTACTACACAGCCCTAAGAGATCCAGTAAAGAAAGCATTTGAATTCGCCACTGAAGTAATAACATCGCTGCGAGATCTAGTGAGAAGCGTTCACATGTCTCTGTTATTAATCGTAGATCTCTATTAGATCAAACAGCGCTGACGTGAAAACCAGGAGAAACATTGTGCCGTGAATGATCTAGTAATAACATTAGGCTTTAAGTCCACAGATCAGCAACATTCACCATAGTAACACTAATTGTAACCAGTTTGGCTGGAATAGTGAAATGCTTTCAAGTACTTCACACATCTTTTTCCAGCACTTCAAAACTCAAATATTATATAAATATTATATAAATAAATATTATTTAAATGTAATTTTTAATGTGATGACCAAAACATTATTTATTCATCCTTCAAAAATTACCCCCATTTAAACCTGAGTTTCAAGATGTAGGAAAACTCACACTTATATAAAAAAAAATTTCTTTTAATAAATAGGAAATTTCTCTGGCATTTCTTTCTTTTTGCTGTATCGAAAACGTACCGAACCGTGACTTTAAAACCGAGGTACGTACCGAACCGTGATTTTTGTGTACCGTTACACCCCTAATTAATATACAACGTTACATTTGCTTATAGAAAAAAAAATAATGTTACATACCTGAGGTGTGTTACTTCTTCCAAAAATGTTCCTTCTTCCAAAAAAAAAATCTGCTACCGTCCGTTGGCCGCGCAATTTCAAAATTCAAACAGCAGCGATCCCACAATGCTGTGCGGTGGCTGTAAAATAATGCTTTTACAGTGTAGTTACAATAAAATTACAGGACTGTCCATAAATTTCCCATCATGCATTTGCATTTACAATAAAAACATGAATACAATATCTTGTTGTAAAATTTATTGTAAAAATTACATCAATTGCTAACAGTGTGAGTATAACCGTCTTCCTCAAGGTCTTTGCAATAGCCCTGATTCTTTCATGCGCATGATGCTCAGCATTTTTGGAGACCTTAACTTTTCCACTCTGCTCTGTTATCTGGATGACTTGTTGGTCTTTGCACCTTCTGAAGAGGAGGCATTGAAGCGGTTGGAGATCGTGTTTTCTCGATTGAGAACCAGCAACCTGAAGCTAGCACCTAAAAAGTGTCACTTTCTGAGAAAATCCGTAAAGTTCCTGGGCCATGTGATAGATGGTACTGGTGTTTCAGTTGATGAGGAGAAAGTTAAAGTCATCTCTGCTTTTCAGAAGGAGGACTTAATGAAGGAAAACAAAACCACACCTTCACAAAAAAAGATCAGATCATTTCTTGGTATGGTCCTGTACTACCAATCCTTCATTCCAAGTTGCTCACGCATTGCCAGACCCTTATTCAACTTAACAGCTGGCCAGAAACGCTCAGTGAAAGCTGCTGGTAGTCACAAGAGAGCAGGCACTTTTCGGGAGTTGACACCCCAGGACTGGACCCCTGACTGTGATGTGGCATTTGAAGAGCTAAAAAGGGCCCTTGTTGACAGTGTGGTGTTGGCTCATCCTGATTTTGAGCGTCCTTTTCTTCTCTGTACTGACGCCTCATTAGATGGCATAGGTGCAGTGCTGTCTCAGATCCCTGCTGGTGAGGACAAGGCAAGACCAATAGCGTTTGCTAGCAAGGCTTTGAGCCGCAGCCAATCAAAATATCCTGCAAGTAAGTGGGCGGTGTGTGACAAGTTCAGTCACTGGCTTAAGGGACATGAGTTTACTGTCTGGACAGATAATAATCCGCTGACATACATTATGACCAAGCCGAAGTTGGATGCATGTGAGCAGCGCTGGGTCTCGAAACTTGCTCCATATTGCTTTGAGATCAAATACGTTCCTGGAAAACTCAATGTGGTGGCGGATGTGCTCAGTAGGAATCCATTTGTCAGGCCAGTGAGTCAGCGGCTTTTGTCCGAGCCTTATTCCAAACTGTTGCGACAAGTACACTGTGTAGAGGATGGAAATGTGCAAGAGGTGTTCTGTCTTACCTGCCAACCGCAAACAGTAGGGACAGGATCACATGATGCTGGGCTGGATACATCAATGTCCACTGATGACGTGTCTTCAATTTTGTCATCCTGTAATGAATGGGAAACAGGAACTGAATGTAGAGCAGCATCGGTTGCAGAACATCTGAACTCTTTAATCAGTGGAGACGAGGAAGTGTTTCATTCTCTTTAACTGATAGACTTGCAACAACATCAGCACAAAGACCCTGTCATTGCTAGAGTGTCTTATTATGTCGGCAGGAAGCACAGACCATCGAGACGTGAGCGTGCCAATGATAACCAGTGTGTGTTGAGAATTCTGAAGCAGTGGGACAAACTTTCTTTGCTTAATGGAATCCTGTACAGAGCTATTAAAGACCCGCTCACCAAGCACAAGAAGTTCCAACTCGTTTTACCTGACTCCTTGAAATCTGAGGCACTTTTGGGTGTTCACGACCTGGCTGGACATCAAGGGCAGCCTCGTACTCTGTCTTTGACCCGTCAGAGGTTTTTCTGGCTTGACATGGAGCGTGATGTGCGTGATTACGTAAAGAAATGTCCCAGGTGTGTCCTCAGCAAAACTCCAGAGCCTGCAGCGAGAGCCACTTTGGAGAGTATTAAGACCACAGCCCCACTGGAGCTCATTTGCATTGACTTCTGGTCTGCTGAAGATCGGAACAACAAATCTGTGGATGTTTTAGTAGTCACGGATCACTTCACAAAGCTGGCGCATGCATTCCCGTGTCAAGACCAGACAGCGAAAAGAGTGGCTAAGAAACTCTGGGACAGCTTTTTCTGTGTCTATGGATTTCCCCAACGCATCCATTCTGACCAGGGGGCTACCTTTGAGAGCGAGTTGATTGCCGAGCTCCTTGAACTGGCTGGAGTTGACAAGTCGAGAACCACCCCTTACCACCCAATGGGGAATGGTGGTACCGAATGTTTCAACAGGACATTAGGAAATATGCTGAGGTCTCTTCCACCTAGGCCTAAACAAAGATGGCCACAGTTGATACAGACCATGACATTTGTGTATAACTGCACAGCACACGAAACAACAGGTTTCGCCCCTTTTTACCTGATGTTCGGTAGGGTACCAAGATTGCCAGTTGACCTCATGTTCTGCAGTGTCCTGCAGGATAAGACAATCTGTGACTATGAAAAGTATGTCAAATCTCTTGTCAGCGACCTCCAGTCTGCCATGGCGTTAGCACAGAAAAATGCTGTTGTGGAACAAAAACACCAGTCCAGTCAGTACAACAAAAGAGCTAAAGGCCTACCTCTAGCCGTCGGAGACCAAGTGCTTGTGGCTAACAAGGGTTGTAGAGGGAAAAGAAAATTTGCTGACAAATGGGAGCCAGTCATTCACACTGTTGTTGCCTCAAAGCCTTCAATTCATGTCTATAAAATCAGTGACAGAGCTGGTAATGAGAGGATAGTGCATCGAAATCTTCTTCTTCAAGTGAACTTCCTCCCGCTGCTTGAACCAGAAATGGTTAGTTCTGATCATGAGGTTGCTGGCACACTTGCCTGTAGTGTACCTTCACAGACATCGGATGCAGCACACTGTGGTGGTCTAACTGAGCAGACAGGCAGTGGTGAGTCCTTCTACGTTGCTGAAGTTGAGTCTGCTGGGCACGCAGATGATGGGCAGAATGAGGCTGAGGAACTCTCACATGCCGGCTCTATGTCGAACATCTCCAATGTTGCTACTTGTGGTGATGACCGCACTTCTTCATGGGTGCATTCTCAGTTGTCCAGTCAAGAGGAGCCAAATGCACAAGTTGCTGTGTCAGTGACTGATGATAGTGCTGTGGCTGTGGCTGGTGCTGTCCACTCTCCCCAAACTCCTGTCTCTGCCAATGAACCCTTTAGGCAAGATCCTGTAGCTGATTTAAATACAAGTGATCGTTACACTACCAGGCTTGGTAGGGTAATTAAGCCTGTTCGTAGGTTGATTGAGTCAATGGTTCAACTCGAAACCTTACTTGGTATTGAGTCTGTATCTCCAGTTATTCATGTATAGATCTGTTTTTTTCTCTCTTCCCACTGTCTTTGACAATGCTAGGTGTCAATTCTTGCATTTTCTTATGCGTATTGGTTCTGTTTAAGTACCTGGTCTGAGATTTTTCAAAGTGTAATGGGCACTTTGGTAATGCCTACAATATGTGTTGAAGTTTGGCCAACTTTCTTCATATTTGTATCCCTTTCGTTTGGGTAGCTTTTTATGCTGTGTCTTCACTGTTTTTTTTTTAAGTGTGGACCATGTAATTCTAGTGACCAGTGTTTTTTTTATATACTCTTGAGAATTTTGCGTAAATTCTGAGGGGTGAGTGTAACAGGTACATAAAGTGTACTGTTAAATATATGTATAGTTTATAAGAATTCACACAAAATAGTTTGTTTACATGTCCTGATATTACTGCCTAAGTGGAATGAGTACCTTCCCCTTTAATTAATGTGATGTCATGAGTCAATATAATTTCCTGTTCTGTCCCCTCCTCTTCCTCTTTGCATTGATGATTGCAGTGAGAGGTGAGGTTATTTTGGGCTCCCGATAATCTTAATTAATCTTTATTTGAATTGTCGCTATTATGTCTATATTTTCACTCTAATTTATGTATATAATATTATTTTACCTATATGTGCGGTTATTTTTGTCATTTCATCCCGATTAAGTTATACTTTTGCATCTGGGCCTAATGTGAAATGAGAGCACACGTGATAAGTGTACATCACATTTGTTTTATAGATTTAACGAGGGCGACTCTCACTAAAGAGGCTCATTACATGTGTTTGTTATATCAGGTATGTTTTCTGTTATGCATTTTGTGAATATTCCTCTTTGCATTGATGATTGCAGTGAGAGATTTAACGAGGGCGACTCTCACTAAAGAGGCTGATTACATGTGTTTGTGTATATATCAGGAATAAAAGATCAGCGAAACTGCCGAATGCTGTCTTGTTCTTCTCCAACCAACCAAATAAACACAACGCAGAAAAGAGACCAGTTACACTTGTAGCAGTGGCACTAAATCTAATTCGACTACGCCACCCCGAGATCTAACCCAGGGAACTATAAATAACCACCCAAACTCCTATAGAATTAGGCAATCAAGTTCGTGCACTGAACAAACAGAGAAGTGGTTCCGTAAAAAGAAATACAATTTTATTGATCAAATTCACAGCAACAATAATAAACACTCTGAAAAGCTGACATCAGCATATTCGTAAAAACACTACACACTGGTAAGAGTCAATACCACATCACAGCACTCCAATGGAGAATGAATTATTAATCATCATCAATAAAACACAATAATAAATAACACACACAGGGATGTGTGAATCAGTGTCCTGACAATACATGCAGTCTTTTCACACACACACACACACACACACACACACACACACACACACACACACACACACACACACACACACACACACACACACACACACACACACACACACACACACACTCACGATACCGGGCTTGAGGCTTACTGGTGGGCGTCCAGCGACTCGGGCAGGAGTATCCAAATAATCCACCCCAATTGCACGTGCACAGCCACACACTCAGCACAGCAACGGTCACACTGTGAAGGTAACCACACTACACACTAAAGAGGGCCCACCACCTCGAGCACGCCGTCCCCCACCGTCAGCTCTCAGCTCCGCAACATATAACAAGGACAGAATAAACAAAATTAGAAACAGGTCATAATTTCACACCATAAATCAGACTAACGATGACAAAAAACAAACAAAAGATAACTTTTCCAACAACAGCAGCAAAGAAAATTAAATAAAGTTTGAAACACAACAGTAATACTTTTAAGCCAAATAAACAAAGCAGCAAATGAGATGACTTGACAAAACAACTATACTCCTGATAAATGAAATAAACAAAGAAACAAATGAAATAACTTTACAAAACGACAATAATACTAATAAAGGAAATAAACAAAGGAGCAAAGGAGATGACTTGGCAAAATAATACAGGTAAAGGAAATAAACAAAGAAGCAAATGAAATGACTTTACAAAACAACTATACTACTGATAAATGAGAGAAACAAAGAAGCAAATGAAATGAGTTCTAGAAAATAAGGACGCACGACCCACTCAAACGATCACATAACAAACACACTCATCTGTGGATACACAAATCTGAGGGCAGATACTCAGTCGGCCACACAAGTGGCCTACGATACAGTTTCCTTGAGCAAAAAAGAACTCAGGCTATTAACTTGGACTTGCCGAAAACAAGTTCAGCACGTAGAGGAGACGTGCATTAACAGCATTAAAGCAAAGCAGCAGTTGCCCCAAGGCAGGCCGCAAACGCCTCCCTGCTGTAGTAACTATCCCTAAAACACACAATAATGGTTTTATTAAGCTACCCCCAAATAAAGCGAATAACATTACCCGGATGGAGGAAACTTACCTGAGCAACAGCGCGCGACACACAAATCTCGCAGGCGAGTCAACAAACAGGCGACACACGGATCTCGCAGGCGAGTCAACAAACAGGCGAGTAACACGTTATTCCGTTCAACTCAATGGAAAATGGGTTAGCCGCAACACAGCAAGGAGTTCTGCGACAAATCAGAATCCCACATCAACCACAAGCAGACTACACAGTACAACATTGGCAATGAAGCTCACATACCTGCGATACCACCAGAAACTGGGTGAACCCAAACACCACAAGCCTACAACGTTACGCACTGCCCCGTTCAAGCTTTAACATCCTCCTCCTGACCCGATTGGCCACCACGAAACCCCACCAGCCAATCACAAACCGGACAGGAAGGATAACAACCAATGTAACCGAATGAGGAGGAGGGGCTGAATTTAACCACAGTCCATCCTGCCACAATCTCATTGATAATAATAGAGATGTTTGAGATCGCGATGATGTCAGCTTTTTAGGGATTATTAACATTCAGTCATGGCAAACCATACCATGGCAAAAGTAGCCTATGCTTTTATGTTAAATTAACAGTTGTTTGTAAATTCGAACCTCTGCATTTTGACAATGTTGTTTTGCACTTTATTGTTTTATAGTTGTATAGTGTTTGTTAAAATTCAGTTGTTGTTTCAGTTGTTATGTTTTGCACTTTTTAGCACAAATATTTTAAAATATTTGTATAGTTTGTTAAAATTGCACATTGCAAATGTTGTTTTGAAAAGCTGGTTATTTCTAAATATAATTTGTTATTTAAATTTAATATAGTGTTTAATAATTGTTACATTTAGTACAGAGCCTGTAGTCTATCACACAAACAAGCCCATATGATAGGGCATTGGAATATTTTTTCAGAAAGGCCCGTAAAATAAAATGTTCAAACAAAGGGTGCAAAATATGCAACAAGAAGTCTGTGGAGCAGTCATAGAAGCAGCTTTGATACAATCTGTATTGTGAAAAGCGCTATATAAATATATTTGACTTGACTTGACTAGAAGTGTAGCAATGGCATAGCAATAGCAATGCCTTTAAGTTATCTGACATCATGTGTCAACCCCCCCCCCCTCCCTAAAAAAAAAAACACACCACCACACATAGATTCTAATACTGTGGGAAACACTGCTTGTTCATCTCAGCTGAGGGGATGGAGAAGATGGACAAGTATAACAGGCGAGATGAGGCTCAGGTCCGGAGAGTGCTTCCTAAAGTAGAGAAAGAAGCTGGACATCTAGGATCTGATGGAAGGATTGGATACTTTACATACTTTGTCATAATAGCATATTTTGATAAATAATGCAATATCTCCTTGCAAACCAGTGTATGCTTGTTTCCATCTGTTTTGTCTCTTGTTAGCTGATGGCCTTCGTATTTGTTCGCTTGTTGTTTGTTTGCTATTTGTTGTTTGTATTACAATGTGAAGCGACCTTGGGTTCTTGAAAGGCGCTATAGAAAATAAACATATTATTATTATTATTATTATTATGTCAAGATTGCTGGAAAACAGGCTGTCACTATTCCTCCCCGCTGTGAGAAGGTGCTGGAAGGCCGCTGTGGAGTGTCGCCTAGGGTGAACAGTCAGGTGCTGGTTGCGCCAGTCGCTGGAGTAAATTTGCCAAACGGACTCTTAGTGGCTCATGTTCTTGCTAAAACAGAGGATGGAAAGGTTCCTGTGCGTGTAGTGAACTTGAGTGGAAAAGCCGTTAGACTTGTTCCCAGATTCAGAGTTGCTTCTGTTTATAAGCCAAAGGAAGTAATCACAAAGTACGTGCTTGAATTTGAGGAAGATGATGGAGTACTCCATGTCAAAGAGATGGTGCAAGACAAAGTTCAAGTGGATAAAAACTCACTCAAGCTGCTACCAGTTCCTGTTGAAGTGAATTATGAAGGACTCACACCAGGACAATGTGAAAGGCTCATTGAGTTGCTATCAAAGCACAGAGATGTTTTCTCTAAAGATGACCAAGACTATGGCTACACCACGGCTGTGATGCACAATATTCCGACAGGTGAAGCGCCACCAATAAAGCAGCGCCATCGTAGAGTACCGCCACAGATATTTCAAGAAGTCAAAAGGCATGTCCAGGGTCTGGTGTCCCAGGGAGTCCTTAAAGAAAGCAGTAGCCCCTGGGCATCACCCGCAGTTATTGTCATGAAGAAGGATGGCAGTGTGCGCTTCTGCTGTGATTATCGAAAACTCAACGAAGTAACGTATAAGGATGCATTCCTGCTTCCACGAGTGGACGAGTCCTTGGATGCATTGGGCAACGCCAAGCTGTTCTCTACACTGGATTTGACTGCTGGGTATTTCCAGGTGGCTGTGAGTAAAGCGGATCAGGAGAAGACAGCCGTTACCACTCCCTTTGGGCTGTTTGAGTGGACCCGGATGCCGTTCGGGCTGTGCAACGCTCCGCCCACCTTTCAGCGCCTTATGGGTGTGGTGCTTGGTGACTTGGCCTTTGACGTTCTTCTTGTCTATCTAGACGATGTCATTATCTTCTCCAGAGATTTTGAAAGCCACTGTGAGAGGTTAGAACTTGTCTTTAACCGGCTAAAACAATATGGTCTGAAGTTGAAGCCAAGCAAGTGCTTTCTTCTGAAGCCCGAAGTAAAGTTTTTAGGACACCAGATCTCTGCAGAGGGCATAAAAGTGAATGATGAGAAAGTTAAAGCCCTGGATATGTGGCCAGTTCCTAATAATGTGAGAGAGGTCAGGCAAGTGCTTGGTTTTATGAGCTATTACCGAAGATTTGTCCCAAGGTTTGCTCAAATTGCCAAACCACTGCATGCACTGATAACCGGAGGAAAGACAAGCAAGAATCCAGTAACATTTACTTGGAGCCAAGAATGTCAGTCCGCGTTGGATGAGTTGAAAGGATGTTTGACGTCACCACCCGTTCTGGCTTATCCCGACTTCAGTGAACCCTTTATACTTACCACGGATGGAAATCTTCATGGACTGGGAGCAGTCCTCAGCCAGAAACGGGAAGGGATTGAGCGTGTTGTGGCATACGCCAGCAGAGGATTGAGAGGTTCGGAAAAGAATGACAAAAACTATAGTGCTTTCAAGTTGGAGCTGCTTGCATTAACCCTCTGGGGTCTGAGCTGTTTTGAGGCTCTTGAGGTGTTTTGATATGCCCTGACATTTGTGCTTATTTCAGCTACTTAAAACATACCATTTGCCAACACATAAATTTGCTGTATTCAGCACAAACTCTGCTACGATAATATGTTAGCAAAATGGATGTACATGTTTGCATTTTATAGAAAAAAAATAATATGCGTGGTTAGTACGGTTTGGGAAAAAAAATGTCACTGCAATAAGGCCATTTAACACATACTGAATAGTTGTCCACAATAGTTTTGAGTTACTATTCTTGTAGGCTAGAATTTTTACTGCAAAATGAAGTGAAAATCATTCTGACCACTCTTTCGGAAAGATCAATATAACGATTTGAATTTCTTACATCAGTTTTTGGGTCAGCAGTGCTGTATGCGTGGGAGTGTTAATGCCCATGAATATTAATGTGATTTACACCTGGGAAGACTAAAGACACTCCCCTAATGACTAATGGCCCATCAAGGTGCTATGAGGCAGCCTGAACTAAGAATAATTCACTGATGAATAAAAAGTTAAAAAGAACAGCATTTATTCAAAATAGAAATCTCAGAGTCAGGATCGATTCCAGCACAGGAATCGACTCGTGCTGTCGAATCTGTTTCTGTGTCAGAAATAAATGAAGTGAGGAAATTAGACACTGGCGTATTTCACCGCATCAGAGAGCTGTCGCAGAAACATATCACATGCATTTATCCTAAATTTACATCGATTACATTAGAAATAGTTAACTGTAATAATGACTATAGTTTATACATACACCATGACATTAGTTTAAATTGTCATAAATACAATAAATATAGTTTTGGTTTTCCATGCTTAACGATGTTCATAATCAAACTAACCATAAGAAACTCACATCAACAATCAACATATCGATAAGAGTACATTGTATTTTAAATCTGTCCAAGCACTGTTTAAGACAATGCTCATGTACATCACATGACCATTATAATAAGATGAATTCACTAAAGACTGCCTTCTTCTTTGTTTATTTAATTCTGAAATAATTGTCTATAGACTACAGAAAACTCGCAGAAAACAGCGCACGATTCCTCTTGTGCTTGATGCCTAACTCTACCTAAAATACATGCAAAAGATAAACTTTTGCTCTATGATGGTCAAACTCTCCAATTAATACGTGAATCATGCATTCTGAACCGGGGAGCAGCTGCCTGTATGGATCACGGATCAACTACGATCCCTATACTTGACATTGCACATCATGCGATGTGACTATCACAGATGTGCACATCACAATATCGATGCCATAACATTAAATTATGCAGCCCGATTTGGACAGTGACCTCTAAAAGTCACTGCCTACATAGTCAAAGTTGATTCCAAAAAACCTAGTGTTTGCGAAATTGATTAATTTTTTTTATTTACAACCCTGGTTATGACTTGTTTCCTGTTTTTCTATTTTAGATTTGAGTACACTGTCATCATCACAAACCATTGTTATAACCAACGATTTGAAATTGACTAAAGGTAAGTGCAAATTCATTATGTAGTTAGTCCAAAGCGATCTATTTTTTCTCTAATATATATATATATATATATTTTTTGTTCTCTTCTTTTTCAGTGCATGTGGAAGTGTAGAGAGTGTACTGTTGTAGAGTCCAGTAGGTCTCGGTTGCTTAAACATTATAGACTAAATCATAGGCATTATAGTTGTAGCAGGTGTTATCCATGTCCATATTTCACTTGCCCTAATACCTTCAAAACATGGAATAGCCTTTACATACATTTAAGTAGAGACCACAAAACACACACATCACAATAACAAATTCCCTTGTCAACATTTAATTGCCCTGTATGTGCACATAGTGATCTTGCATCTGAAAGGGAATTTTTTCTGCATTTGAATACTGTTATGTCTTCCCCTCTTTGTCTAGGGGTAAAATAGGGAACGACGAACAAACAGTGGAGAGACTTTGTGGATCTCCAGCTCTCCAGACCCAGATTCACAAAATAGTCGAACAACATTCACTTTGAAATGGCATGTCTGCCTTTTATTTCTGCACTCTAGCCGAAGCTAGGAAATAATTAAAATTAAATGGGGGACATTACAAATAAATCCAGAAACAAAAAGTATTACCTCGGGAGGAGGGCCCAATTCAAAAGAAAACAAAATAACCTCTACCTAAAAAGGGAATAACATTAACTTACCTATACCAAAACAAAACAAAACAAAACAAACAAAAGAACAGATTACTTCCCTCACTCCCTAACTAACCTTTAAACAGGAGAAAAGTTCTGGGTATCCTCCCCCCTACATTACCCACAAACTCTTAACTAATCATAACAAAAAGAAAAGAAAAGAAAAATAAGCTCAAGTCACATTAGGACACACATTGTGACACACACCAAAGAGCGCGACCAGCGCTCGCTTGTCTGGGCTTGGAGAGCGGAACAACCCCAAACGCCGCGATATCTCTCTCCTTCCTCAGCGCTTTCTCTGCTGCTTTATTAGACTCCTCAGGAATCACGCACCAATCAGTGCGCTGACAGCGCTCACGGGTTAATGAGCACAGGTGATAGCCCTTAATCCTATCAAAGACACAAGAAAAGAGAAAGAGAGAGAAGAAAAATACACATGCACATAACACTCCTGGTATGTTACAGACACACAATGAATACGTCCTTGGACGTAACAATA
The DNA here is from genome assembly GCA_036326025.1 of Chrosomus eos. NCBI lineage: Eukaryota > Metazoa > Chordata > Actinopteri > Cypriniformes > Leuciscidae > Chrosomus > Chrosomus eos. Next base: position 49,728,886 of record CM070822.1, read on the forward strand.
CCCATTTACGGAGTAACGAGACAGTCCAGTGTGTATTTATTGATTGTAGCTTTCAGACAAATGTATATGCAACTTTTCAGTCTCACAAGAACAGAAAGCATAATCCACATTCAGTCAAAGATTTCAAGCCTGGTGTGGTTAAACCTGCAGGGGAATCTCAGGACTTGCAAGATGACATTTTGGAGGAAGACGATACGTGTACTTTAGATGCAACAGTCAGTGTTAATAAAGCAGTGATTCTGAAGTATTAGACTTGTCAAAAATAATTCTGACAAATCTTGCTGCAGCATTGTTGAAATTAGAGCATATTAGTCATGTGCCAGCTTCTGTAGTCAATGAATTTTTAGAGGAATTGCATTTTTTGCATACATCTGCATCGGTGCCCCTCTCGATTAAAAGTGTTCAGGACGTGTTGCAGAGCCATAACATTACTGTTGATAAAGCAGTTGTACAGGAAATTGCTTCAGCAGCCTCAGGATCTAACACTTTGTTCAAAGCTATTGGCAAGGGTGGACCTCTTAACTCTGCATACCACCGCAAGAAGTATTACAAAGACAATTTTCCTGTTGTAGAACCAATTGAATACATTTTTGGTTTAAAAGAAAACAAAACCTACCAGTATATCCCCATTCTACAATCTTTGCAGCAGATCTTGAAAAAAAAGGTGTAGTGGACAGCATTGTACAGAACCACAGAGTTCAGCTGCACAGTGAAAATTGTAAAGAGTACAGAACATTTCAGGACGGCAAAGTTTACAAAGAAAAAAAATTCTCAGGGGAGGAGTTGAGACTGTCTTTAAGTTTATATGTGGACGATTTTGAAGTTTGCAATCCCCTTGGTACCTCTAGGAAAATACACAAACTCTGTGCTATTTATTGGATTTTAAACAATCTACCTCCTGGATCACATTCAGCTTTGTCTAATATTTACTTAGCGGTGCTTTGTAAAAACTGATGATGTGAGGAAATTTGGGTACCACAGAGTTCTGGAACCTCTCATTGAAGATTTGTGTACTCTTGAGCAACATGGAGTGTTTGTCTCTCAGTTGGGTAAATTCCTCAAAGGTGATCTTCATTTTGTAGTAGCAGATAACCTTGGAGCGCATGGGATAGCAGGCTTCAGTGAAAACTTTTCTGGAGAATATTTCTGTCGATTTTGCTTAGCGAAACGCTCAGATATTCAGACAAATGAGGTTCGCTCTGGTTCTTTTGTACAAAGGTCAAAAGAAGTTCATGAATCTCATGTGAAGCTGGCTCAGCAGACAAATGCTCCCTCTGGTGTTAAAAAAGAGTGTGTATATGAAAATTGGACATTATTAAGGTTGCTACCATTGATGATAGGTCATTTGATTCCAGAGGACGAATTGGCATGGCAAGTTCTTTTGGATTTAAAGGACATTGTGGAACTTGCTGTTGCTAGGTTTCACACAGATGACACACTTGCATATTTTGAATGCAAAATTACTGAACATAGGCAGAAGTACACAGAGCTTTTTCCAGGAATTCTGTTGCGACCCAAACATCATTATGTGGAGCATTACCCCGAGCTCACAAAGCTATATGGTCCACTTGTAGGGCAGTGGACCATGCGGTTTGAAGCTAAGCACAGCTTCTTTAAGCAGGTCTCACGCCATACAAAATGCTTTAAGAATGTGCCACTGTCATTAGCAGTGAAACACCAGCTGATGATTTCTTACTACATGAGACCTTGTAGTCTACAGAAGCCTGACTTTGAAGTCCATGATGTATCAACTGTTTCAGTTGATATTTTGAATCAAGCAGCTGCTGAGAGAATTAAGTTGAAGTATCCAAGTACAAGTGAAGTACACCTGACCAAAAAAGTGATCAGTAAGGGTGTTGAGTTCAGAAATGGAATGATAGTTGCACAAGGCTCTACAAGTGGGCTGCCAGACTTTTGTGAGATCCTTCAAATCTGCTTGGTTCAGGAAAGGTTGTGCTTCATCGTGAAAAGGCTGTCATCATGGTACAGAGAACACTACCGTGCCTTTGAAATACATGCTACCCGTGATATAACCTTGCTTGAAGTTGCGGATTTACCTGATCCATATACTTTGGCAGCTTACTCCATTGAATCTATGAGGATGGTTACTTTGAAACGATTCCTGACCGTGACAGGTTTGTTGTCCAGCAGTCATACTTTTTCCTTGTAGTACTACATGTTTGTTCTGCCCAAGCAATGCTAATGGGTGATTTCCCTTTTTGTTAGGTTCAACTTTATGTGCTGCTTTACATAATCATTTTCTAAAAATGTCCATGGCTCTGCAAAACATTTCCTTTTGTGTGGCCTGTGCATGGCCATGTAATGATGTTATAAACATTGTAATTTGTCTATGTATTGTTCAGATTGGAATTGTTATTAAATTGGTTTCATATATGTGGCTGACACTAAAACATGGTCTTGTCTTTTACAGATTAGGTAAGAAAGGAAATGGCATCATTCAAACTCCGGATAATATGGGGAAATGACAATTCACAGAGGCTCATTTTCAGTGATGGCATGCCAGCATCTCTGAATGCACTCTCCAAAAAGATTGAAAATGAATGTGGCCTCCAAGGGCAGGAATTTCGACTTCAATATATGGATAAAGACTTCAATGAGTTCATGAACTTGACATCAGTCTCTGAACTCAATGACAAAGACATGGTCAGAGTTGTTTTTTTTTACCTCTATCTCCAGTTCCCTTTATCGAAAAAGGGAACTTCGAGATGCGTCGAACGACACGGTGGGAACGCCTCTTGCGTGATTGCGTCTGAAGCATCTATGCCAACTAGTCCAATGGAATGAGAGAATGAGCGTCACGGGCGGGTGACGTCATGAACCAGGAAAGGATAAGAGCACTTCCGCTGCTCGCCGGCATTTAGCTTCTGTTGCCTCAGCAAGCGATCTGTGTCAAACTGTCTCTGTCTATTTATTGTTGTCTGTTACAATATTGTCGGAAACGTTATGGCGAAACAAATGTACAAACAGTGTGTTCCTCCCTGCCCGCGTTTATTTAAACGGGTGGGGACACACACAGCTTTGTGGCATTTTGTTTGAGAGTAAGAGCATGCTGAGTGCTAACATTGTGAAAGTGAAACTACCAGATTAGCATGCTCTGCTCTCGCCTGTCACTCTGTATGATAGTGGCAGGCTCGCGATTCTCACGGGATGCAGGACCCGCTTTTGCCGAGGCGGCGCGGAGAATGCATTCCTGGGGATCGCAAAAGGATCTTTTGGAGAGGTGGGAGAACGGTCCGAGGGCCTTTTCTTCTTCCTTGCCCGGAAGATCCAGCTCTATCTCCCCGGTGTTGGAAGCACGCTCTGCGGTTTCTTCCGCTCGGGGAGAGAGAGCCCTTTTTTTCCTTCATTTCTTCCTCCGAGGAGGTTTGTGTTGAGAATATTGAAAGTGAAAGCAAGCACACACACTGTTGAATTAGATTCGCCATCTATTTTTCCAGTATATGATGAACTGGTGGAGGTTTTGTCCCGTGCTGTTAGTAAATTAAATATTTAATGGCCAGCTGAGAAAAAGGAACGCTCGTCCTAAGAAACTTGACGAGCGTTTTCTTATTTCTATCACATTATCTCCACCACGAGGCTTCCATTTTTTCCCTGATTTACACACTGAATATTTAAATTATGGAATAAACCGTATTTATCACTACTTTCAGCCCTCGTGTTAAATGTTTATTCAAGATTAGAGGGTTGAAAGATTACGGTTATGATATGATGCCCCAGGCTGAACAGAAATAAAAATAGGAAAATGCTATTTTTTCACCTGGTCCAGTATCATCATTTAAGTCTCTGCTTTGCTCATAAGCCTATACTAAAGAATCTCGCGTTTGCCGAGGCAGCGTGTAGGTTTAATGTTGTAATCAGAATCTAGCTCGGATCTCGCGTTTGCCGAGGCACCGCTTAGATTTCGAGTGTATTTTGCAAAAATAAGATTCTGTGGCTGGGATCTCGCGTTTGCCGAGGCAGCGCGTAGGTTTAAGCAGAACTACTTTGGTTTTATGGGTAAAGCTTATACGGCAGCAGATCAGCTGGAGAATGTTTATAGAAATCTATATTATAATGCTCCAGGCTTATCAGGCCGATCTGCTGGGGTTCTGGATATAGCGAAATTTGAGCCTTCGGGTCTCTTCGGCGACGCATTCCATGCGGTCGTTGTTAGGTGATAAAAGATATATATATAAAAAAATATATATATAATAAGGTTTCTCCCTCGCTGTGTCCAGCCCCCCTGGGGCTGCTGGGCGTGAGCAGCCCCAGCCGTCGAGTTCATCATATTATGTGCACAGAAAGAGAGTGCTGCGTCTCGTGTTCCTCCATGTAGATACTGGAGACAGACGCAACCCTCTCAACCGAAGTCGCCTAAGCCTAAGCCGGATCTGAGGACCGTTCTTCAGGCGAAGAAAGCTTCGGTTCAAAAAAAAAAAAAAAAAAAGGTTCTGATGCTTAGGCATCAGGCCTGTGAGGACAGCCCCGACCGAAGTAGAGTGGTGTACACCTCATTTCACGGTGCCCGTTCCATTTCGGGGTCCTCACGAGACCCTCCTGCCAACCCTGCCACCTCCGGTGCTTCAGGGCGCAGCGGTCTCCAGCGAGTCGCTGATGCTATGCTGCGGTACAGCATTGGTTTCGCGCCCTCTGAGGGGGGCTTTTGAGTAGTCAGGTCAGGTAGTTCCTGCCATTATGTTTCAGGCTCCAGATTTGGCTCCCTCAGTAACACCAGAGACCAGCCTCGAGGGGCTGGTTCCCTTAGTAAATTTTCTGGCAGCGTGGATGCTTCTGCCGAATATTTCTCATTGGGTCCTGTAGTTTGTAGAGAAGGGATACTGAATCCAGTTTGGCTCTCGTCCTCCTCATTACAGTGGGGTGCTGCCCACAGTGGTGCATCCCGAGCAGGCTCTGGTAATGGGACAAGAAGTAAAGGCCCTGTTAGCAAAGAAGCTATAGAACAGGTGTACTCACCCGTCAGAGAGTCGGGTTTTTACAGCCATTATTTCATTGTTCCAAAAAAGGATGGAGGGTTGCGTCCCTTTTAGATCTTCGCCTGTTTATTCGGTCAGTTCAGAAACTAAAGTTCAAGTTAGCTGACCCTCAAACAGATCGTGACCCAAATCAGATCCGAGGACTGGTTCGTCACGATAGATCTAAAGGATGCATACTTCCATATCTCCATCCTCCCTCAGCACAGGAAGTTCCTGAGGTTTTCTTTCAGGGGCAAAGAATACCAATATCGGGTTCTTCCTTTCGGCCTAGCTTTGTCACCCCGCACGTTCACGAAATGCATGGATGCAGCTTTAGCCCCTCTCAGGCTTCAGGGCATACGCATTCTGAATTATATCGACTGGCTGATTCTAGCGGAATCAGAGCAGTTGGCGGTTCGGCACTGAGGTGTCGTTCTCGCTCATATAGAGATGTTGGGGTTGAGGCTCAATGCCAAGAAGAGTGTACTTTCTCCAGTACAGAGAACCACTTTCCTTGGTGTGGTATGGGATTTATTATCCTAACAGCCACAGAAGAGCTGAGGCTAGGCCAGTCACGCACTGTAAAACAGTTCGAGAGACTGTTGGGTCTACTGGCAGCAGCGTCCAACGGAATTCCTTTTGGCATGCTGTACATGAGACCTTTACAGTGCTGGCTCAGGACCAGAAGGTTCTCCCCGAGGGGAAACCCACTTTGCATATCAAGGCTTCTCTCACCGGCTGGGGAGCGGTAATGGAAGGTCGCTCGGTTCAGGGTCTGTGGAAAAGCCATCATCTTTCTTGGCACATAAATTGCCTGGAGATGATGGCCGTCTTCAATGCGTTGAGACATTTCCTTCCGGACCTAAGAGGCCATCATGTGCTCGTTCGAACAGACAACACACCAGTGGTCTCTTATCTGAACCGCCAGGGGGGTCTGCGCTCGCGTCCGCTTTGCAAACTGGCGCACCAGATCCTCCTGTGGTCTCTGGGGAAGGTACTCTCTCTGAGGGCAGTGTATATTCCTGGGGACCAGAATATAGGAGCAGACATCCTGTCGAGGCAGGAGCTGAGGCCAGGGGATTGGAGACTCCACCCCGAGGCGGTGGAGAAAATCTGGGAGGCATATGGTCAGGCAGAGGTGGATCTGTTCGCGTCTCAGAACACGACGCACTGTCCTCTCTGGTATTCTCTGACGCACCCAGCCCCCCTGGGGCTGGACGCCATGGTGCAGACGTGGCCGAGGCTACGTCTGTACGCCTTTCCCCCTGTTGCTCTGCTCCCAGGAGTTCTGGAGAGGGTCCGTCGGTATGGAATAAGCCTACTGCTAGTAGCACCACGCTGGCCAAGTCGGATCTGGTTTGCGGACCTGATCCTTCTGCTAGACGGGCCTCCATTGGAGATCCCTTTGAGGAGGGACCTTCTGTCTCAGGCCGGGGGCACAATATTTCACCCTCGACCAGACATGTGGAATCTTTGGGTTTGGCCTCTGAGGGGGCCCAACTTATAGATAGTGGTCTTTCAGCTGAGGCTGTTGAGACCATCCTAAGCTCCAGAGCTCCAGCTACGAGGAAACTGTATGCGCTTAAATGGAGAGTTTTCTCCTTATGGTGTCACCGACATCAGTGGGATCCGGTTAATTGTTCTGTCAACACAGTAATCGAGTTCCTGCAGGAGCGCTTTGTGTCAGGTCTATGTCCTTCCACACTAAAAGTTTACGTGGCAGCCATTGCGGCTTACCATACCATGGTGGGAGGTATATCTTTGGGTCGAGACCCCCTGATTACACGTTTCCTTCGTGGCACTTTGAGGCTGAGGCCTGCAATTCGCACTAAGGTGCCAGCTTGGGATTTGACTGTAGTTCTAGTAGGCCTGTCTAGGGCTCCATTCGAGCCCTTAGATTCGGTCTCAGAAAAGTTCCTTACTTTCAAGACTTCTTTCTGCTAGCTATTTCGTCCCTAAAGAGAGTTGGTGACCTTCAGGCTCTTTCGGTCTCCCCCACCTGCCTTGAATTTGCACCGGGGATGGTCAAGGCGTTCCTATATCCAAAACAGGGATACGTCCCTAAGGTTCCAACCTTGACTCCGAGGCCTATTGTGCTGCAGGCTTTCTGTCCTCCTTTTGCAACTGCGGACCAGGAAAGACTGCACCTCTTGTGTCCAGTGCGAGCATTGGACACGTATGTACGTCGGGCATCCTCAATCAGGAAGTCCGACCAATTACTGATTTGCTTTGGATCACCTAAGAAAGGTCTTCCTGCTTCCAAACAGACAGTCAGTAAGTGGATAGTCGAGGCTATTTCACTGGCATACGAGTACTCGGGCCAGCCTTGTCCTTTGGTGGTCCGAGCTCACTCGACCAGGAGTATGGCGGCTTCTAAAGCCATATTGCAGGGGGTATCTCTTCAAGATGTTTGTGATGCGGCGGGCTGGTCCTCTCCGCTCACATTCGTGAGATTTTACAGTTTGGACCTGGATGCTGCCCCAGGTTCTCAGGTGCTGAGTGCTTAGATCAACAGACTGACACTCAGGTACTTGTAATTATGGCGGGTTGGGTATTCTCGTTCCCACCGTGTCGTTCGACGCATCTCGAAGTTCCCTTTTTCGATAAAGGGAACGTCTCAGGTTACTATTGTAACCATAGTTCCCTGAGAAACAGGGAACGAGACGATGCGTCCCCCTGCCATACTTCCTGCGTCCCTGCGATCGGCTTGCTTCGGCAACTGTCGAAGCTAAATGCCGGCGAGCAGCGGAAGTGCTCTTATCCTTTCCTGGTTCATGACGTCACCCGCCCGTGACGCTCATTCTCTCATTCCATTGGACTAGTTGGCATAGATGCTTCAGACGCAATCACGCAAGAGGCGTTCCCACCGTGTCGTTCGACGCATCGTCTCGTTCCCTGTTTCTCAGGGAACTATGGTTACAATAGTAACCTGAGACGTTCCTTCAGCTATATGCCAGCTGAGTCCACTCCTCTAGCCCATTCTCTTTCTTCTGACTCCTGTGATGCTGATACTGAGAACTCATCTGCAGACACTGACATTTTGTCTTCTTCTGAGTCCACATCAGCTAGGTCATCATTATGGCCAACACCTTTCATTCTACCTCGTTTCCCTTATGATGTGCAATTGAAACTGGATCAGGGCAACTCAGCATTCAGGACTGATGGCAAATTTTGCATTCCTGACCCCAAACTCAAGTCAGGTATTCTTGATGCTTTGGCAGAGGAAATAATTAACTACAAGGCATATCCATCTGACAGCGAGTTCAGTGATATGGCAGAAGCATTGGTAGCCAAACATCCATGCCTTAAAGAGCAAGGTTCGGTCAGCGGCTACAGTGGATGGAAGATGAGTTTAAAGTATAAACTTGCAAACTACAGGAGCAGATTGAGAAGCCTGGGATGCCCTGAAGTTACAGTAAATGCCCTTAAGCACAAACCAGAAGGAACGTCCAGCCCTGCCTATGGGATAAAAAAGCCTAAGAAGGCAGAAGTGAACTACTGTCCAGGATTTCCTGCAGGTGAAACAGCAGAAAGCCAGGAAAAGATGAGGGTGGATCTTCTTGCTGAACTGAAGAAAAAAAAACAACGATGAAACCGTGAGGAAGATGATGGACATGACTTTCGCTTGGCCTGCTCTTTTTCAAGTGCGCGAGGTAAGTGATTTGATGTTTCCTTTCTATCAGAGCTGTCCTGTAGTCTATGTTAAATTGCCCATAAACAAGACCTCTCTAACTTATGTCTTCTGTATTTCGTCGGATCACAACCGTTCCTTTACAATCCAAGTTCCTGTCACAACTGGATCGGTTTTCTGATGATCTGCTGAAGGTGTTTACCAAAAGGGGTGGAGTAGTCAAAAAAAGGATTCAGGATGTGATGGTGCCTCAGGTTATATTGTTTTTATTTGTTTGTTTTACTAAATTGCTTTCTTCAACAAAAAGCTATTTTTGTAGTGCATAAGAGCTGATGTGTATTGTATAGGAGGGTGTTATGTAAATTAAATGTACATAACCAACACTAAACAAATCTTTAATAAAATGTATCATTATGTCTGTATTCTCAGAATAACACCATAGAGACCAAGCGAGAGTGCATTCTCAAGGGGCTATGCATCTACCTGAATGAGGATCCACAAAATCTGGTGAAGGAGTATTTGGTGAGTTGTAGTTCTTTCATCAAAAGCAAAAAATCACTAATAATGAACTTGAACGTGCAAAAGACCCAACGTAAACAGAGCCTAAACCGGTTTGGTTTGTTTAAAAGCAGAGCCTCTTTCTTTTGATAAATATTTTATTCAGAAATGCATATAACAAAATATTTTGGAGACCATTAAAGTTTTGTGAAAATTATAAAAAAACACTGGCTGACAACTTTATTTAAAGGACAAGTTCGGTATTTTACACTTAAAGCCCTGTTTTAAGATCGTTTCTGATGAAATAGAATGGTTAAGATTGAAATTTGGACAGATGCAGCTGGGCCAAGAATTTTCGGTTTCTGTGGTCACACCCCCCCACCTCCACAATGGTTGCATAAGTGCACTGGAACAATCCTTCATAAAACGCATTAAACTTAGTTTACAAAGACGTGGAACTCACCGAGTGGTCAGGGGTGTTCACTGATATGCTCACACAAAAATCGCTGCAAAAGATGCTTTCCAACAGGTGTTTTACCATTGTTGTAAAACTGTGGACCTATTTTTCCAAACGCCTAACACCCGTACATTCTTCCGTTGAGAGCTTGAATAATAGACACTCCGGTGGCGGAGTAATACCTTACCTCAGAACATCCAACACAAGTCCAATTGAGTTGGACAAAAACTACGATAAAACCTGTTGGAAAGCATCTTTTGCAGCGATTTTTATGTGAGCATATCAGTGAACACCCCTGACCACTCGGTGAGTTTCACGTCTTTGTAAACTAAAGTTTAATGCATTTTATGAATGATTGTTCCAGTGCACTTATGCAACCATTGTGGAGGTGGGGGGGTGCGACCACAGAAACCGAAAATTCTTGGCCCAGCTGCATCTGTCCAAATTTCAATCTTAACCGTTCTATTTCATCAGAAAGGATCTTAAAACAGGGCTTTAAGTGTAAAATACTGAACTTGTCCTTTAAAAAAGCTGGTAGGGAGAGTTAAGGTAAGTAGTAAATACACTGCAGCGCTTTCAGGTTCTACGGCAGAACGCCGGCTCACCATTGGGTGATGCTGTTCCCGTGAGCACCATGGTGCCTGTGTGTGATTCTGACGAAGGAGTTAGCCAATAATGAGGTGGAGTTCTGACGTAGAAGCTGGATGCACTGCAGTGTATTTACTACATCCACAGTGTAGGAGACGGACACAGATTAGAAGAAATTGTTGAATAAAGTCATTATTTGGGGTTTTTTTTGCTACAGCCATGCTACTTGGACTGATTTATTCTTTAAATCTTACCTACCCAAAAGAGCTCCGTTATACATTTGAAGTACTCCAGAAGGTAATCCTGGAGCTAGACTTCAATAAGTTGTCTGGAAAAGCACAGGCGCTGAAGACAAAACTCTTCACTTAGGTTGTTTACCTTTGTGTCCATGGTTAAGTTGTGAATGTTTTAGTTTTTCTGAGCAGAAGTATTTTATTTTTCTAAATTTGTGATTGCTCATGTTTCATTGAAAATTTTTTGAGCAAACGTGATTTTAAGTTCTCAATTGGATTTCAATTCATTTAATTGCCATTCTCGTGTAACCATATGGAACAAATGGAAATGCTGGTTTATACTTGATTGTATGTTTGTATTGGCATGTTTGCACTGTGAGCAGAGCACTGTGATTTTGTTTTTCTTGATCAGTCATGTAACTGGCAGTCATGTGTTTAGAGTTAGGAACAAAAGGAAATGCTGGATTATATTCTTTAGCATTGTGTTCTTGTTGCATGTCATTTTTTGCACTGTAAGCAGATGTTTTCAAGTCTCTATCACTCATTCAATTGCTTGCTATCTACAGTATTAACAAGAAAATGCTGGATTATATTTAGCATACTCATGTTCTTGTTGCTTTGGAATTTTTGCACTGAGCAGAGGTGATCAAGTCTCTCACCCATTTAATTGCTACTGTTTTAATTGTTAATGTTTACAGTAATAAACAAAAGGAAATGCTGTTATATTCTCTTGTGCTCATGCATGTTTTATTTACATTGTCATTTTTTAACTTAGTGAACGATTCTATTGCATTGTTTGCAAAACATATTGACTTTCTTCATAGTAGACTAACCTCACGTAGACAAGTAATATTTATTGTTACTATGTAAAAAGTGGTTTTAATTTAATTGAACAGAAGTATTTCACTTTCATTGTAAGTAACTAGAGTCAAGTTAGCTAAAATTATAATGTTGGCATTTGGCAATTTTATCTAGTAGGCAGGACAAAAATGTATGTTGTTGACATGGCTTTGTTAGATATATTAGACATGACACAATTAAATGTAGTTAACAGGGCATTATTTTTTAGAGTAGGCTTGGCAAAATTAGACATAGTTAACCTGAAAAGATTTTTTCTATTAGGGATGGCGAAACTTTATCTAGTAGGAATGACACAGTTTTTTTAGAAGTCTTGACTAAATGAATTCAAGTTCATACAACAAGATTATAACAAATCATATCAAACAAATTAGATCTTGTTGGTACAATGTAATTAAATTTCGTGGAAAACCTTTCCTTAATTTAATTAAGTTCGTTCAACAATTTTTTTTTTTTTGAGTGTGGCTAGAGTTTATATTTACAACTATACCACACAAGTATAGCCCAACCTTGTGCTGTGTTCGCGTTATTTTAATGAGGATTCCTTTACAAACATAAATGCTTTCAAGTGTGGATTCGCGAGTCGCCTGATACTGAAGGAACGTTCAGTACCAAGTTTATTTGGATCAGCTTCCTCCGAATCACAACCTGTAAGTACTGGTAATAATTGTTGCTTTTATGGGGTTTGTAGCATGCTCAATAAGTGTGTGTGTGTGTGTGTGTCAGTTACACTCAGCGCAGCTTCTAGGTCTCCAAGCTCTGTGTGTGTGTGTGTGTGTGTGTGTGTGTGTGTGTGTGTGTGTGTGTGTGTGTGTGTGTGTGTGTGTGTGTGTGTGTGTGTATCAGTTACGCTCAGCGCTTAGGTCTCCAAGCTGTGTGTGTGTGTTTTTTTGAAATATGTAAAATGTTTGTCGTTGTTATTGGAGTTGTGATAAAGAATAGAGCGTATTGTAGTACTGCAGTGCTTTATCAATATGTTTAAGCTTTGGGTTAACGCGAAAAATAACTGACTGGGTCGTCTGACCAATCACCGCCGATTAGCGTCACGCAAAGGCGGGGTTTGAAAAATGAGTCGTCAAATGAATCATTTGGGAATCGGTGAGCAAATCAGGTAAAAAATAAATGCATATTATAAGACAACAAAAGTGTTTTTTGTCATTGCATGCATGTAAAACTGTTGTTGGGGACTCCCAGAACAACATTAGGAACATTTTAAATGCCATAATAGGTACCCTTTAAACAAACTAATAATTATTCTCGAGACATTTTAGCCCTAGCACTTAACAGAGTAGCATTGCTGTCCACTGAACGTGGCCTAAAAATGCAATTGAATTAAACACTGACAATAAGAGATAACAACACATGTACAGCTCATATCAAGATATAATACGAAGAGAAAAATAAAGAAAGAAAAAAAAAAAAAAAAAAAAAATCAACAAAGAAAAGCTCCATATGGGCAGTCTTAACCATCAAAGTTATTCTCCAAACATGCTTTTAGTCCTTCAGGGAAGCAACAAACTTTTCAGCCTCGCTCACCTCCTGAAAAGTGTACATATCTTTCCCCCGCGAGAGCTTAATTGAAGCTGGGTAAAGAAGAAAAGCCTTGAATCCATGGGAACGAGCCTCATACATGATCTTATAGCACGGCTTCCGACGCCTTGTTGTAGTCTCACTGTAGTCTGCAGGAAATGTCAATAGGTGACCATCCACCTCAGGGGGGCTTTTCCTCGCCTCACCAAGCAGACGGTCTCGATCCGTAAAGCGGAGGCACTTAATCATAAGCGGATGAACGTATTGCCTCGTGTTAACTTTGTGAGTAGTATGATCCCCCTAGCTCCACCGGGTGGTTACTGGAAGAAGCTACAATTAATCATTAGCTCTTATTTATGGAACAGGAAAAAAACCCAGAATCAAAGTATCTACTCTACAAAGACATCGCTTCTCAGGAGGTGTAAATCTGCCCAATTTTGAGTGCCACTCCTGGAGCTTTGTTTTACGCTCACTCACCATATGGTCGAATCCAGAGATTTTGGTGTCATGGCGTCCCATTGAAGAACGTTTAACATATCCATACTATCTGTCTAGTCTGGTCTATTCTAATATACCCCATATAGTATAGTTAAACGCAATTTTGGGCCAATAATCTCTTATTTTTTCACGGTATGGCATAAAGTCCACCGATTTACCAAAATTCCAAACACATTTTTCGCTCAATCCCCTATTTTCAACAATCACTCGCTTTTAATTGAGAAGAAACCAATTTTGTTTCCTCAGTGGCGCAATAGAGGGGTCTATCATAGGGGAACAGGGTCTTCGTGCATTCCAGGACCTAGAGAGAGCTTATAATCTGCCGGGCACTTTTTATTTTTATTTACAGTTACGCACAGCAATGCGCGCTCAGGGCGTCCCTTGGGGTATTGAGTTGGGGAATCATCCCCTTCATGTAATTTTTGACACTAAGGGTAAAATTAAGGGTATTGTTTCAGAGTTATCTAAGGACGGGTGGCAATGGGAGGGGGCTGTGGGGTGTGGGTGTGTGTGTGGGCGTTTTTTTAGTTTTTGTTTTTGTTTTGTTCAATACCTTGAGCAAATCTTGTTAGGGGTTGGAGGGTGGTTTTGGGATGGGTAGGATATGGGGAGGAGAAGAGAAACATCGAAACGTTAGCTATTTACCATTACCTAGCTGTTTTGATGCTGTTATCCATAACTCTTATCTTGTACTAACTAGCATGGAAGCAAGTTAGGTAAAGTCAGTGAATAAAACACTAACACAATGATGAACAAGTAAAAATATAATTTGCAATAACGTGGTTTTACTGAATAATTAAATATAATATAATATAAAATATAAAGAAACCTCATTGCTTCTCTCTGCTGTCTCGGACGATGACCTCTTTTAGCCTACCTCGGCCACCGTCGCTTCTCCTTCGAGTTTGAAAACGGAGGGATAGGCCGTCAGTGACTGGCTGTTTGCAATTCGCAAATCTCACCACTAGATGCCGCTAAAAATCACACACTGCACCTTTAAATGTTGAGAAAACAAAATGAATGTGGTTCTCCAATTCTAGAAAACTTTTAGATAATGCAATGGTTCTTCGAACTTTACAAGGAAAACTTTAAATCTAAAACTAATTACATTAGTGTCAGAGTATAAATTCCTGGGCATCATAATTGATGACACATTACAATTTAATTCACACATTTATTACTTGAAACAAAAATTAAAGAAGAAGTAGTTAGGATTTTATTTTAGAAACACGTCTTGCTCATCATTTAATGCAAGGAAGAAGCTTAATATAATATAATTTATATTAATAATATAATAACTTAAAAAGGATTAAATTCATCACAATTATATAAGTATCTGGAAATTTGCCGCGGGCCCAAATATATATCATGTGTGGGTGATTCTCCAACTAGGAGCACTTTTGGCACTGTGAGTTTATGGAAAATTCACTCTCTTAAAACACTCTTAAAATAATCTTACTAGCTTCTTTAATTTGTCTTCTAACACAATATAACAGTGGGCAGTTTTAGAATTCCATGGTTTATTATTATTTTTCATTTTTCATTTCCACATTTAATATATATCATTACATATAATATAATATAATATATATCAGTAGGGCCATACTAATATCATTAGTAACATTAAATATAACACAATAAACCAAAGTATATCAGTAGGAGTTTCCTTAAGTCTTTCTGATAGTTTTCTACAGGCCGGTTTACTACAGTAGAATACAATTCTGAAATTATGGTTTATAGTTTTTGTGTGCCACCCCAAGATTTTAAGTGGCCCCATCTGGCCAACCCTATGAAAAATTTCTGGAGGCGCCACCACACATGCCAACCCTCCCGATTTTTCCGGATTTTTTCAAAGCACCTCCCGAAAATCTCCCGGACCGACCTTTCTCCCGATTTCCACCCGGACAACAATATTGCTACACCATTCGTCACTGGGCGCCGTTTCAGACCGAACAATGATAAAAGTTACACCTCGAAGTCAAGCACGGCAATCAGAACAGAAAAAGAAGCAGAAGAAGAAGGGGGAAAGGAAGAAAGAATAAAAAGAGAAAATATGTCTGCAAATTCCTAACTGAATGGAAAAAAGAATTCACGTTCATCCAGAACAGCTCGAAGGGGAAGGGATATGCTGCCTGCATATTTTGTAGATCAGACTTCTCCATTGAACACGGTGGCCGAACGGATTTAATTACACAGGATTAATCTTAGAAAAGCACAAGGCTCCGGTCACAGCCCTGGCTGCGAAGCATTGCACCTTTAAATACAACCATAAGTAGAGTAGTGTTGTTGTTATTGTACAAATACATACAAAATATATACATACAATACATATATATATATATATATATATATATATATATAAACAAAAAATATTGTACAAAAAAAAGGGTCTAACCTCCTAAGGAAAGGCCTTAAGGATTTGAAATTGTAAAATAAATATAAATAAATATTCTTTTCGTTTGTGATATATATGTGAATGTAAGGATCAAATATGAGTGTCTTTTTAAGCTTTTCAATGAAATCTTTTTTTTTATATGATCAAAGAACACAAAATGTATAAATTTATGAAATATTTATTGACTTATTTATTCAAGAAACCCTCTTTTGGGTCAAAAACTTGTATCATATTTATATGTATGTGTATATTTACTAATACATTCCCTTATGTCATAAAAAAATCAGGTTTTTTTCTGATAAATCTTTTTAATAAAAATAAATACGTGAAATCTTTTTTAATCACATGAACTTCGCTTTTTGAGTCATATTTATTTATATTTCTCCTCCTGTTTGTGCATTCAAACAACAACATTCCTTTGTCTTCAATCAGTGCTTATAAACAACTTGCATACAAACAACTATTTTGTTCCTGTATATAAAATTATTTATTGAATATTTTCCAACATACTGCGTTAAGAGAAGGGTTAAGAGAACCCGGGCTATGATCCGAAGGGTTCTGTGACACGGGGTAAATTAGCTCAGGGTTCCAGTGGTTAAGTTTAGGGCAATGTAAAGGGGTAATGCCTATTGAGGTTACGCCACCGCGGTCACCAAAGGGGTAGGTTTAGGGCTATGTTGTACGCGTGTTGGTAGGCTCTTACTCTCAGTTCATTATGGGTCTGGCCTACATACTGTTTTCGACATTTGAGACAGTATGAGATAAATACAGTTTACACTCTCATGTGACAGAGTATGAGACAACTTGAAAACCTGGCCATTAAATCTATTCTTCACCCATCTTGATGGGGTGAAATACTTGCACTTGCCCACCTTTAGGTGAAGGTGTCGAGAGCTTGCTCTGTACTAAAACATCTAAAATACTTTTGTTTTTCCTATAGGCCACGATGGGTTTATGGTGTTGTAGGAAGTTCGTGGAAGTCAAGGACTTTAAAAACTAGATTTAACGGGCCGGTTGAGCTGTGTACTAAAACACGAAAAATGCGGCACCAAAGGAATAATTTTATTCCTGTTCGTCATGTCCGGGGCGGGAGGTTTAGGTGTGTCAAATGATTTAAGTGCATTTCTCAGGAAAGAGCGTTAATATCCACGCTTTCTCAAGGCCTTGAAAAGAGTGTTTGTTGCCAATGCTGCCTCTCCATCTCAATATCAGCAAAAATGCTGTAAAGCAACCAAACCAGTAGACCATTTTTCAGCGCCGAAAGCGGACCTTTTCACTGGCGTAATGACGTAATGAAGTGCACTTGCTAGCCTGCTCCATTTACGTGTTCTCCGAATGCTCAATAATCAATAATTTGATCAAAAATATTGATTTAAAATGGATTTTATTGATTTAAAAATGATTATATTGCCTGAGTGAACAGAACTGCGTCCATGGCAACGCTCTGTTTATCATGGCAACGGTGTGTTATACTTCGTCTATTATCAAGAAATAACACACCGGAATTCAACCAAGCCATGTAATAAATGAAGAACTATTTATTAAAGACTCGACCTATCTCACGAACAAGATTATTTTAATTTCCCCAACTAGGCTTTTTTTTTACCCTATTGAGCAAAATGGTCCCAGTCTTTCTCTTCACATTTTGAACATAATGTATGTGTGTGCTTTCTGCATATGTATTTATTGCATTCAACACAAGTGAAGCTGGCATCTTTTCCATTGACACTTTTTATTTAGAAAAAATAAATTGTCAAAGTGACCCACAACATAATAGGAGTGTTCAGGGATTAAAGTTATCCGTCGCTACGACGGATTTCCGTCAATTGCAGGGTTCCCATCTGTCCAAAGCATTCCGGGAAAGCGGCGCTTCATTTTGAAAATTGTCGCGCGACAAAAAGCTGGCCGATGCCCATCTTTATGCAAATGAAGTCCGTTGAACGTGACGCGTCTATCCAATCGAAGTAGAGCATATGGAGACGGAGGGAAGTCTCTCGCAGGTCCTCACATTTATAGCTTAATACCAATAATTAGCAGTAGATGCACAGACAGATCCATAGCCTGTAATTTTCTCATATATATATATATATATATATATATATATATATATAATTTTATATATAGCCTGTAATTTTCTCATTTATATATATATATATATATTTTATTATTATTATTAGCGGATGTGTGTTGCACAACGGCTAATAATATAGAGCCGACACCACCACCACCTCCTCCTCCACAAGTAGCTCTGTCTGTAACTGATGCAATTTTTTTGAGCCTCTTGTCCGCCATTCGTCGAATGACCCTGGCCAAGAGGGCCGAGGTTAAATTTAAAATATATTATTTTGTGTACAAGGCGGATATGTTGGGAAGGGAGTAATTTTATTTAAAATGTTACCTAGTTCATGTTTGTGTTGTACATTGTACATTTATATTGAATATTAGAAGTTTATTTTGTTCAAAAAGTTCATACTTATATTTCTTAAGTTAATATTTTGTTCAATGAGTTCATGTAAATTTATTATTTGAAGTTTATTTTGTTAAAAAATTTCATACTTTTATTTATTAAGTTAATATTTTGTTCAATGAGTTCATGTAAATTTATTATGTTAAGTTTATTTTGGTCAATAAGTTCATTTGTTGTTCAATAAGTTTATATTTTGTTCAATGAAGTAAATTTTTGTTCAATAAATAATCAATTTTTTTTTCAATGTTGTTCATGACTATCATTCTCAACAGTGTTCATTACTCTGTAGGGTTTACACTTGCTGTGCACATTTGCTAAGCCGATATAGATAGACAGATAGGTACTGTAGATAAATAGATTTATTGCAACTGTACAAGTACAATAGAATGTTGTTTGGATGAATCCTGTTAATACCCACATAAAAATATATATATATATATATATATATATATATAATTTAATACATAATTAAACTAAAATCTGATTCTGATTTTTAGTTAATAACTACACTAAATCTTTATTTTCCTAGATTTAGTAACTAGATCTACCATTTATTAGTACCATTTATTAAATGGTTATCTATCTACTAATAAATAGTAATAACTAATGGTTATTAACTAAACTAAAAACTAATAACCTTTATTTTTTAAGAAAAAGTTAACACAATATATGTATTATATATACACAGAATAAAGAGTTTAATGACAAGGTTGAGTTAGAACAGGTGAGTTGTCATAAAGGGTCAGGGGAGGTGTCTAGAAATGTAACATCCCTGTGAAAAGTTTATTTACATTTTTTAATTTTGAAAACCCTTGTCAATTAAGGCTGATCAAAATTCATGGTGGTCAGAAAAACTGTCATTATGAAAAATTAGTGGGAAATTTTCATAATGGGATTTCCAATGGGAAACTGCTAGCCTGGCTCCGCCATCCTACGCACTTCCGCTCAATTTAATTTTCCTTCAGTACTACGTCTGGGACTGCTGTATAGTCTTAGGTTTCCAGAAATCAATTTTTTGTAGGACCAATCAGCGAACAGAGGGAGTGGCTGAGAACGATGACGTTGTTGTAGCGCGTCAGTTTGAGTTGGAATTCAGTAATGGCAGCGGAGAAAGACGTGAGAAAAGCTATTCAGGTCGTTGTTGCAAAACTGCCGAATATACAGAAGTATAGAAGGCTTTTTTATAAATGTCTTAAGCCTTGTATTTTTAAAATAAGTTTAAAGGCATAGAACTAGTTTATTTATAGTGCACTGATAATTGTCAGGGTTTGTGCAGGTAGCTGAAGACGAGGACACGGAATTTCAAAGATAAGAGATTTAATAAACAAAATGAAACTTCCAAACTCAAAACAAGAACAAAACATTCCAGGACTTCAAGATTGACACACAACCATACATCGACGACGATCGACAAACACTGAGGGAAAACACAGGGCTTAAATACACATGGAATGATTGAATTAACTGAACACAGGTGATAAAACTGAACACAAACGAGGAGCGGGAAAACTTAACAGGACTAAACCAAAAACCACAAAGACAGGGGAAACCAAGATCACAAAACATAGTTTAAACATACAGAAACGTGACACTACCTCCCCCCTTCTCGAAGGCGCGACCTCGCGCCGTATAACATCCAAAGGGGTGGGAGGGTGGGCGCCCTGGAGGCTGACGAGGGCATGGTGCAGGTCCAGGAAGCCTCCAGGGCGGAGCAGGCTGCGGGCGTGACCAAGGCGGAGCAGGCTGTGGGCGTGACCAAGGCGGAGCAGGCTGTGGGCGTGACCAAGGCGGAGCTGTGGGACCCTCGGGCGTCCAAGGCGGAGCTGTGGGACCCTCGGGCGTCCAAGGCGGAGCTGTGGGACCCTCGGGCATCCAGGGCGGAGCTGTGGGACCCTCGGGCATCCAGGGCGGAGCTGTGGGACCCTCGGGCGTCCAGGGCGGTGAAGACCCTTCAGGTGGCCAGGGCGGTGAAGACCCTTCAGGTGGCCAGGGCGGTGCAGACCCTTCAGGTGGCCGTGGTGGTGAAGACCCTTCGGGTGGCCATGGCGGTGAAGACCCTTCGGGTGGCCATGGCGGTGCAGACCCTTCAGGTGGCCATGGCGGTGTTATCTTTTCGGGCCTCCGTGGATCTTTGGCCGGCCACGGTGAAGGCGTATGGCGCCCCCCCAAAATTTTCTTGGGGAGGACAGGCTCATGATCGGGAACTGACTTGACATCAACGGGCGCTGGGTCAACGGGTTCTGGGTCAACGGGCTCTGGGTCTGGGTCAACGGGCTCTGGGTCTGGGTCAACGGGCTCTGGGTCTGGCGCTGGGTCAACGGGCTCTGGCTCTGGCGCTGGGTCAACGGGCTCTGGCTCTGGCGCTGGGTCAACGGGCTCTGGCTCTGGCGCTGGGTCAACGGGCTCTGGCTCTGGCTCTGGGTCAACGGGCTCTGGGTCAGGGTCAACGGGCTCTGGCGCTGGCTCTGGGTCAACGGGCTCTGGCTCTGGCGCTGGGTCAACGGGCTCGGGCTCTGGCGCTGGGTCAACGGGCTCTGGCGCTGGGTCAACGGGCTCTGGCTCTGGCGCTGGGTCAACGGGCTCTGGCTCTGGCGCTGGGTCAACGGGCTCTGGCTCTGGCGCTGGGTCAACGGGCTCTGGCTCTGGCGCTGGGTCAACGGGCTCTGGCTCTGGCGCTGGGTCAACGGGCTCTGGCTCTGGCGCTGGGTCAACGGGCTCTGGCTCTGGCGCTGGGTCAACGGGCTCTGGCTCTGGCGCTGGGTCAACGGGCTCTGGCTCTGGCTCTGGGTCAACGGGCTCCGTGCTGGATTGGACCAGCATATCAGGAAACTCGGGGCTGGACGGGACCAGCATATCAGGAAACTCGGGGCTGGACGGGACCAGCATATCAGGAAACTCGGGGCTGGACGGGACCAGCATATCAGGAAACTCGGGGCTGGGCTCAGGCTCTGGCGGGCAGGCGACGGGCTCAGGCTCTGGCGGGCAGGCGACGGGCTCAGGCTCTGGCGGGCAGGCGACGGGCTCAGGCTCTGGCGGGCAGGCGACGGGCTCAGGATCTGGCTGGATGTGGCTGACGTGAACCCCAGCCTTGGGAGCCTTCTTTTTGGCCAATCGCACCGATATCAGTGGGGGATCAGTCATACCGGATATCATCCGGGGAAGTCCAGGGACCGATCTGGCGGCAGGGCTGATGCGGTGTGCAGGCTCTGGTGGGCAGACGATGGGCTCTGGTGTGAGCGTGCAGGTGATGGGCTCAGGCGTTGGCGTGCAGGTGATGGGCTCAGGCGTTGGCGGGCTGGCGACGGGCTCTGGTTGGATGGTCTCTGGCTGGAGTGGGAGATCCTCCAAGTGGTAGCTGGATCCACAGGCCCACAGCGTGTGATCCAAAAACTCCAGGAAGGATAGATTGAGGTCCCTTACCAAAATTATCTGGGCGAGAGGGTCTTTTAGTCCACCCCAGAAACTCTTTTTCAGTTCCTCCTCCTCCAACGACACATCATCATATAGCTCTAAATAGAGCCCCACATACTCTTCGAGTGAGCATTCTTTCTGGAAGAGGATGGGGTTTTCGAAAGGGCTCACCTCTTTCATCTTCCTTCTTTGGCTCATCTTCGGGTTTTTTTTTTTTGTACTGGTCGATCGTTCTGTCAGGGTTTGTTCAGGTAGCTGAAGACGAGGACACGGAATTTCAAAGATAAGAGATTTAATAAACAAAATGAAACTTCCAAACTCAAAACAAGAACAAAACATTCCAGGACTTCAAGATTGACACACAACCATACATCGACGACGATCGACAAACACTGAGGGAAAACACAGGGCTTAAATACACATGGAATGATTGAATTAACTGAACACAGGTGATAAAACTGAACACAAACGAGGAGCGGGAAAACTTAACAGGACTAAACCAAAAACCACAAAGACAGGGGAAACCAAGATCACAAAACATAGTTTAAACATACAGAAACGTGACAATAATGGTTTTATTTAATTAGTTTATTAAATTAATAAAAAGATAAAAAGACCTTGAGATATGTTTGGTAATTGTACCTGAATGAATTTAAAACTTGCAATATTTCAGATCAATACTGTATATTTGTTTTCCTTAATTTTAATTAACCCTAACTTTATTCTCATCAGAATTATAAATAATTGATTTTTTCTTTTTTAATTAATGTGTAACTTAAAAATAAACAGATTAGTGCTCTGTTTTGAGGACAAGAAATCAAAACCAATGCGATAAAAGATGGAACACACAGACTGTTTTAAAAAGGGGTTGGATAAATATGTTTTGCTTTTAAAACTGTGTGTGTGTGTGTGTGTGTGTGTGTGTGTGTGTGTGTGTGTGTGTGTGTGTGTGTGTGTGAGACAGTTGTAGCCAGGTTACAGTTTGACAAGAAATACAGTGTGAAAAAAGCACAATGTTGTGTTTTATTGCGAGTATGGGCCTACACAAATATAAGTAAACACTTTGCAGACTGAATGATGTTCTGTATTAACAAAATGACGAAGTATATTTTTATCTCTCCACTGTTAGATCGCGCCCGCGTGTCTCACTCTCTCGTGCCTCTCTCTCTCGCGCCCGTGCCTACTCTCTCTCTCGCGCACACACACACACACACCCTTACGAAAATTAACCATGTTTTTGTAGTACAACCATAGTAACTACAAAATGAACCATGGTTTTACTACAGTAACCTTGGTTTAACCATGGTTTTTGTAGTAAAACCATAGTAACCATAAAATGAACTATGGTTTTTGTAGTAAAGCCATAGTAACTACAAAATTAACCATGGTTAATTTGGTTAAAATTACCTCTCAGAAAAAAAGGTACACAATGGTATAAATAATGTTCCTCAATAACACATTAACAGTTTTGTACCCTTTAATAAAAAACATGGTTAATTTAGTTAAAATTCACTCTCAAAAAAGTTATACACGATGGTACAAATAATATTCCTCAAAGAACAGTTTTGTACCTTTTCAATAATAGTACCTTTAATGGTACAGGATAGACCTCTGATGATACTGTTTGATACAATTGAGATTAAGGTACATGTTCTCACATCAAGGGTACAGTGATAGGCCAAATTACTGTTTCATTCATAATTGTTTGCTGTGTTGAGTATATTTGGCATAGCAACAAGACGCTGATTGGTCGAAATCACTTCAGCCGTTATTGAATTTTCCGAACTGACTGCGGAAGCAGCTACACGACTGCAGCGCGGTACAGCCTTACAGGGTTTATTTTAAATATCAAACTTTAAGAAGACAAAGTTTAAAGGGGAGTTCTGATCATTTATGTTTATATTTAGTTCACAAGTCGAAAATATAAATGTTTCAGCCACTTAGGCATAGCAACATGAAACTGAATGACGAAGGCCGCTGCAGCTGTCACTGCATTTTCAAATAAGCGGGAAGCAGAGCACAACACCACAGCCATGGCTTCGCCCGCTTTATCGTCAGAAGAACTTTAGAGGTTGGACTCGAATTACAAGACTAAGAGAAGAGGAAATTCAAAGGTGGGTTTTGTTTAACTAAATACAAAATGTATAAACCTGTACAGCCAGTCAACATGACATTAGCGAGTGTAAATAGCGTAATTAACGTTAGAATCCAGTCAGTGATATCAGCCGTCTGCAAATATAAAGCTATTGAATTTTTGTTTCGTAAGTAGCAGCTACACATTTAATACGTAATTATTGTAAATGAATGCTTAACCAGAGGTGCCATGTACTTTACATTAATCCATAATACTGTATGCAGTTGTTGAATGAACACCGTGATTGAACTCTAAACAGGTAACGTTAAAATAGTTGATCACTCGTTCTCTGTGTTTAAATGAAGCAGAATTCGGACACTTCTAGTCTTCTTCGCTGATTTTCCCTTTTGTTGTCGCATGTTTTCCCCACGAGCTCCCCCTACAGCTGTGGGCCTTATATTTCACAACACTATCGTAAAAAAAAAAACTCACCTTCTCCCCCGTTCTACGCCTGCTCACGTGCATTTGTTATTATCGGAGCCGGCCAACTTTACTTGCGGAGCTGTCTACCGAGGTGGGTAATACATCATACACATTATCATAGAACATTGACATGTACATTTTGTATTCTGTTATCAACCCGTAAAGCAGTTCGTGTTTCTCGCTCGTTCTCGTTTCGCTTCTCACGAGACTTCCTATTTTCATTTTGCCGGGACGGTAGTCCCCATGTTGCAAGGTTGGTTTTCCGCCTGGGAACGCTGGGGGGAGCGAAAGTCACCAATATCACCAGAACAGGTTGTTTAAAACCATCCAAATGATTTCTAGACAGCTTTATTAAGTTAAAAAAGTTACCAAGTTCACCTTTAAATGAATGCTTTTACCTGATTCTGCCCTGTCATACATGGCATTTATTTTATCAGATAACTTTTATTGAAACTCAGCAAATGTGTCTTTGATATTTTAGATCATGAAGATGATGGGGTAAACCGACTGATCACATCTGAAAGTCTGCCTGGGTCCTCTGCTGTGAGGCAAGTATCAGTACAATGGGTTATTTGAGGTTCTTAATCTTAGGATATTATTTTTTCTGATGAGGTTGAATTTTTAGTCTTTGTTTAGTCTGAGTTTGTTTGCCATAAGGACAAAGTGATGTCAATCTTGATAAAGCACAGTAAAACTGCACTTCAAATGAAATCTGAAAGATTTCTGTCACTTAATTGAAAGTATATTCACATAAAACTCTGACATTCATTAAGTATGATAGCATACAGGTACCAAATGTAAATTTGAAATGTAATATGCACAATGGCAATGCAATGTGTAAAATGGCAATGTATTTCTGTATTTACATTTTCCATACTGTATATGTGCAACATCTGAAGCAAAAAAAATATTCAAAATCAACAATATAATATTTTGCATTACTACACTAGCTTTAACATATAGTTTAAACATAAATTTGAACATTTTATACATTTTTAAAAATTACAATTAAAATCTATTACAGAAATTAGATGTTTAACATGTTCAAGCAAATATTGTAGCAAAATGATAATTAAGTTAAATTTCCTAGTTGCATTTACACTCAAAGTTAAGGTGCTTGATGCAATGATTGCATTTTCAAATTCACATTTAATTTTGCTACGTTCATCGCGGGTATTTAATAAAAATGCACTCATAAGTGTCTTAACTGTGAGTGTAAATGCAATTAAGAAAAAATAGCTTTTAAATGATCATTTTGCTACAATTTTAGCTTGAACATGTTAAAGGGATAGTTCACCCAAAAATGAAAACTCTGTCATTAATTATTCACCCTCATGTCGTTCCAAACCTGTAAGACATTCGTTCATCTTCAGAACACAAATGAAGATCTTAATAATGAAATCTGAAAGCTTTCTGACCCCCCATAGACAGCTAAGCAACTACCACTTTATTGTTTAAAAGGTTCATAAAGTGATCGTGAAACTAATCCACATGAATTCAGTGGTTTAGTCTAAATTTTGTGAAGATATGATCGCTTCCTTTATGATGAACAGGTTGAATTTATGCTTTTATTCAAACATAAACATGAATCATTTCACACATCAGAAACGGTAAACAGAAGCTCAAGCATGTTCGCTTGACATGCGAGAACAAATGAGGTTCACTCTCGTGTGTTGCGCAGCACGTTTGAGAAAGAGGTTTGTTCTCGCGTGTCAAGCATGTTCGGTTGAGCTTCTGTTTATGTTCACTAATCAATGTTTAAATGTGAAGAAAAGACTGAATTAAATCTGTTCATCATATAAAGCAATCGAGTCTCTTCAGAAAATTTGAACTAAACTGCTCAATTCAAATGGATTGGTCTTACTATCTCTTCATGAACTTTTTGAAGCATCAAAGTTTTAGTTGCTTTGACTGTCAGTGGAGGGACAGAAAACTCTTGATTTCATTAAAAAGATCTTCATTTGTGTTCTGAAGATGAACAAAAGTCTTACAGGTTTGGAAAGACATGAGGGTGAATAATTAATGACAGAGTTTTTCATTTTTGGGTAAACTATCCCTTTAAATATCTCTAATAATTTTTGTAATACATTTAAATTTAAATTTTGCAACTTATAAAAATGTTAAATATATGTTAAAACAAGTGTAGGAAATGGCTAATTTAATAATATTATTGAATTTGAATTGTCACTTTGCCCCAAACATTGCACATAGTATGGAAAATGTAAATTTTAATAATACATTGCCATTTTACATTTGCTACCTCTCTTTTGCTACCTGTGTGCTACCATTAAAAAGAGATTGTAAAATAATTTGAATCGAGCAGTTTAGTCAACATTTTTCTGTAGAGATACAAGCTTGGATAGCGAGAGACCTTGCGTGCGTGTGTGTGTGTGTGTGTAAATGCGCTTAGGGCTCCCATGTGGCCAGCAGTGGCCCTGTTTTTACATAATGATCCAGTTATTTTCAATCGTTGGTGTACAGTTTCTGACGTGAGAACTTTAGACGGTTTGAAGGAGTTGATGTTGCTTGAACAGTTTAAAAACTCTTTTTCACAACCTGTAGCAACATATATTAGTGAGCGTAAACCAGACACGGCATATAAGGCAGACTCTTTGTCACTTTGTTGGAGAAAAAGATTGAGAAAACAAGTGTAATAATTGTTTCATGAGTTTGGAAAAGTGAGTGTCCGTCAAAGTAGTCTTCAGTGAAGTCTGTTGTTCTGGCTGTGTCTGCTTCGGAAGAGAATAATGTATTTTATATTATGAATATACTGTACATTAAAAATCGTAATACAGATACATGCACTACTACCATATGACACACATACCCCTAAAAGGGAGGCGGTTGGTTCGGGTCATTCATCATGATCAGACATACTGTGTGCCTAATAGATCCATCTTTGATAATATATTGTTAGTTCGAGAAGTTTTGGACGTCTCTGGTTATTGAGCTGAAATACTGGTCTTATTTGCATAGATCAGGAAAAGGGGTTTGAGCGGGTCGAGCACAGCCATCTCTGGCGTACGCTGGAGG
Organism: Chrosomus eos; assembly: GCA_036326025.1. Lineage (NCBI taxonomy): Eukaryota > Metazoa > Chordata > Actinopteri > Cypriniformes > Leuciscidae > Chrosomus > Chrosomus eos. The sequence goes on from CM070822.1 coordinate 49,756,015, forward strand.
AGTTCGGGTTCAGCGCAGGTTTTATTGCCATGATCAGGGTCTTGTATCAGGACATTGAGAGTGTACTGAAAATAAATAGTTGTTGGCGTGCAGCTTCTAAAGTCCAGAATGTTGTCAGAATGCAGACAGGGATGTGGATTATCAGGGATGCTGTATGGCTTTGCTATTGAACCTCTGCGTGTGAAAATTAGAGATAGTGTTAAAGGCTTGTCTACAACACATTCAAGTGAAAAAGTTAAATTATCATCTTATGCTGATGATATCATTGTCATGATTGAAGATAAAAATGATAAAAGGGTGGTGAAGAAAATGATTGATAAGTTTTGCCATATTTCTTCGGCGAAAGTAAATTGGTCAAAAAGTTGTTCTTGTTATTTGTTGTTTATACAAATTTATTCATGTATTTGATTATTGATTTATTTATTGATTATTTGTTCATTGCTTATGAGAGAGAGAGCCACTGGAGAAGAGGAATATGGTGTGTGTGTGTGTGTGTGTGTGTGTGTGTGTGTGTGTGTGTGTGTGTGTGTGTGTGTGTGTGTGTGTGTGTGTGTGTGTGTGTGTGTGTGTGTGTGTGTGTGTGTGTGTGTGTGTGTGTGTGTGTGTGTGTGTGTGTGCAGGGTCCTTGCGGATTCTTAAAAGGTCTTAAATTAGATTCTTTTAATTTAAGGCCATAAAAAGTCTTAAAAATATATATTTTTAAATGTCTTATTTTTTTTACTTATGAAAGGTCTTAAATTTTAGATGACACTTTTACTTAGACTTATCTAAATGCTTTTGATATTAAAACAATGTAATTAGCGTATGTTGTGTCTGCTGAGTTGTTGTGTAGCCACTAGATGGCAGGAGAGGCAAGGAGAAGGAGGAGAGTAGTAAAGAGAAGAAAAGATACACACTCGTGTCTGTGCTTGCTTCTTTATTTCATGATAACTAGAGATACAAAACATCACAATTGGCGACGAGGATGTCGATTACAGTTCCTTTACCAGCTCCATTCCTGCCATGCCCTGGCGAGCCTTCACTTACTTTTACCGTATGGCTCAAAATGTTTGAAAACTACCTACTCGTGATCGATGCTACTGGTGACGCATGGCCGGAAGAAAGAAAGCGAGCTGTTCTGCTACATGCCTTGGGCACAGAAGGACAAAGACTGTTTTATACCTTACCAGACACGGGAAATACTTACACGACGGCTGTCGCTGCACTGAAAAGGTATTTCATTCCTGCAGTTAATGTTGTCGCAGAGAGACACAAATTTAGGCAAAGGACACAGCGGACTGATGAATCTATGAATCAGTTCCTGGCTGCTTTACGGCAGCTTTCGGTCGCATGTGATTTCGGAGAAATGGAAGAACAAATGTTACGCGACCAGCTCGTGGAGCGAGCAGCTAATTCACGCGTTCGGGACAGACTTTTGCTTGAACCCGACCTCACGCTGAATAAGGCTGTCTCAATAGCAGTGCAAATGGAGACTGCATTTAGGAACTCCGAGATACTTTCTGATACTTCACAAGTACGGGCCATACAGAGTCAACGGAACGTAAAACAAAGGGACAGAAAGACAATACCTCCCCCATCATCAGCTGCGAACGCGAGACAGCGGCGTTCGTGTTACCGTTGCGGATCCAACAACCATATGGCTAACAAACCTTCATGTCCAGCGATCAAAGCAGTCTGCAATTCATGTGGAAAAATTGGGCACTTCGCCAAAGTTTGCCGATCATCACAGAAACAGGTGCGTGAGATTGTTATACCAGAGCTCACTGTATTATACATGAATGATCCTAAGACGGTGACAGACAAAATCCTCTGTTCAGTGCAAATTAAAACAAAGGATGGACATTGTCAACCAGTGGAGTTAATTGTGGACACGGGCTCATCAGTATCTATACTGCCCGAGAGCATTTACCGTAAACATTTTGCTTCATGCACCCTCAATCCAGCTACAGTAAAATTAGTTTCTTATTCCAAGGAGATTATTCCAGTGCTGGGCTGTTTCTCTACAGACGTCTTCCATGATGGTAGTACAGCAGCGGGCACGTTCTATATAGTAAAGTCAGGCTCACCTTTGCTGGGAATGGATCTGCTGAAGGCACTTCACTGCCGTATTGAAGGCGATGCTGTGATTACACATGAGAATTCGGAAATACTGCCAGTGCATACTGTAGGATGCGCAAGCGGATTCATGCACAAAGTGAAAGTGAAAGAAGGTTTCATTCCAGTTCAGCAAAAATTGAGAAGACTGCCATTGTCAGTCAGGCAAGCAGTGTCTGATGAACTGAAACACCTGTTGGAGCATGACATCATTGAACGGGTGGATGCTTCTCCGTGGGTCTTCCCAATTGTGGTGACACAAAAAAAGGGAGGTGGAATTCGCATGTGCATTGATTTAAGGGAGCCTAATAAGGCTATAGTTGTTGATAGCCACCCCTTGCCCCATATAGAGGAACTGTTGGCAGAACTGCGTGGGGCGACTGTGTTCTCTACCATAGACCTGGCCTCAGCATATCACCAGGTTCCATTGCACCCTGAAAGTCGGGATTTAACAGCATTTATTACCCAGGATGGACTGTTCCGTTATAAACGCATTCCGTATGGACTGGCTTCAGCCGCGCCTGCTTTCCAGAAAATGATGACAGTGATACTACACGGATTGCCAGGTGTTCAAGCATACTTGGATGACCTAATTGTTTACGCCGACACAGAGGAAATCCATGACACTCGTTTAAAAGCTGTACTTCACTGTCTGAACAAGGCTGGTCTGAAACTAAATATGCAGAAATGTAAATTTAAGCTGCAAACCCTGAAATTTTTGGGGCACACGATTTCTAAAGAGGGATTACATCCAGACGCTGATAATGTAGCTGCTGTCGTGCATGCACCTGCACCCCATGACATAGCCGCACTGCGCTCATTCCTGGGCCTAACGTCTTGGTATAGTAAATTCCTACCTGATTACGCAACAGTGGTTGAACCCCTGCGTGAAGTTTTGAGAACCTCCACTGACGTGAACTTCTTCTGGACTGATAAGGCTGATCAAAGTTTTACCACCCTGAAGACGCTTCTATCAAAGAGCCCGATTCTAGCTCTATTCGACCCCCGATTGCCCACTTACGTGAGTACTGATGCTTCTAATTACGGTGTGGGAGGAGTCCTTTCTCAGCTACATGCTGATGGTACGGAGCGCATAGTGGCATTTGCCTCACGAACTCTTTCGTCAGCCGAAAGGAAGTACTCGACTGTGGAAGAGAGAAGCACTGGCTTGTGTGTGGAGTGTTGAAAAATGGAGGACGTATCTCTGGGATAGACATTTCGTTCTGCGCACTGACCACCAAGCCCTTACAACGCTTCTTACATCAAAAGGCACAGGTAGAGCTGGCATGCGAATTGCTAGGTGGTCAGCCCGTCTGTTATGCTATTCCTATGATGTTGCATTCCGCCCTGGGAGATACAACACAACCGCAGACTGTCTCTCTCGACTTCCCTTACCGGAGATGGGTGAATCAACAGATGAACCAGAAATGGTCGCCACTGTTTCTCACTTACTTGCCTTGTCAGTCTCTGAGTTTTCGTCTGCATCGGAGAGCTGCCTCAAGTTAGCTCAACTTCGTGAACAGATCAAGAATGGCTGGCCTAAAAACAAGAAGTCAGTGAAACAAGAACTAGAACCTTACTTTCACATCAGACATGAGCTTTCTGTGGAGGGTCCTCTCATTATGCGGGGGATCATTGCCTAGTAGTTCCATTGTCTCTGCGTACAAGACTGGTGAATCTAGCTCACGAAGGACACCAAGGCATTGTACGGACAAAACAGAGACTTCGCGAGCTCTACTGGTGGCCGAAAATGGGCAGAAGTGTAGAAACTCTGATTGCCTCATGTTTGACATGTCAGCTGAACGACAAAACGGCCAAGCCTGCACCTGCACCTCTCATACCTGTGGAACTACCTAACGTTCCATGGGAAAAGGTAGCCATCGATATTGTGGGACCATTTGAGTCTGCTACATGGGATTGTCGCTACGCCATAACACTGGTAGACTACTACAGTAAGTGGCCAGAAGTAGCTTTTGCATCACAAGTGACAACTGATGTCATAACAACTTTCCTGGACACCATCTTCAGTAGAGAAGGTAATCCACATTGCTTAGTGTCTGATAATGGCCCACAACTAACATCTACTGCTTTTGCTGATTTTCTGAAGGAACGCAACATTCAGCATATGTACTCCAGCGTATATTATCCTCAGGCCAACGGGGCAGTAGAAAGATTTAATAAAGTGTTGAAACAATGCATCCAATCCGCAATTCAGGAAAAGAAGCCCTGGAAGGCAGCTGTGACACAGTTCTTGCATAATTTTCGGGCGACGCCACATGCTACCACAGGGGCTACACCTTTCGAACTCCTGCGCGGGCGCAAGATGCGTACAAAACTGGATGCCCTGCCTGTCAGCAGGGAAGTGAAGACACATTCTGAGATTAAAAACACTGTGACATGTAAACAGCAGAAATACAAAGACTACACTGACAAAAAGAGAGGAGCTAAGGTACCCAAATTCAAGGAAAAGGACTGGGTGCGTATTAAGAAACCAGAGCATGTTCGCAAAGGCTTTACAAGGTACACTGCTCCATGTTTAGTGAGAAGGAGAGTTGGTCCAAATACCTTCCTGTTGGAAGATGGGAAGAAATGGAATGCGTCTCGTCTCACGGGAGTTCCAAATGAGGTGTCGATAAGTTTGGGAAAGACTTTTAGGAAAGTGAACTTACAGCCTAATGCTCAGGAAAAGGAACAGCAAACAACTCCCAGAAGAAGTGTGAGAGTTTCTAAACAACCAGCTTGGTTGAAAGACTTTGTGTTAGATAAATAAATAGATGCAATGGTACTGAAATAGTTCATGATTCAAATACAGTCAATTGTTGTTTTGGTTGTTTATTAGGATTAGTTAAACGTTATTAAGGCACTCCTTAAAGAAAGCACAACGGAGTTAATATATCATTTGTTTTATAGCATAACTGGTTTTATAAGAGATAAGTTGTTTCTTTAAGTAATTCTTTAATTCTGTATTACTTAGTGGTTGGAATAAAGTATGTTATTATGTTGTAATGTTCAAAGACAGAACCCTAACCAAAACGCTTCAAAGAAAGGGGAAATGTTGTGTCTGCTGAGTTGTTGTGTAGCCACTAGATGGCAGGAGAGGCAAGGAGAAGGAGGAGAGTAGTAAAGAGAAGAAAAGATACACACTCGTGTCTGTGCTTGCTTCTTTATTTCATGATAACTAGAGATACAAAACATCACAGCGTAGGTCTACGCTTGTCTCTCATGCTTGCTTTCACTGCGTGATGTGTCAGTGCAGTTATAGATGTCCCCAAATTAGTTTTTGTCTTATATTTATATCATATTACAGTTTTTTTCGATTGCTAAACGACAGTGAGCACAACTGGAGCTACATGTGCAAAACTCTAACTACAGTCTGCACTACCAACAGTCACCTGAGCTAAACAGTTCACATCACCTGCAAAACTCACTCCAAGCAACACAACTCTTAACACATGGCTCAAAACAGGCTCAGTGCAGCAAACACTACACACAACCCTCACTGAGATAACACACACTGTCACTCAGAACACACTGAGAGTAAAAACACTAGCATCAAACACCAATACAGAAAATACTAACTTTTCATCTTTACAGTTTGAACAATTTCAGTGACTTCATACAAAGTAATATTTTCTTCAAAGAAAAGAGTGGCATTCTTTCACATGATTTATTTACATTTTTAGAAAATAACAATTCTTTCAGGTAAATGAAAATTAGCAGTTTGCTTCAATAGTCTGTAGTAATTTACGGAATTACAGTAACACATGTACATTTACAACAACCATGTCAACAATAGCATTTTCCTGCGCATCTGAAAATATTTTTCCTCTTCCTCCTGTTAGGGGCAGTCTTTAGGTCCTGTTGTAAAAATATATTTTACAGTCAAACTTACTGTAGTATATATCTGTGTAAATATTCTATAATTGCATACAAAATAAATTGCTGTAATGTTTTAATTTACTGTAAGGATGTAACTCACCTGTTTGTATGATGGAAAATGGTGGATCTTTGCAGATTGGGTTGCACGCTCAACCCTGCCTCTCTCAGTGAGAGACCATGGTTCACGACATGGTCTATAAGTGTAGCCCTTATTTCATCTGAAATAACAGCTCTTTGTCTTCTTTGTCTTCCTCCACGCATCCGCCCTCTCCCTGCCACCTTTCTCCCTCCACAAACCTGTCTTCTTTGGTCCATTTCCAAAATTAGTCTTTCTGAGCTTTACCTATATATATATATATATATATATATATATATATATATATATATATATATATATATATATATGTATATATATATATATATATATATATATATATATATATATATATATATATATATATATATATATATATATATATATATATATGTGTGTGTGTGTGTGTGTGTGTGTGTGTGTGTTCACTAACAAGTCTAAAACAAGACCACTGCTTAGCCTTTCAGCTGAAACTGCAATCAGCAGTGTTTGAAAGGCACAAGGCTGAAATCTATTCTGTTTTGAATGTGTGGTTCACAGTTTTGACTGCAGTGTGTTAGCATTTGAACAAAGTGCTTAAATCCACAGTGTTGTCCAGGTTGTGGTTAAAGTCATGGGATAAGTGTGTAGAGTTTTGAAAACTGTGTTCAAGCAATGAAAAACGAACTAGAGTTTGGTCCACATGAACTGCTGCTGTGCAGACTGTAGTTAGAGTTTTGCACATGTAGCTCCAGTTGTGCTCACTGTCGTTTAGCAATCGAAAAAAACTGTATGTTGTTATATCAGAATATCACATGAGCAAGAGTGCCGTTTTCCTTTGCACAATTGTAAATGTGTTATTTATTTTATACAACAGTTAAATTAACAATAAAGTTAACATTGTGAGTTACTTTTTGGACACAATATTGTCAATTTTCACTTTATATCGCCGACGAGAATTTCATAATGCAGCCGTAATCCAACAGACAGCGATTAATTTTTATTTATTTATTTTTTTTAGCTGAAATCCGCGTTTTGAACAAATCATTTTAACGATTCAATGAACAATCACTTGTTTTTCTGAACGAATCGGCCGTTTGAACAAATCGGTTGAATAAATGACTCCCACAACTCTCTTATTAAGACAGTGACTTGCCGCCACCTACTGGTCGTTTTAGTTTCATATTTAAAGTATCCTGTAATTTAAAACGTTAAAATTATAAATCATTTCATATTTAAATATTGAATAGCTTTATTTATGCAATTGTAAATGAAGTGTAAATATAGTAGGCTAATGCCAGTTCTGATGCCGCTTCTGTGTCACCTCTGCATTGCAAGGATGGATTTTAATGTAATGATTTAATTTGACATTGGGACTGTGTTATTCTAATATGATTTAATTTGAATGTTAGAATTTGACATAAAAGGTGATGCATACCTCTAAACACGTTTAGAAAAAATGTCCATATATAGGTGAAAATGCCCCTGGAAATCAATTTAAGTTGGCAAATATTGCCACTTAAAATATAAATGTTAATTTCGGTCACTGCTGTGAACTGACCATGGCATAGAATATAAAAAATCTTTGTGGGTCTGCTGTCAACAACAGGCCTAAACCAGCCAGGATACCAGTACAAAAACACAATCAGGAAAAATATCATCTAATTATTATCAACAATACTTTTAAAATATCTAGACATTTTTTGTCAGTAATGCGTACCCCTAATGTACAGTATTAAATTTGATTTCTTCAGGTCTTAAAAAGCCTTAAATTTGACTTTAAAAAGTGTGCAGATACACTGGTGTGTGTGTGTGTGTGTGTGTGTGTGTGTGTGTGTGTGTGTGTGTGTGTGTGTGTGTGTGTGTGTGTGTGTGTGTGTGTGTGTGTGTGTGTGTGTGTGTGTGTGTGTGTGTGTGTGTTTGGGCTAGTAGACAATTTGCCCAGGGTTCTGAAATCTTAATCCGAGCCTGCGTACAGACAGAGTTTTCTGCAGAGAAGGACAGTTTCACCCAGTGCCTTTATGTGCGTCACTTACACCTCACACTACTGTTTTCCTGTTATGTTCATTTAGTTAAAGATCTAAACCATGGTGAGAAAAACTTCTCACCCCTGATGCCCGAGACAGGAAACGCTTCAAAGAAGTAGCAGGTTATCATCCATATCCTGTCACACAAACATATGCATTTAATTGAAGAAACAAACTTTCCACTAAGCAGAAAACTTTTAAAGTAACTACAGTGTTTTGATGGCAGAAAGCGATTATCAACATAGTTTCACTTTTATGTCACAAATCCTTTTGAAAAAGGTAATTTCTTTGAATTAATTCTCTACTAGTTTTCTGAAGAAGTTCTGGTTTAAACGGTTTAAGTTCCAAAGTTCTCACAGTCCTTTATGGAAACACAGAACTGAAAGCAGCTTCAAAGCAACATCTGCTCAAGTTCAGTGGAGGAACAAAACACATCTTCACCATCATTATTCATGGTTAGTAAATACTACTTCATAATATACTGATAATTATGGAGCTTATAATATGACAAAATGATTTTAATTTGAATTGTGTAAATTTGAATTATTTGCAAGTGTAATCTAACAAAATTGAATTTTAGGTGGTAGTTTAAATAGTTCTGAATTTGATTTTTTTTTTTACGAATATTGAACATTTGAAATTTAACAAATTAAAATGTTTTTATGGCTGAATTTTATAGACAAGAATTGTGGATGTCCACTCAGACTTATGGTCTCCTATACTCACATAATAATCTCTCCCATCTAAGTATGACCTGAACCATTTAAGGACTATCCCATATTATTATCTTTATGAGCGCTGTCTCTGTGCTGTGATGCGATCGGAAACCAGATTGAAAATTGTCAAAGTATCCATTCGAGCTTAAGAATTTGTTTAGCTGATTGAAGACTATGAAAGGAAGATTTGAGATCGGTCTATAATTGTTTAATATGGTCTTATCCAGATTGCTCTTTTTCAGAAGGGGCTTGACAACTGCAGTTTTCAGGGAGTTTGGAAAACTCCCAGAGAGAAGTGAGGCATTTACCACTTCTAGGAGATCTGTTTCTAAGCTGTTTAACACACTTTTGAAGAAAGATGTGGGAAGTGCGTCAAGGGCGCAGGTTGATGTTTTAAGGTGCTGTACGGTTTCTTCCAAAATTTTGCCATCAATTTCTTCGAAAACAGACATAGTAACTACTTTCTCAGGTAGTGGTCTGATCTGTTTGACCCCAGCGCAACTCAAGGATGTGCTGATCACCTTTCTGATATTATTGATTTTCTCAGAGAAGAAAGAAGCAAACTCACTGCACTTGCTGTCTGAGAGCATTTCACTGGGAATCTGGCTTGGGGGGTTTGTCAGTCTCTCTACAGTAGCAAAAAGAGTGCGTGTGTTTAAGTTGCTGTTTATAATATTCGAGAAGAAAGTCTGTCTAGCTTTGCCTAGTTCCATATTAAAAGCATGGATGCTGTCTTTGTAGATGTTATAATGGACTACAAGTTTTGTCTTCCGCCACATGCGCTCTGCTCTTCTGCATTGTCTTTTCATGTTTTGCACTGCTGTTGAGTTTCTCCAAGGTGCTTTTTGTCTACCACTATTCTTCCTGACTTTCACAGGAGCAATATCAATTACACTTTTAACTTTTGAGTTAAAAGAATCAAGGAGAAAATCAACAGAGTCAGCAGATATGCTTGGTGTTAAGGATATAGCCTTCATAAATAGTACACTAGTGTTCTCATTTAAGCATCTCTTCTTGACAGACACAGATCGAGTTTCAGTGGCAGGAGTATGGAAGAAAAATAATGTCAAATGTTTTTGAAATAAAAAGCCAGCACCGCCAATTAAAGGTTCTCTAAGCGATCCTGGGTGACGTCACTTCTTGTTGACGTTCGAACTATAGACCCCTTTTGCGCCGACGTCACAGTTACGTCACGACGCTAGCTGGAGGCAAAACAAACGGACAACTGGAGGCGGCCAATACAAACCATCACAGATTCGGCTACATAATAAGGAGCTTAAATTAATATTATTATTAATAAATGTCATCTTGATGTGTTGTTGGGTGCAAGAATCAATGAAAAATGAATATGCTGTATCTGGAATTTTTATTTCTAGAAAATATTCACATCATTAAAATTGCACTGTAATGTCACTGTTTACATTGTGGTCTTCTCGGCGCTGGCTCGGCAGAACTGCGGATAGCACCACACAAGTCTTTACATGACCATTCAGCACATAGTTATAGGCATCTAAAGGTTTATATGCCCTCAGTTTCTCTTTACGCTTGGTTTCTCTATCAGGTAGGTGTAGAAGTCAGGCCACTCAACTGAGGTAACGTTAATCCTGTCAGATCGTCTATGCATTGAGTGAGCGTGTAACTTACGGGTTGGCAAATCTGGTTCCGTCCGTAAAATTAACTTTTGCAAATAACAATCGCGGTCCTGGACACTGAGTGACCTTGCACTTTAAGATAAAATCGGATTTTCTCCAGTCATTGTTACAAAACTTGCAAACTAACGTTAGGGAAGCGGCCAGAGGGATCGTTCTGCCTCCACCTAAGCTCCGCCCACAGAAAAACGTCACCGTGTTTACTAACTGAAAAGGGGTCTATCGTCAAACAAAACGGAGGCTAGCTCGACCCTCCCTCCTCCTCATCCGTGCACTAACCAACCCAAACCCCACCCCCAAATCATTCTTGTCGGTTATTGGCTGAAACAGTATGTTTCGTGGTGCGGGAGAGCCCAGTTTGTTTTTCTTGCTGTTTGTGGAGCCTGTGGCGTCTACAGAGACTGCATTTTTTTTTACAGTGTGTTCAGGGGACAGGCAGCTAGCGGATGGTGAGGAAATGTTTGCTGTATGTGACAAAAAATGTTTTGGCCTAAAAAACGCGTGACATCGCTTAGAGCACCTTTAAGCAAAACAGAACAAAACGAATGGGCCGTCGATGTATGATTTTTATGGGCCGTTAAGACAAAGACAAAAAAAAAAAAAATAGCCTATTATGTATCGGCCAAAAAAGCACGTCGGCCCACCGGTAATCTCCTAGCCTACATGCGTGAACGTCACACTTTAAATCCTACCTGTTGCCTTTGACCATCCACTTATTTAGCTGCTGGCGCATCAATTAACATGCCATCTCCTTTTCCTTCTCTCTTTTTCTAGCTTTAGTCCCGACAGCTTTTTTTTGCTCTATCCATCTTTTTCCGCTCAGCGTCACGGCGCCCCCGCCTGCTCGCGATATTATCCCCCCCTCTCTGTCAAAATTCTATGATGGAATCTTATGAATATCCTACTCTAGCCTGTTAGTCTTCTAAAAAGTTATATAACAATAACAACAAATGCAGAAATTATTTAGAAACGCACAACAGCAGCTACGTATAGAATAAAAAATAAATAAAAAATTACCATAACTTTGGTGCCCCCTGGTGCTGCGACCCCCATGCGGTGCTTATAGCGCATACCCACTTTTTGCACCACTGATGACTATAAATAACAGAGTATTAAGTTATTTCCTAGCAGTGGAAAAAATCCAAGTGATTGCGCAGGCGCATCGCGCTCTCACACAACATCTTATCAGTTCTGGCGTTGCTTCACACTGTTCATTATCAAAATGAAACACAGTCAACCAAACATATTAAAAGTTATTCTGTCTAATTTAATTGGTGTGTTGTACAATATAAAGGGCAAGCTGTGCCGCACAGTCCTACTTGTTATTCCAAACATTTCTCTTGCTGTGAAGATGCTGATTTAGCCTATGCATGTATTTTGGGACTCGACTGAAGTATGATGCCATTTTATTTGTATTATAATATAATATATTAAAATACATAATCTTCTGAGTTTTATGGACGAAGGATACATGGATTCTCTTGAACCACCACCGCGTTTGCTGCAGAAAACTTCTGCAGTGCAGCCAAAATGCTCTGTTCGACTTATCTGAGATCCTTTACTCTTCCCTGTGGATGACCTGTGACCTACTTTCTTTAAGATCTGAATTTTTTAGATTGAATTTTAGAAAACTGAATTTGAAGTTCCGAATTTCTTCATCTTGAAAACTTGAATCTGTATTTTTTTTAACTAAATATTTGCAGTATAAGAATTCAGAACAAAAAAAAACTAGCTGTTTGAAAATACATGTCTATAAAATTCAGCCATAAAACATTTCAATTTGTTAAATTTCAAATGTTCAATATTCGTTTAAAAAAAAATCACATTCAGAACTATTTAAACTACCACCTAAAATTCTATTTTGTTAGATTACACTTGCAAATAATTCAAATTTACACAATTCAAATTCAAATCCAAATCATTTTGTCACATTATAAGCTCCGTAGTTAATATATAAAGATAAAAAGTCATGTATCCATTCACAATGATCTAGACTTAATAAAAATTATTGTGTATAACTTTTTTGATTGCTAACAAAACTCAAAGCAATATTTGATCTTTTACAGTAATTTTAGCAGATTTAAGCAACACAGCTTTCTCAACACAGTTATCTCTAAAAAGCAGCCCACTTTACAAAATAATAAAACATATAGCAGCAGCATATTAGAAAGAGCAAGCATAAAATTGGTTAAAAAGCAACAAAATTGGCCAGTTTATGTTTAATTATGAATGAATTTCATTTCACTGTGGCGTCATCCTCTTTTTTCCCTCAGTCACGTAGAGCAATCAACCGTCGAGCCTGAACATAAAACCCTCCGTTTAGGGTCCAATATACAAATATATATGATAGTTTTCTCACCTGATTAATGTGATTTCTGTTCCTGAACATCACTGCCGAGCTTATCTATATCAGGGCTGTTTTTGAAGTCTGAGAATAGATGCTTCGATATTTTAATAAATGATTCTTTAATATAGTGTCCGTCTGCTTTCCACGCCTGACTATCTCCTGAGCAGCCACAAAACTAGCAACAGTAGTTGAGTTTGCATGTAGACTTGATCCATTTCTTGAAAGTATGTTTGCTTTGCCCAGCTTTCCGCAGCATTTCCGAAATTGCTCTTTTTTGTTTATCTCCAGCTTTGTACTTTTCAGCAAATGCTGTGTTTGTTCAGGAAATGTCTTTCTACATTCGATTTTTGTTGTTTGTGAATTTCTCATCACATATCAAGCACACAGGTAAGCCAGAATCATCAGGAGTGAAGGCAAAGGAATCTGTCCATGAAGCATTAAACGTTCTATTTTAATCCGAAATTCTTTTTTTAGATTTACACTGTTAACGATTTTCTTGTATTTGTACAGTACATTACTGGCTACCGGAAGCTAGTTTACTTTACTCTATAAAGTTTTAAATATGGATACTTTTCTTACACAAACGCAACGCTTCACTTCGGAAGGCCATTATTAACCCCCTAGAGCAGTGGTTTTCAAACCCTGGGAATTTAAAAATGGGTCGCCAGTGATTAAAAATATATATATATTATTAATATTAATTTTATTAGAAAAAGGAATAATGAAACAACGAAACAAACTGAATGCTTCTCCTGACATGCGTGTTGCCCTCTCTTCCTGCGAACCGGCTTGGGACCAGATTATGCATTACCCTTCTCATTAATACACAAAACACGCACTCGTTCGCTCCATCCGCAACACAAGTTCGCTCATTCGGCAGCAACACACAAACACTCGTCGATCCTTCCTATGGCTGTCAAAATTACTTAAAAATGACGTTCGAATATTCCCTCTAAATAAAACACACATATTCGAACATCTGGCTGTGCATTTTGTCAATAACGCGCATTACGTCAAAAACAGGACAAATTAATACAAAGAGACAACTACAGTACTCGCAGGCACTCTTTCTCTCTCTCGCCCTCACCTCACGCTCTCTGCGCATAACGGTTTAAATGAACAATAACAATAAAGAAATGTTGAGTGATGATCAAGAGTTTGTAATATTAAACAAATAATATTAACATTAATTGAAGTTTTACTGTAGCTAGAACCGACATTGAACGCTCCGAGCGAGCTGTGCTGCACATGGAACTTTTCCTTGACATGAAACGGTAGCCTATAAATCAAACCAGTGGAATCATGCAGTGCATGGAACTGCTGTATCTAACCTTACCTACCTTATTCATGCAATAAATAAGAATAAGAAATAAAAAAACTTTCAGCAGTGCTGTGCCAGTGCGACTCCTGTGACCTATTCATGATCCCTCAGGCAGCGCGTCCACTCGCAAAACAGACAGCCACGCCTCTGATACCGCGGGCGTGTTTTTCCACATTAGAATATTAATTTTCACCTTTGAAATTCTGTTTTTTTAAACTATTCGAATATATATTCGAATTTAGAATATTAACACAATTCGTACCTTTCCGCGTAAGCACCGCTCAACTGTGATGTTTCCAAGCACATTTTTGCGCATGTGAAAAGGATGATTTTTTTCCTGTGAAAGTTACGAGAGCATAATGCCCCTTTTACTTTCGCTTTAAATTATTTCGTTTTGGCTTGTTTATAGTTATTATTTTTTTTAATTCTTGTTCTGAGGGGTATTGCACAAAAGTAGAATTAAGAAAGCCAGGATAACAGAACAGTCCCGGCTTGACCTAGTTTAATCAGTGTATCCTGGCTTAATCCGTTGCACGTTTGCTAAGCCAGGATGAGAACGCGCGGATATGTCAAGCCAGGTTTATATAGTTTGGATAAATGCACGTTCACGGCATTCTTTAAAAGATCACGAAATCGATCACAGAATCACCGATCTGAAAATGGACAAATCGTGTGCGGTAACACAATGTATTAATCATTATATTTTTTTTCTCTCCAAAGCTCCAAGCTGACAAGTGATAACAGCAAAATAATAAAAGAAAAATATTCCAAAACCATTGTGGTCTTGTAGCTTTTTTAATGAATGTCAAGTATACACTTTATATTTATTGATCCAGTGAAGTGGAACTAGAATTTGTTACCTAACCCTAACCCAGCCTACATTATCCTTTATTAAGGGATGGGCTAAATCAAAACTAAATTAACTGAAATCATTTGCAATGTATTGTTCTCTAACAAGTCTACCATTTCTGCTATCTGGGAATATGGCAGCATTGTCCCAATCAACATCCAAAGCAACTCTATATTTTTTCTCATTCAACAGTACATTTCTACTCTTCTACTACTTGCATATATAGATATACATCGTCTATGTATATCTATATTCTATTTCTCATATTGTATAGTATAGTTCTTTTGCACTGTGTTGGCATGCATTGTGGACAGAAAAGTTATAATTGCTCAGGAAAATCTGGGTGTATGACAATAAACGCTTTAAATCTCAAATAATATATATATTCATCAAACCTCTGACAGTGAAATGAACAGCAGTTTTTTAATAAATAAAACTAAATAATTAAAATTTACAGTACGCATACTTAGATGAATGACAGTAGCCTATATCTAGTATTTTAATGCAGGACCATGAAGTGACTAAAACATTAATATCTAGTAGGATTTAGGGAGGAACTAGCCGATAAATCACTAGGATTAATCTTAGCCTGGTTGTTAGCCTGCTCCGGAGCAGGCTAGCTTCAAAGTGTAAATCTCCATAGTAACTTAATGTAGTTAATTAATTTAGCCTCCCTTCATGCAACCGAGTCAGGGCTAAATTCAGCCAGGATAACTGGAAAATCCCAGCTTAATCCCTTATCTTGCTTTTGTGCAATACCCCCCCTGGTCTGTAGCCTACATAATGAATATTACATTTAAAGAGTTTGTTGTGGAATATGTTGAGTATTTTTTAAGCATGCAGCAAATGCCTATTAATTGGTTAAAATTCCTGTATGTAGGCCTATAGCTTGATCAAATTATTTCAGAATCGACTTTGCGTTGCAATCGCGTCAAGGATCAGCAAGTGCATGTGTATCATCATAAGTGGTTTAAAAAAGTGCTGAGATGATTTTTTTCTGCGCACAAGCCTATAGCCTGACTACGTCAGACTTCCTACTTCCGCTAATTTCATTTCGCTCCTGTAGTCAGTCTGAGATAGCAGCCTATCTTTCAGTTTTCCACCGGCCTGAAAACAGCCGGGCCAATCAACGAACAGAAGGCGGGCTGAAAGCCGTGACGTAGTCGCTAAGCGCCGAGTTTAAGAGTTAGGTCAGAGAAATCGAAAACGACCGTGGATAGGGAGACGCGGATGCAATTCGCTCTGTTGTGGAGAATATTCCCGGCATTAGCAAACTGAAGCCCGAACAAGAAGAGTGTGTATTAAACATTTTGAATGGAGGTGATGTTGTGGCCCTACTCCCTTTGGGAAAAGTTTAATTTATCAACTATTTCCGATCGTCAGCGAGAAACTGGGGAGCCTTTTGACAGGTCAGTGTCTCCTTTCTTTTCCAGGTCTTAAATACCGTAAAACTTCAAATAATAGCCCAGGCTTTTATTTGCCCAAATCGTCTAACTGCACCGGCTTGTATTTGAGACAGGCGTCTATGATTCAATTCAATTCAATTCAAGTTTATTTGTATAGCGCTTTTCACAATACACATTGTCTCAAAGCAGCTTTACAGAAAGTGCATTTCAGAAATGTACAAAGAAAAATACAGTTTGTTAATGATGTATAAATTTAGGCATAACATATCGCCGGTGTTTAGTCGTCTCTTCACAGGCGTCGAGGCGTGATTTTTTTTCCCAAACCACTTCAGCGGAAATCCCGCCCTACAGCCGATTTCATTGGTTTAGGTTACAGTGACGGGTAGGTTTAGGGATCAGGGTTGGGTGTAGGCAATCTGTACAGTGATTGACATGACCAATGAAAACGTTAGAATCAGTTGCAGGGCGGGATTTCCGCTGAAGTGGTTTGGGAAAAAAAATCACGCGGCGTCGAGTCGTCTCTCCACAGGCGTTTAGTCGTCTCATCACAGGTGTTGGGGCATCTGAAGTCTCCGTGAGAGGCTGGATACAAACTGGAGCTGACGAAACCTATTTACCTCGGGACTAGCGTCCCGAGATAACAGCAGAAAGACAGATGGGAAATAATTAGCATAGCTGATGTTCATAATATTAATGCATTCGAACTGATTCAGAAGTAGTATAAAAGGTAAGCATTAAGTGTATGCTTGGTTAAAGAGATGCGTCTTTAATCTAGTTTTAAACTGGGACAGCGAGTTTGAGTCTCGAACAATATCAGGAAGGCTATTCCAGAGTTTAGGAGATAAATGTGAGAACGTTCCTAGGAACGACCAGAAGCCTCGAATTTTGTGATCTTAAAGAGCGCGATGGATTGTAGGGCGATAGAAGGTCTGTTAAATACACAGGAGCTAAACCATTTAGAGCTTTATAAGTCAGTAGTAATACTTTGTAATTGATACGGAACTTAATAGGTAACCAATGTAGAGATGATAAAATTGGTGTTATATGATCATATTTTCTTGATCTAGTAAGAACTCTAGCGGCTGCATTTTGCACTAACTGTAGTTTGTTTATTGAGGATGCAGGACAACCAGCTAATAAAGCATTACAGTAATCTAGTCTCGAGGTCATGAATGCATGAACTAACTTTTCTGCATCTGAAACAGATAGCATGTTACGTAGCTTAGCAATGTTTCTAATGTGGAAAAAGGCTGTTCTTGTAACATATGAAATATGATTTTCGAAAGTCAAGTTGCGGTCTAGCATAACACCCAGGTCTTTTACTGTAGTGGATAAAGTAACAGGACATCCTTCTAAATTAAACTTGTATTGTAAGGGATTTTGTGGGTAGTTTTTTGGACCAATAAGTAATACCTCCGTTTTATCTGAATTTAATAGCAGGAAATTACACGTCATCCAGCATTTTATATCTTTTAGACACTGTCAAGTTAGATAAGTTAGTGTTTTCATCTGGTCGTGATGAGATATATAATTGAGTGTCATCAGCATAACAGTGAAAATTAATTCCATGTTTTCTTATAATATTACCAAGTGGCAGCATATACAGTCGTGCTCAGAATTAATGGTACCCCTGGTAAATATGATCAAAAATGTCTGTAAAAAATAAATCTGCATCGTTTATCCTTTTGATCTTTCATTCAAAAAAATGGTAAAATCCTAACCTTTCATTGAAGTAAAAGATTTGAAAGTGGGGGGGGAAATCACATTATAAAATAAATGTTTTTCTCCAAAACACGTTGGCCACAATTATTCATACCCTTTTATTAAATACCTTTTTGCAATCTCCTTTTGCCAAGATAACAGCTCTGAGTTTTCTCCTATAATGCCTGATGAGTTTGGAGAACAACTGACCAGAGATCAGAGACCATTCCTCCATACAGAATCTCTCCAGATCCTTCAGATTCCCAGATCCATGTTTGTGCTTCTTCTCTTCAGTTCAGCCACTCATCAGGTCAGGGAACTGGGACGGTCACGGCAGAAGCTTCATTTTGTGCTCCCTAACACATTTTTGTGTTGATTTTGATGTTTGTTTTGGATCGTTGTCCTGATGGAAGATCCAACCACGGGCCATTATAAGATTTCTAGCAGAAGGCGTCAGGTTCTGATTTTTTATCTGTTGATATTTGATAGAATCCACAATGCCATGTATCTGAATAAGAAGTCCAGGACCTCCAGCAGAAAAATAGCCCCACAACATTAAAAATTCAACGGTATATTAAATTGTACACATGGGGTACTTTTTATCCTTGTGTGCACCAAATCCATCTAGTGTGTTTTCTGGCAAAAAGCTCTTTTTTTAGTTTCATCTGACCACAGAAGCCTGTGCTGTTTGAAGATCCAGTCGTGTCTGACCACTGAATATGCTGGAGTTTGTATTTGGATGAGCGAGGAGCATTTTTCTTAAAACCCTCCCAAACAACAAGTGGTGATGTAGGGGTTGTTTGATTTTTTTTAATAGGCTTTCTGACCCCCAAGACTCAACTAATCTCTGCAATTCTCCATCTGTGATCGTTGGAGAGTCTTTGGCCACTCAAACTTTCATCCTCACCATCCATTAAGAAAATATAGACACACGTCCTCTTCCTGGCAGAATCGTAACATATTTAGTTGATTATAACTTCTTAATTATTGCCCTGATGGTCAAAATGGGATTTTTCAATTCTTTAGCTATTTTCTTACATCCACTTTCTATTTTGTGATGCTTAACAATCTTTTGATGCACATCAGAACCATGTTCTGTGGTTTTACTCATTGTGATGGATGATTAAGGAATTTGGCCTTTGTGCTTCCTCATATTTAAACTCCTGTGAAACAAGAAGTCATAGCTGGACAAGTTCATCTTCCTAGTCACCCTGGTGTGCTAAAAAAAGGTAAATATTAATGGAAATAAACTTCATAGATATTTTATTCATAAGAAATTCTAGGGGTGTGAATAATTGTGGCCAACGTGTTTTGGAGAAAAATATTTTTATAATGTGATTTTTCCTCCCCATTTTCAATTCTTTTACTTCAATGAAAGGTTAGACTTTTGCCAATTTTTTTAATGAAAGATCAAAAGGATAAACGATGCAGATTTATTTTTTACAGCCATTTTTGATCATATTTACCAGGGGTACCATTAATTCTGAGCCTGACTGTATATTGAGAATAGCAGAGGGCCTAGGACAGATCCTTGCGGCACTACATAGTCTACTGATGTTATCTTCGATTTTACCCCATTTAAACAGACAAAATGGTAACGGTCTGATAAGTACGATCTAAACCAGCTTAATGCCTGTCCCTGAACACCAGTGTAGTTTTGTAGTCGATCCAAGAGTATTTTATGATCTATAGTGTCGAACGCAGCACTAAGATCAAGTAGAACTAGTATTGAGATACAGCCTTGGTCAGAGGCTAAGAGTAAATCATTTGTAATTTTAACTAGCGCAGTTTCTGTGCTATGATGCGGTCTGAATCCCGACTGAAATTTTTCATAGATATCATTTTCTTGCAAGAAAGAGTACAATTGAGCGGACACAATTTTTTCTAGTATTTTAGACATAAATGGAAGATTTGAGATGGGTCTGTAATTTGCTAGGTTATTTGGATCTAATTGCGGTTTCTTAATGAGAGGTTTTATTACTGCCAGCTTAATTATTTTTGGAACATGCATCAAGTGATTCAAGTGATTCATCAAGAGTTCGATGCATGATGTCTGTGGTTCGATGCGGCTGTGTCAGCGCATAACATACGTCATACTTAAACTTATCTGATTGGCTTACGGTTAACCAATGATTTTAAACTTCAGAAATCGCCCCCTAGCGAGAGAGAAAACACTTCTCTATTATGCTATGCCAGACTCTGTCTACGAAGCAAAGTGAAGTAGCAGAGTCTGGTATTATTACCAGGCTGACAAGCCTATGGGTCGCGTCAAAAAAAAAAAAAAAAAAGGGTCCCTCTTGAAAAAGTTTGAAAACCACTGCCCTAGAGCCCTGTGGAGCACTTTTATGATAGACAGATGCACTTTTATCATGGATAGATGCACTTTTTATGATGGACAGATGCACTTTCATGATGGATAGATGCACTTTTATGATGGATAGATGCACTTTTATCATGGATAGATGCACTTTTATGATGGATAGATGCACTTTTATGATGGATAGATGCACTTTTATGATGATAGATACACTTTTATGATGGATAGATGCACTTTTTATGATGGATAGATGCACTTTTATGATGGATAGATGCACTTTTATGATGGACAGATGCACTTTTATGATGGATAGATGCACTTTTACGATGATAGATACACTTTTATGATGGATAGATTCACTTTTTATGATGGATAGATGCACTTTTATGATGGATAGATTAACTTTTATCATGGATAGATGAACTTTTATCATGGATGGATGCACTTTTATGATGATTGGATGCACTTTTATGGACTTCAAAACAGAAACAAACATTCACTGCCATTATAAAGCTTTGAAGAGCCAGGACATTTTTTTTTATATATCTTCGATTGTATTCGTCTTAAATAGGGATGTAGCGGTATCACGAATATAGTGACCAATATTATCACGATTATCAATATTATCACCGTTTTATTCAAATGAGATAATAATTTTGAACATGCACACTAAAAACATTTCAACAAGTTTTAATATTTGGAAATCAACAAACAACAAATAAAATCAGCAGCTCTACAATGCACTTTTTTTAAGCATACACATTTAATTATATGACCATCATCAATAGCAATGCATTGTAACACAGCGCACACCTCTTCTATCACCCCGACAGCATTCACGTTGTCCTTCCAAAAGTGAGAGAGGTATAGGGCCCTGCACAGTGTCTATTTCTGCAAGCAGTGCTGGTTCAGGTTCTTGTGATTCTACCGGCATTCTAGACAAGTAATCGGCTGCAAAGGTTTTGTGTTCAGCCCTGTAAACCACATCTTATTGGTAACAAAGCAGTCTAGCTGACCATCTTGCAATGTGTAAGCCAGCGCGATTCATGCCTTAGAGTTGATAATGCTGGATGGTCTGTTCTGAGGGTAAATCTTCTCCCCCAGAGGTACGTTCTCGAGGGTTTAACAGCGAAAACACATGCCAACGCGTCATTTTCCACTGGACTGAACTTTTTGTCTGCATCGGTAAGGACTCGAGAAGCAAATGCAGTAACTCGTTCTGTGCCATCTGTGTGAAGCTGGGATAAGATAAAGTTCAAGTTCAAATTTATTTCCAATTTTACTGTATGTACAGGACATACAGAGGATTGAAATTCTGTTTCCCTCAGACCCATGGTGTAAAACCCAAACATAACACAGACCAGTATTAAAAATATTAAAATTATATATAAATCACAATACAAACGTAGCCATAAGAGAGAGTATATGGGGCACTATCTGTCACTTTGAGTGATTTATGGCCCCTTGATTGACCACGCCCCTTTTTCCCACGCTTAGCCCCGCCCCTTTTTCCCACGCTAAGCCCCGCCCCTTTTTCCCACGCTTAGCTCAGCCCCCTTTTCCCACGCTTAGTCCCGTCCCCCTCCCACCCACTTCCGGAGAGATCATGTGACCGTGGGAATTCCCACGGTACGGAAACCCTCCCATTCGAACCGGTTCCGGAACCCCACCCATTCGAACCGGTTCCGGTCTGGGCACGTGTTGTACACCTGTTACGAGCACCTGTCTTGATCAATGTAAAAAATGTTCAAAATAATGGAAAAACATTCAAAACAATACATTTTCAATCCTTTTAAGAAGGATAGCAGAAAACAGAGATAGGTTTAGTGTTTTTTATATTAACATGTAGTGATTTAAAACCATTAAATCCATTTATATCATTAAAACATAGTAATGTTCCATTTTACATAAAACATCTGTTTTAAAAAAGTGTTTTCAATCACAATAATAACTAAAACAGCGTGTATTAAAATTATATCAAGTAAATAGTTATGTTTTCTTAAAACATCTAACATCGCTTGTATTAAAATTACATCAAACAAATAGGTCTAATATGTCTTCAGTGTTCACACACACTTGTAAGTTGTTTAAACTGCATTTCTTAAAGTTATCAAAGTGTTTTAGTTCTTAAAACATCTAACATCGATTGTATTAAAACTATTTCTATCATACATTTACAACTATTTTCTATCATACATTTCACCTGTTACGTGTATCTGACTTGATCAATGTAAAAAATGTTCAAAATGATGGAAAAACATTCAAAACAATACATTTTCAATCCTTTTAAGAAGGATGTCAGAAAACAGAGATAGGTTTAGTGTTTTTTATATTAACATGTAGTGATTTAAAACCATTAAATCCATTTATATCATTAAAACATAGTAATGTTCCATTTTACATAAAACATTTGTTTTAATAAAAGTGTTTTCAATCACAATAATAACTAAAACAGCGTGTATTAAAATTATATCAAGTAAATAGTTATGTTTTCTTAAAACATCTAACATCGCTTGTATTAAAATTACATCAAACAAATAGATCTAATATGTCTTCAGTGTTCACACACACTTGTAAGTTGTTTAAACTGCATTTCTTAAAGTTATCAAAGTGTTTTAGCTCTTAAAACATCTAACATCGGTTGTATTAAAACTATTTCTATCAAACATTTACAACTATTTTCTATCATACATTTAAAAAAGTTGTGTTTTTTCACAATAACACAGTGTTTAAAACTATTAAAATAACTTATATCATTAAGATACTATTGTCTTTAGTGTTCATACACGGCGCTAATATTAAAATTATATCAAGTAAATAGTTGTTTTCTTAAAACGTCTAAAACCACGTGTATTAAAATTATATTATGCAAATACATCTAAAACAATAGTTCTATTTTTATCACGCATTTAAAAAAGGTGTACTTTTCACATAACACTCAGTGATTAAAAACCATTAAGTCATTTTTATATCATTAAAACACAGTGTAGACCTTTACCTTTACACATTATTTAGTAAAATGTTCCATTTTACATAAAC
Source organism: Chrosomus eos (assembly GCA_036326025.1). Lineage (NCBI taxonomy): Eukaryota > Metazoa > Chordata > Actinopteri > Cypriniformes > Leuciscidae > Chrosomus > Chrosomus eos. The sequence continues at coordinate 49,779,434 of CM070822.1, forward strand.
CATATGTTTTAAAAAAGTGTTTGCAATCACAATAATAACTAAAACAGCGGGTGTTTAAATTATATCATGTAAATAGTTTTTTACTTAAAACATCTAAAGACGGTTGTATTAAAATTACATCAAACAATAGTTCTATCTACATTTAAAGAAGGTGTGTTTTTCACAATAACGCACGGTGCTTAAAACTATTAAAACAATTTATATCATTAAGATACTATTGTCTTTAGTGTTCATACACATGAAAAAAGTTTAAAAGTGTTTTCTTAAAGTTATCAAAATGCGTTAGCATTAAAAAACATCTAAAACCGTCTGTATTAAAATTTTCTATCATACATTTAAAAAAAGTTGTGTTTTTCACAATAACACACAGTGCTTAAAACTATTAAAACAACTTATATCATTAAGATACTATTGTCTTTAGTGTTCATACACTGTGCTAATATAAAAATTATATCAAGTAAATAGTTGTTTTCTTAAAACGTCTAAAACCATGTGTATTAAAATTATATTATGCAAATACATCTAATTACTATATTTGAAGTTGCACTTTCCACAATTACACATCGTTTAAAAATATTAAAATGTTGTATAAAGTTAAAATACACATATCTTTAGTGTTTCATACACTTGTAAAATGTTAAAACATTAATGAAAAAGTTTAAATTGTATTTTCTTAACGTTATCGAAATTTTCTAGCATTAAAACACCTCAAACAGTGTGTAATGCAATTTTATATCAAACAATAGATCTATTTTCTATCATACGTTTTCTAAAAATTAAAACATCAAACAATATTAAAGCATATTAAAACTTTATGTTAAAAATCACAGTATCAAAAACACATGCATATTAAAAAACTGACTTACGTTTTTTTACATCCACGCTTTGTTGTTGAAAGAAGAACAAAAGTAATCCTGTTTAAAGATTTAATCCACCAGCAAAGATACAACCAGCACCAGCGGGATTGTCCAAAGGTATTAATCCATCTCCAAAGGTATATCAAACTCCAAAACTTTAGAGATTTTAATTCCAAAAGCTGTGTAAATGTAATTCCCCAGGAGCTCCGCGAAACACGTCTACACTCTTACATCCCAAAAGTTAGACTGACATCCGTGAGGTCTACAAAGCAGCCTGACATAGACTCCACCCCTAGACCCTCCCACAACAGGTGCTGAGGCGAGTTCCCACGCGCACACACGCTCTCTTCCCACGCGCACACACGCACACACATACGTCACACAAGCACTCCCACATAATGAAAGAAGAGACGCCCCGTGCTCCGTTTGAAAAGCCGCAAACTCGACGTAGGCCTACATTCTCTTGGAATTTAGGCTACGCTACTACAGAGTCAGACCCAAAGACTCGCGGGAGATGCCTTTATGAAGCTATGATGGATTTAACTTTAGCTCCGCGAAAATTACAAGGATCATGATTCACAAAATGAACCGGCGGAACATGCGGAATATATTTTTCACTTGTCTGGAGGACGTGCGTGTAGGCGTACATGTGATTTTGACATGGATTTACGTGATGGCAGATTGATCAATGTGGATATAACGATAGAAGGTTTACATGGAATACAACAGAGCACCTTCGATTTGGTTTTCACAGAGCGAGATATTGGATTTTATTTTTTACCACATTATGGATTGGTATGAAAAGACTGAGGAGACGGATTAACAAATGAGGAATATACAGACTGCTCGTGGACCACGTTAATAAATACCCACGTATTAGGTTATAAGGTATATGTATAAATGTAATTAATGTAATAAATAATAAATATAACCTACTTCCTTTGCATATCCTTTGCATCCATCCTTTTTTGTTGGACATCCTGTATCCATTTAAATACACTGAATATATATTAAATACACCGGAGTTTTTACACGGTCCTTCGAACAGGATAAACATGACATGCACGACATAACACTGTACATATAACACGGGTAGATCACGTAACGATCAACGTGCAAACATAATTAACATTGTAAACATTAGATGGAATGCCTCATTATCTAAATTCTCTCTTATGAACGTATTATACAATAAAATATGCACATGTGTTTACAATTAGTTGCACGCACACACATATTCCTTAGTTAACAACACTTGATTTGAACTATTATTTACATTGAACAAGCGAAGTTCGCACTCACACACAAACACACTCCTACAATGTATTGTCTGTGGTAAGATCAGGGACTTGTTTTTAATTAAAGAAAGTTTCGTTTTTCACATATATTTGAAAAGTTCACCAACACATTTAAAAGTTTTAAAAAAGTTGTATAAAGTTATGGTTGGTATTCGTACATTTTACTACATTATCAGAACATGTTAGAGAAAGTTGTTACTTCTTTTTAATTCTGTATTTTTACAGACCTAAAACCACGATGCTTCAAAGTATGGAATATAAGTTTTTGAACATTTATAAGATTTTGAACATTTATAAATTTGTGTATTGCAAAAGCAGAAGTCTATTTTTTATTCTGTATTTTTACAGACCTAAAACCATGATTAGAAGTAGTCAAAGACAAACGATTTTGAACATTTATAAATTTGTGTGTTGCAAAAGCAGAAGTCTATTTTCCTTTGAAAAACAAACCTTGAAACAACTATGCTTTCTTAGAATGTCATCAGCCGTAGAAATGTCTTGCGTACGTCTCTCTCACAGCTATCGCCGGAATTCCCCTCATCACCTAATGTACACCTAAAGAAAACATTTACAAGGATCGTGAAACATGTCTTAAATTGAAATCTATAAGTGACCCTCAAATTCTGTGCATGCAACAAAACACATCGCAGCCGTGTACGATGATTTATCATAAAATTACTTCTGTCACATTGTTTGAAGAAAAAAACTTTAATCAGCTGGTGCTTAATAACTATTGAAGTTATTAAACAATGAATTCGGTAATGATGTGTTTTATGTGTTATATCTTGTTTTAATTTTAACTAAATACATTTGAATGCTCTAAAGGTTTATACCTGAAGTTTAACATATTAATACATGGTAAAAGTTTTTCTTTTACTTCCTATCTACTTTCTAAATGCTTGTTACAACTCTTATTGCGAACAATCCACCCATGCATATGTTTTGATCTTGTAATGTTTAATCAAAATGTTGTAATTGGAGTGAAAATCACTAAGTCACTAAACAATAGTTACACCCTCTGTTTACGACGTCATGACGGATACGCCCCCTCCATCATCTTGCTCAGATAGCAGATGACACCGTTCACGGCTTGTTTCTCGGATTGTACAAGTTTGACATGATGTACCTGTACCATATTATTGTAATGCAAACACATTTGAAAATACAAACTCTTATACGCCTTTAAGTACTATAAGTGTTATGTGAAAAGTAAGACTTTTTAAAATGTAAATAGACCTATTGTTTGATGTAATTTTAAAACAAACGGTTTTAGATGTTTTAAGAAAACATTTGACTTGAAAACTATTGACTTGATATAATTTGAATACACGCTGTTTTAATATTAACACATTTTTATAACTTTAAGAAAACACAATTTTAACTTTCTCATTGATGTTTTAAGTGTAATAACGCTAAAGATATGTGTATTTTAACTTTATACATCTTTAAACACTAGGTAATTGTGAAAAAAGTACATCTTCAAATATAGTAATTAGCTATATTTGTATGATATCATTTTAAAAACATATTGTTTTAGATGTTTTTAATGCTAAAACATTTTGATAAATTTAAGAAAACACAATTTAAAACTTATTTATTTAATTATTTAATTATTTTTTAATTTCATTAATTATTTATTTTTATGTCTAAACGTTTTTAACATTTTACAAGTGTATGGTGACCGCCAAAAACACACTTTTATACAGTACATAGTTTTAAACATGATTTTTAACACAATGTAGTTTTAATATCTACATAGTTTAATATGTTTTAATTTAAAAAATGTGTAATAACACTAAATATACTAAAACTACTACTTTTGTTCAAATATATGTTGGAAAATAGATCTATTGCTTAATATAAAATTTGAATACAACCTGTTTTAGATGCTTTATTAAGAAAACATAACTAATCTTTGTAACTGTGATATACACTTTAATATATGTAAATTTAATCTAAATTAAGCTTTGGTACCGAAATTGGTACAGAGAACCGTGAATTTTTACTGGTATTGGTACCGAATACTGAAATTTTGGTACCGTGACAACACTAATGTAAATTACAGTCACAATGCATCAGAAGTAACTGTAAGTCCAGCATGTCACCAGAGAGATATTATGGTGAGAGATATTTAGGTATGATAGTATGGTTTAGATTATTTATTTTGACATCTAAATATAAGCAATGTACCTATTGTATATAGGCCTAACCCCGCACGTCAGCTTTAAAACAGTAATCTACATTCTGAATAAACCATTGTTACGTCTGTAACATACATATTCTTTGAGGTTGGGGAACACTGTTTCCAATCACAGTTAAACAAAAACAAATAAACATACAGCAAGAAACACTGAGATAACACAAAACAGATCTAAGAACTCAATATGTTACATTGTCATTCTACAAATAATGTATTTACTGTTTTCAGTTACACCCCTCCCCCTCACAATGGTTCATTCCATCTGCACTGTCCGAGCTACGATCGCTAGTGTAGCGTCTCTCGCTTATTGCACTTGCAATGCAGTGTAGACAGTGTGACACACACAGGCATGTCACATAAAGTCAGTGCATCAAAAACGGAAAGAAAAAGAAGGAAAAGAGAAGACAGAGAACGCCAAAGTCGACAGTATGTGTCACAGTTTTTCAAAAAGAAAGGTAGCTTGCCTGTATTCCAAAACTTTCAGAGTTACTTATTTTTGTTGCTACATGACCCGCTTTTATCTAGCTAGCTTAGTAAAATAATTACTGAATTATGATTTACATCCAACAATAACAACATCTCTATTGTCTTGGGGGTTATCATGTCTCGTAGACGATAGGTGTGTTCGACATTGACTGCGGCTGGATGTAAGCGATCGGCGAGAGTAGCCGTGTGCAGGCGGGGAGGAGCTGCAAACGGAGACGTGAAGTCGGACACTTTCTGGTTCCCGTAGTGACAGCTCACGTGGTGTTTGTATAGCCTACTTTACCACAGCTGAAGTGAAATAAATGCAATATTTACAAAATACACAAATGTTTCAGAGACATTTTCATTCAATACTTTATGTACTGCTTCATACAGCGTCTGTTTGAAAAAGAATAAAGTTCAACATAAGTCTACAGCTACTATCAATGAAGTGTAATCAACGTTTTTTAATCAGTTTTATTTTGATAAACATAACACAATACATCTCGACTACATGAAAAGAGTGTTTACTGTTATAAAAAACTGATTTGTGAGCTTTAGTGGAACTAAATGTGTGAGAATAAACACGAAACGCACGTGATCGTCGTCATGCAGTGAGTCCAGCGAATCGTGGAACAGCTGTGTCGTCATCAGAGCTCCTGCAGCCGCTCTTCAGAAGCTGCGCTGGCTGAGTCCGCCGGCTACTCTCGAATCGCTCTCGCGCTACTTTGATGGCATACGTCACAGTCACGTGGCGTCGGCGCTGTATCAAGTCGGACAGAATTTCTAACCGGCATGCACTGCTTCAAGTCAGCCGCCGATCGGTTTGCGCAGAGCTGCATGAAGTCGAACAAGCCTACAGATTCAGCGGCTGCTGGCTGCACACACACACCGATCCTCCTCCCCCACGTCCCCCCCCGTCCTCGTCTCAGCCAAACAAAGTGAGCCTGAGCGCGAAACTTCACGAAGATTGAAGCCTCTAAACACATCTTATCTACTGTGTTCACCACATGATGATAACTTTACAAAACTAAAAGTTATCTACACGCTTCAAAAATTACAAAATCAGTTTGCCGTGTATGTGTCCCGTGTTCTGTGAAGTCACAGTGCTGCTGCTATCGATGTTGTCAAACTTGACGTTCTTAATGTAAATAAAATGCCCCAGAAAAAATTATATCAAATTGAATAAAACATGTGTCTATAGTAACCATTTGCTATAAGGAGTTTACAAAATAGATATTTTAATATTTTATAATAGGCCAATAAAAATAATATGGTTATTATTACGTGTGTTTGACTTATACAGATGCAGAGTCAGCAATTGAGATAATAAATGTTCTCCCTTTTATGTAAACAAGTAGCCTACATATTTCTACATTTTTCTCTTGTTTGTTTGTACACATCTTTAGACAATTTATTTATGCAATGTGCTAAGTACCCATTTTAAAGTATACAGGACATTTTTATTGGGTTAAATTTTATCTGTAAAAAATGTAGAAATATGTAGGCTACTTGTTTACATAAAAGGGAGAACATTTATTATCTCAATTGCTGACTCTGCATCTGTATAAGTCAAACACACGTAATAATAACCATATTATTTTTATTGGCCTATTATAAAATATTAAAATATCTATTTTGTAAACTCCTTATAGCAAATGGTTACTATAGACACATGTTTTATTCAATTTGATATAATTTTTTCTGGGGCATTTTATTTACATTAAGAACGTCAAGTTTGACAACATCGATAGCAGCAGCACTGTGACTTCACAGAACACGGGACACATACACGGCAAACTGATTTTGTAATTTTTGAAGCGTGTAGATAACTTTTAGTTTTGTAAAGTTATCATCATGTGGTGAACACAGTAGATAAGATGTGTTTAGAGGCTTCAATCTTCGTGAAGTTTCGCGCTCAGGCTCACTTTGTTTGGCTGAGACGAGGACGGGGGGGGACGTGGGGGAGGAGGATCGGTGTGTGTGTGCAGCCAGCAGCCGCTGAATCTGTAGGCTTGTTCGACTTCATGCAGCTCTGCGCAAACCGATCGGCGGCTGACTTGAAGCAGTGCATGCCGGTTAGAAATTCTGTCCGACTTGATACAGCGCCGACGCCACGTGACTGTGACGTATGCCATCAAAGTAGCGCGAGAGCGATTCGAGAGTAGCCGGAGGACTCAGCCAGCGCAGCTTCTGAAGAGCGGCTGCAGGAGCTCTGATGACGACACAGCTGTTCCACGATTCGCTGGACTCACTGCATGACGACGATCACGTGCGTTTCGTGTTTATTCTCACACATTTAGTTCCACTAAAGCTCACAAATCAGTTTTTTATAACAGTAAACACTCTTTTCATGTAGTCGAGATGTATTGTGTTATGTTTATCAAAATAAAACTGATTAAAAAACGTTGATTACACTTCATTGATAGTAGCTGTAGACTTATGTTGAACTTTATTCTTTTTCAAACAGACGCTGTATGAAGCAGTACATAAAGTATTGAATGAAAATGTCTCTGAAACATTTGTGTATTTTGTAAATATTGCATTTATTTCACTTCAGCTGTGGTAAAGTAGGCTATACAAACACCACGTGAGCTGTCACTACGGGAACCAGAAAGTGTCCGACTTCACGTCTCCGTTTGCAGCTCCTCCCCGCCTGCACACGGCTACTCTCGCCGATCGCTTACATCCAGCCGCAGTCAATGTCGAACACACCTATCGTCTACGAGACATGATAACCCCCAAGACAATAGAGATGTTGTTATTGTTGGATGTAAATCATAATTCAGTAATTATAGGATGACCATATTTTAGTTTTCAGAAAACAGGACGGGGGGGTGTGGCTGATGGGCGGGGTGTGATTTTTTGGGAGGCGTGGTTAAGGGGTGGGGGCGTGGTTTGGGGGAGAATGCATCAAAAAATACTTGACAAATGCATTCACAACCTTGCAACTATGTTATTGTACTTTAATACATAAAGTAATACATCCTTTCCATTCAATGTTTGGCCCGCAACAATAGAATACCATTTAAAAAAAAGTTTAGCTTTTTACACCTTTTACATGACACTATTTATTTTCATGGCCATAGCATAGGTTAAAAATATACTACTAAAATAACATAAAAATCTACTACACTATTTCAGTAAAAAAAAAAACAATTTGAATCCTCCTGATGTTCTCTTAGCCTATGTGTTCTTTATGTGGGCTTCTAGGTCGCTAGCACCTTAACACTGACACGACGTGCCAGCTTTGCAGTTCATGCATTCTGCTTTACACGGATCCTGACCGAAACGAAAACATAGGAATTTTCTCTGTAAATCGTCTGTGAATTAACATTTGGGCTTTTCTTTTCTTTTTTTTACGCTGTTAGCTACTTACATCTTACCTCGCACTTGACCGTAAACTGAAGCGTCTGTAGCGTCACACTGCTAAAATTCTGTGAACGTGTAAAGTCCGCCTACTTTGATTTGATTGGTCATTTCAAATATTCTGACATTGACAAGCAGTGACAGACCAATGCAAGCAGTGACAGACCTGAGTCTGACGTGCTCTGTGCTTGACGCTGCGGATTGAGGAACGCGCTGATTATAACAAGAGGGGGTGAAGCCAAAGTCATATGTTTTGTGTGCAAAGGCAAGCTTGTATTTAAAGTACACGCTTAATGGCCCAATGAAAAATAATGAAAACCAGGACATTTTCATCACTTTTTAAAAAACAGGCAGGACGGCCAGGACAGGACGTGAAAACAGGACATGTCCTGGGAAAACAGGACGTTTGGTCACCCTAGTAATTATTTTACTAAGCTAGCTAGATAAAAGCGGGTCATGTAGCAACAAAAATAAGTAACTCTGAAAGTTTTGGAATACAGGCAAGCTACCTTTCTTTTTGAAAAACTGTGACACATACTGTCGACTTTGGCGTTCTCTGTCTTCTCTTTTCCTTCTTTTTCTTTCCGTTTTTGATGCACTGACTTTATGTGACATGCCTGTGTGTGTCACACTGTCTACACTGCATTGCAAGTGCAATAAGCGAGAGACGCTACACTAGCGATCGTAGCTCGGACAGTGCAGATGGAATGAACCATTGTGAGGGGGAGGGGTGTAACTGAAAACAGTAAATACATTATTTGTAGAATGACAATGTAACATATTGAGTTCTTAGATCTGTTTTGTGTTATCTCAGTGTTTCTTGCTGTATGTTTATTTGTTTTTGTTTAACTGTGATTGGAAACAGTGTTCCCCAACCTCAAAGAATATGTATGTTACAGACGTAACAATGGTTTATTCAGAATGTAGATTACTGTTTTAAAGCTGACGTGCGGGGTTAGGCCTATATACAATAGGTACATTGCTTATATTTAGATGTCAAAATAAATAATCTAAACCATACTATCATACCTAAATATCTCTCACCATAATATCTCTCTGGTGACATGCTGGACTTACAGTTACTTCTGATGCATTGTGACTGTAATTTACATTAGTGTTGTCACGGTACCAAAATTTCAGTATTCGGTACCAATACCAGTAAAAATTCACGGTTCTCTGTACCAATTTCGGTACCAAAGCTTAATTTAGATTAAATTTACATATATTAAAGTGTATATCACAGTTACAAAGATTAGTTATGTTTTCTTAATAAAGCATCTAAAACAGGTTGTATTCAAATTTTATATTAAGCAATAGATCTATTTTCCAACATATATTTGAACAAAAGTAGTAGTTTTAGTATATTTAGTGTTATTACACATTTTTTAAATTAAAACATATTAAACTATGTAGATATTAAAACTACATTGTGTTAAAAATCATGTTTAAAACTATGTACTGTATAAAAGTGTGTTTTTGGCGGTCACCATACACTTGTAAAATGTTAAAAACGTTTAGACATAAAAATAAATAATTAATGAAATTAAAAAATAATTAAATAATTAAATAAATAAGTTTTAAATTGTGTTTTCTTAAATTTATCAAAATGTTTTAGCATTAAAAACATCTAAAACAATATGTTTTTAAAATGATATCATACAAATATAGCTAATTACTATATTTGAAGATGTACTTTTTTCACAATTACCTAGTGTTTAAAGATGTATAAAGTTAAAATACACATATCTTTAGCGTTATTACACTTAAAACATCAATGAGAAAGTTAAAATTGTGTTTTCTTAAAGTTATAAAAATGTGTTAATATTAAAACAGCGTGTATTCAAATTATATCAAGTCAATAGTTATGTTTTCTTAAAACATCTAAAACCGTTTGTTTTAAAATTACATCAAACAATAGGTCTATTTACATTTTAAAAAGTCTTACTTTTCACATAACACTTATAGTACTTAAAGGCGTATAAGAGTTTGTATTTTCAAATGTGTTTGCATTACAATAATATGGTACAGGTACATCATGTCAAACTTGTACAATCCGAGAAACAAGCCGTGAACGGTGTCATCTGCTATCTGAGCAAGATGATGGAGGGGGCGTATCCGTCATGACGTCGTAAACAGAGGGTGTAACTATTGTTTAGTGACTTAGTGATTTTCACTCCAATTACAACATTTTGATTAAACATTACAAGATCAAAACATATGCATGGGTGGATTGTTCGCAATAAGAGTTGTAACAAGCATTTAGAAAGTAGATAGGAAGTAAAAGAAAAACTTTTACCATGTATTAATATGTTAAACTTCAGGTATAAACCTTTAGAGCATTCAAATGTATTTAGTTAAAATTAAAACAAGATATAACACATAAAACACATCATTACCGAATTCATTGTTTAATAACTTCAATAGTTATTAAGCACCAGCTGATTAAAGTTTTTTTCTTCAAACAATGTGACAGAAGTAATTTTATGATAAATCATCGTACACGGCTGCGATGTGTTTTGTTGCATGCACAGAATTTGAGGGTCACTTATAGATTTCAATTTAAGACATGTTTCACGATCCTTGTAAATGTTTTCTTTAGGTGTACATTAGGTGATGAGGGGAATTCCGGCGATAGCTGTGAGAGAGACGTACGCAAGACATTTCTACGGCTGATGACATTCTAAGAAAGCATAGTTGTTTCAAGGTTTGTTTTTCAAAGGAAAATAGACTTCTGCTTTTGCAACACACAAATTTATAAATGTTCAAAATCGTTTGTCTTTGACTACTTCTAATCATGGTTTTAGGTCTGTAAAAATACAGAATAAAAAATAGACTTCTGCTTTTGCAATACACAAATTTATAAATGTTCAAAATCTTATAAATGTTCAAAAACTTATATTCCATACTTTGAAGCATCGTGGTTTTAGGTCTGTAAAAATACAGAATTAAAAAGAAGTAACAACTTTCTCTAACATGTTCTGATAATGTAGTAAAATGTACGAATACCAACCATAACTTTATACAACTTTTTTAAAACTTTTAAATGTGTTGGTGAACTTTTCAAATATATGTGAAAAACGAAACTTTCTTTAATTAAAAACAAGTCCCTGATCTTACCACAGACAATACATTGTAGGAGTGTGTTTGTGTGTGAGTGCGAACTTCGCTTGTTCAATGTAAATAATAGTTCAAATCAAGTGTTGTTAACTAAGGAATATGTGTGTGCGTGCAACTAATTGTAAACACATGTGCATATTTTATTGTATAATACGTTCATAAGAGAGAATTTAGATAATGAGGCATTCCATCTAATGTTTACAATGTTAATTATGTTTGCACGTTGATCGTTACGTGATCTACCCGTGTTATATGTACAGTGTTATGTCGTGCATGTCATGTTTATCCTGTTCGAAGGACCGTGTAAAAACTCCGGTGTATTTAATATATATTCAGTGTATTTAAATGGATACAGGATGTCCAACAAAAAAGGATGGATGCAAAGGATATGCAAAGGAAGTAGGTTATATTTATTATTTATTACATTAATTACATTTATACATATACCTTATAACCTAATACGTGGGTATTTATTAACGTGGTCCACGAGCAGTCTGTATATTCCTCATTTGTTAATCCGTCTCCTCAGTCTTTTCATACCAATCCATAATGTGGTAAAAAATAAAATCCAATATCTCGCTCTGTGAAAACCAAATCGAAGGTGCTCTGTTGTATTCCATGTAAACCTTCTATCGTTATATCCACATTGATCAATCTGCCATCACGTAAATCCATGTCAAAATCACATGTACGCCTACACGCACGTCCTCCAGACAAGTGAAAAATATATTCCGCATGTTCCGCCGGTTCATTTTGTGAATCATGATCCTTGTAATTTTCGCGGAGCTAAAGTTAAATCCATCATAGCTTCATAAAGGCATCTCCCGCGAGTCTTTGGGTCTGACTCTGTAGTAGCGTAGCCTAAATTCCAAGAGAATGTAGGCCTACGTCGAGTTTGCGGCTTTTCAAACGGAGCACGGGGCGTCTCTTCTTTCATTATGTGGGAGTGCTTGTGTGACGTATGTGTGTGCGTGTGTGCGCGTGGGAAGAGAGCGTGTGTGCGCGTGGGAACTCGCCTCAGCACCTGTTGTGGGAGGGTCTAGGGGTGGAGTCTATGTCAGGCTGCTTTGTAGACCTCACGGATGTCAGTCTAACTTTTGGGATGTAAGAGTGTAGACGTGTTTCGCGGAGCTCCTGGGGAATTACATTTACACAGCTTTTGGAATTAAAATCTCTAAAGTTTTGGAGTTTGATATACCTTTGGAGATGGATTAATACCTTTGGACAATCCCGCTGGTGCTGGTTGTATCTTTGCTGGTGGATTAAATCTTTAAACAGGATTACTTTTGTTCTTCTTTCAACAACAAAGCGTGGATGTAAAAAAACGTAAGTCAGTTTTTTAATATGCATGTGTTTTTGATACTGTGATTTTTAACATAAAGTTTTAATATGCTTTAATATTGTTTGATGTTTTAATTTTTAGAAAACGTATGATAGAAAATAGATCTATTGTTTGATATAAAATTGCATTACACACTGTTTGAGGTGTTTTAATGCTAGAAAATTTCGATAACGTTAAGAAAATACAATTTAAACTTTTTCATTAATGTTTTAACATTTTACAAGTGTATGAAACACTAAAGATATGTGTATTTTAACTTTATACAACATTTTAATATTTTTAAACGATGTGTAATTGTGGAAAGTGCAACTTCAAATATAGTAATTAGATGTATTTGCATAATATAATTTTAATACACATGGTTTTAGACGTTTTAAGAAAACAACTATTTACTTGATATAATTTTTATATTAGCACAGTGTATGAACACTAAAGACAATAGTATCTTAATGATATAAGTTGTTTTAATAGTTTTAAGCACTGTGTGTTATTGTGAAAAACACAACTTTTTTTAAATGTATGATAGAAAATTTTAATACAGACGGTTTTAGATGTTTTTTAATGCTAACGCATTTTGATAACTTTAAGAAAACACTTTTAAACTTTTTTCATGTGTATGAACACTAAAGACAATAGTATCTTAATGATATAAATTGTTTTAATAGTTTTAAGCACCGTGCGTTATTGTGAAAAACACACCTTCTTTAAATGTAGATAGAACTATTGTTTGATGTAATTTTAATACAACCGTCTTTAGATGTTTTAAGTAAAAAACTATTTACATGATATAATTTAAACACCCGCTGTTTTAGTTATTATTGTGATTGCAAACACTTTTTTAAAACATATGGTTTATGTAAAATGGAACATTTTACTAAATAATGTGTAAAGGTAAAGGTCTACACTGTGTTTTAATGATATAAAAATGACTTAATGGTTTTTAATCACTGAGTGTTATGTGAAAAGTACACCTTTTTTAAATGCGTGATAAAAATAGAACTATTGTTTTAGATGTATTTGCATAATATAATTTTAATACACGTGGTTTTAGACGTTTTAAGAAAACAACTATTTACTTGATATAATTTTAATATTAGCGCCGTGTATGAACACTAAAGACAATAGTATCTTAATGATATAAGTTATTTTAATAGTTTTAAACACTGTGTTATTGTGAAAAAACACAACTTTTTTAAATGTATGATAGAAAATAGTTGTAAATGTTTGATAGAAATAGTTTTAATACAACCGATGTTAGATGTTTTAAGAGCTAAAACACTTTGATAACTTTAAGAAATGCAGTTTAAACAACTTACAAGTGTGTGTGAACACTGAAGACATATTAAATCTATTTGTTTGATGTAATTTTAATACAAGCGATGTTAGATGTTTTAAGAAAACATAACTATTTACTTGATATAATTTTAATACACGCTGTTTAGTTATTATTGTGATTGAAAACACTTTTATTAAAACAAATGTTTTATGTAAAATGGAACATTACTATGTTTTAATGATATAAATGGATTTAATGGTTTTAAATCACTACATGTTAATATAAAAAACACTAAACCTATCTCTGTTTTCTGACATCCTTCTTAAAAGGATTGAAAATGTATTGTTTTGAATGTTTTTCCATCATTTTGAACATTTTTTACATTGATCAAGTCAGATACACGTAACAGGTGAAATGTATGATAGAAAATAGTTGTAAATGTATGATAGAAATAGTTTTAATACAATCGATGTTAGATGTTTTAAGAACTAAAACACTTTGATAACTTTAAGAAATGCAGTTTAAACAACTTACAAGTGTGTGTGAACACTGAAGACATATTAGACCTATTTGTTTGATGTAATTTTAATACAAGCGATGTTAGATGTTTTAAGAAAACATAACTATTTACTTGATATAATTTTAATACACGCTGTTTTAGTTATTATTGTGATTGAAAACACTTTTTTAAAACAGATGTTTTATGTAAAATGGAACATTACTATGTTTTAATGATATAAATGGATTTAATGGTTTTAAATCACTACATGTTAATATAAAAAACACTAAACCTATCTCTGTTTTCTGCTATCCTTCTTAAAAGGATTGAAAATGTATTGTTTTGAATGTTTTTCCATTATTTTGAACATTTTTTACATTGATCAAGACAGGTGCTCGTAACAGGTGTACAACACGTGCCCAGACCGGAACCGGTTCGAATGGGTGGGGTTCCGGAACCGGTTCGAATGGGAGGGTTTCCGTACCGTGGGAATTCCCACGGTCACATGATCTCTCCGGAAGTGGGTGGGAGGGGGATGGGACTAAGCGTGGGAAAAGGGGGCTGAGCTAAGCGTGGGGAAAAGGGGCGGGGCTTAGCGTGGGAAAAAGGGGCGGGGCTAAGCGTGGGAAAAAGGGGCGTGGTCAATCAAGGGGCCATAAATCACTCAAAGTGACAGATAGTGCCCCATATACTCTCTCTGCCATAATCAGATGCATCCGTTGAGACATACGTTGGCAAGTTTAGATTGAAAGGTGCCAGAGCTGGACCATGTGTGAGCAGTGTTTTCAGTTTTCAGAAGCTGTCATCCGCCTTAGACGGCCAGTCCGTGTTTGTTTGTGAAGCCGTTTTTAGCAGGCGCCATAAAGGCTCAACAACGATTGCATAATTTGGAATGAATTTGCTTAGTCACGACGTGAAGCCCAAGAATGAGCGAAGTGCAGTGACATCTCTAGGTGCAGGTGCGCTTGTGATAGCGGCCATGTGATCCATACTAGAGCGCAAACCTTCAGCTGACAGTGTGGCCCACGCATGTCACGCTTGGCAGGGTGAATGTACTTTTGTTGAGGTTTAATTCAGGTTTGCATTGTCAAGGTGCTGTAAGACAGACCCGCGTAAACTGGTACAGTCTTTCATGAGATAGAAACGCAGTCAGGTTTCTGCTTTCTTCAGCTAGAGGCAACTGATGATAAGCACTCTGTAGCATCCTTCAACTCCGCAAACAGTTCTTCCATATGTGGTAGTGGGTGTGAATACACAATAATACTTGTATTTGGCTCGCTTAAATCCACACTGTTACGTCCCTGAATGTCTAGGGGTGAGGGACTAACAAAATAGATAAATACTCCGGGTGAAAAACCAAGGATGACCCAAAACGCGTGTCACGTTCATGTGTTTATTTCACAAAATCTCTTCCCCCATCAAAAAAAAAATGATATGAGGATATGTTCCAGTGTTTCCCCTACAATGTATTCAGCAGCGGCGCAGCACCGCCACTGGATTTTCAGCGCCGCTGCAAATGATCAGCAATATCATGACATTCACTTCAATCACTTATACACCTAAAAACACAGACATGGCGACCGACAGCGCTGCTAATGTGGTGGCTCTGAATCTACTTGTTGACAAGAACGGAGGAAAGAGCCATATATGGAAATATTTTCGATTAGGCTAATGTCACGTTGGCATCAGGGCCGTTCGTCATTTTAAATGCGGCATGCGCGCTCCACTCAGAATAGAAGTGACGCGGCGGCGGCTTGCTCATTTATCCAATCGCGCCTCTGTTCAAGGTTGCATAGCAATGAGAGACTCCACGAGACAGCGAGCACCTGTGGAAAGGAGAAAGCGCTACGGGGGCGTTGTCACTTCTGCGGGGCTTCAGTGTCACACGAATCTTCAGAAATCATTCTAATATGATGATATGTGATGCTCTTTTTTAAAGATTATATTATTATTAAAAAAATAACATCATGTAGTAGTATTTCACAATATTAGGATAACGTTACTGTTTTTTCTATATTTTTGATTAAATAAATGCAGGCTAGATGAGCATAAGACTTCTTCCAAAAACATAAAATAGTATCACTCTCACTCACACACATATTTTACTTTTTTTTTTTGCATATTGCCCCTTTCTTACATTTGAGCCCCTGTCCCTGATGAACTCTCTGCACGTGGCTTAATGCATGCGTGTCAACATTAATGGCCCCCCAACAATAGCATTCAATTACCAAAGAGCCTTAGAGATATTTTATGAAAAGCCCAGAAAAATTAAAGGGGTCATGAACTGGCTTTTTAAATCTTATTATATTGTTGTCTGAGGTAAACTTATGACGTTCGCTTGGTTTTTGCATTCAAAAACATCAAAATGACTAAGTAATAGGCTATTTTGTACCCTAGTTTTGAGCCTAGCTGAAAAACGCTCGGTTTTTATGGGCGTCTCGCACTGAAGACTTGGAAGTAAATGCCCACTGCTGTGAGTGATAACAGTTTTGCATATTATAATGAGTTTCAACTCACCCGTCGATGCACTTGGGGGAAATTGTTTTGAAAACGTCCAATGTTGTAAAATGGCAACCGGAATGATTCGCCCATACATGTTCGATCCAGAGTCCTCCAGAGTCACCATTCCTGTCAGATCCAATATAGACGGCACAGCACCGTTCTTTACTCTTAATCGGTCTGCAAATCCAGTCTTGTTTACAAAAAAATCCTCAGTGAAATGAAGCGAACAGACGGACAATGTTTTACCTCATCAGCTGGAGTGGAACGTCATGAAAAATAAAGTTTATCCATTGCACTCCTATTGGAATCCAGAGGAAGCTTATGCAGCGACTGTGTAATTCCACCAGGCACTGCACAATATTTTGTATTGCTCAGTAGCTCAATCCGGTTTGTCATCACAAGGTAGGCCTGTGATATTTAGCTAACTGCTATGCGTGTAAAATGCGCGAATCGGTGGGCGGGGCTAAACCGGCCGTGTTGAAGTAGGCGTTGATCTTCTTCTGCGGGGGTGGTGTTTTATCCTCTTTGACGTCAAAGTTCCCCACTTTCAAAAACGAGTCGTTTGCTGAGGCTGGTGTCAATAAAAGCATTTATTGGACTAACAAGGACGTTTTCAGTTCTGAAACGTACAGGATATTCTTATAATATGATGACCTCTCAGATGTCAAAAGCTCAAGGAAAATTTGATTTCTCAGTTCATCACCCCTTTAAGTGCTCACAGATTAGGTGTGGCCTTTGCAATTAAGATTTTTTTTTCAATACATTGTAAATAATAATTTTCTGGGTTGTGACGTTTCATTTTCCCCTATCAATTTCTACATTTTAGCTGAAAATTAACAATTAAAATATGAATAATCCTGTCTAAAATTATAAAATGAAGTTTTCTGTTTGTGACCAGTTCAAGGAATGTGCTGCAATAATTATGTCTTGAATCTGTTGATGTTATGTCATATTTGTTTTTCTCAAAATGTTTTATGTTATATTATGTCCATTTATTAACTCATGATTGAAGGGATTATTTAAAAAAAAAGTGTTCAGCCTCCGGAATAGGATTGCTGACTAACTTAGGAATAGGAAACACCTTCCCCCTAGCAATATCGTTCCCCATTATTACCTCAATGCCCTCTATCGGAAACTCTGCACGTACACCCACCGTGAAAAATCCAGTCACTAAATCAGAATGGACACAAATCTGGTGTAGTGGCGCTTGTACAAAACCCATCTCAATACCTCTCACGACTGCACTTACTGTACATCAGAACTGTCACCCACGGGGAGAGTGCCAGACAGCATTAGTGACTGCGAACAGGCTGTGTCCGCCAGTATTCTTCTCACTCGTCGCTGGTCTTCTGCTTTCCCTGTCAAAGAAACAAAACATTCAAAGATAAAAGGTTTTAAACAGTCATCAACTGCCTTACGCATCTCAGGCTCTAACCCCTGGGGTCACGGAGACATTTTAATCAACCCTACACCCTTTGGTTGCTTTTGATTTGGACTGGGTTGCTGCCCCTTCCAAGCTCTGCACTCAGGAATTATATGTCCAGCCTTGCGACAAAAGAACAGACTCTGTCTGCCTTTTGAATGGAGGACACATTGGGACAACTGTCAAGGGGATTACGCACTGGCTGCTAAGTCCTTTGAAACCCCTCTCGTGAAGAAACCTTGGGCTTAGTAAAAGTGGTCTTATTGTAACCGGTGGCTCGCGACACCAGTTATGAAATCACTTGTCTGCGTTGTGAAGACAGACACAGGACAACAGGCGGCGGTTTCACTGGATTTACTCTGATATACAATACATAAGACAGCAGTCTGAGTAAATCGCCCTTGTATTGCTCTCTCTCTCTCTTCAGTAAATAGGGTAAAATGATAAAAATAACCACACAGATAAGTTCAATAACTTAATACACATAAATTGCAGTAAAGATATTGACTCAAAAGCAACAATTAAAATAAAGATTAATCAAGATTAACAGGAGCCATAAATAACTCACCTCTTCAGTGCATTAACAATGGCAAGAGGAAGAGGAGGAGACAGAACAGGAAATTGAGTACGCTAATGATGACATCACAGCAATTAAAGGGGAAAAACACTAATTTCTCAGGCAAGTATACCAGATATATATGAAAATAAACCATTTTGTGTGAATTGTAACAAACAATACATACATTTTAACAGTACACTTTCTGTCCCTGTTACATTATGCAGAAGCGCAAACTCGTCTGCGAATATGGCTGCGTGTTGTAGGGAGGCAATTTTTTGTTCACCCAAATATACATCAGTGCGTTCTGGCAAACAGTTCTTAAAATCCTCAAGCAAAATTAGCTCACGTATAGAAGCCACATCATCTGCTTTGCATGCCGGCACCATCGATCAAAGAGGACCCCCTTTTCACGAGCAAAATCTGTAAAGATTTGATTGTGAGCTTTCCGTAGGCCACAAAAACGCTGTCGGTATGCTTCCGACACTAACTCGTAAGCTCTCAAAATAGCATTCTTAACACAGTCATAATTCAACCTGTCCTCTACAGACAATCCTGCACACGCTTCCTGGGCCTTACCAGTCAGTTTACACTGGAGTAAGATGGCCCACACCTCTTTAGGCCAGCGTAGAGCCCCAGCAACGCGTTCAAATGCACCAAAATAAACTTCCACTTCAGCCTCGCGAAAGACAGGCACCAGGGAAATATATTTGCTCACATCATACTCACTGGCAGACTATGGAGATAACACACTAGCAGAAGTAATGGGGCGAGCAGCGTCAATATGTCTGAAATTCCAGTTTTTCTCGTTTTAAATGTTGTATCTGCTTCTAGTTTCTTCTAATTCCCTGTTCGTTTCTGTCTCTGCTGCTAGCTTCTTCAATTCCAGCTCTCGGCGGAGTTGGAAATCTCTTTCTCCCTCTTCCTTCTCTATCCGAAGTCGCAACAAACAAACTTTTAACCGGCTATATAGAACCAGGAGATGACTCAACTGAAAATGGCAAAAAAGAAGGTAGTATTATGGGCTTCTTTGTCGGTACTCCCTGTTGACCAGCAGGAGTCCCATTACCAAGTTGCCCCCCTCCCCACCACCCACCATCCACCTTTTGAACGAATCCTTTTACACATTTGCCATGCACATTTAAGTGTTCATCCACACAATTGAGCACCCGTGTTGTTGCTTGGATTGCATGCATTGAAGTACTGTGCATATCAGCAACGTCTTCCGATGCTATGTGATAGTTCAGTGCTCTGAATAGATCCAGTCCCAAGAGAGGTACTCCTTTCTCTACAATGTAGAAATTTGCATCAGCTGTAATGCCGTTACGAGTCACCTGTGTCCACGTCGTCTCCGTCGTTTCACTTTGTGCGCAAAGAGCCTTGTGTTGTTGATATGTCATCTTCACTGTAAATCTTATCCACTGAAGCGTGCAAATTAAGCAGTCATTTCTGGCACAGATATTTATTGCACTGTTTTTTCAATTTCGATTGGCATACTTTTGCAAATGGCCATGTTTTTTCGCATTGATAAAAGGACAGGACAGTCTCTATCATTAGCTAAATGGTTACGGGATCCACAGTGGTAGCAATGTGAACTTGGTTTTGGCGCTTTAGAATCTTCACGTCTCTTTATTTGTGCACAGCGTGTTTTATGGCGTTTCCACTGACCTTTATTCGCTGAAACAGCTTGCACAGTATTCGGTGGTTGGTTTCTGCTTACGTCCCTACCGGAGAGAATTGAAGCATCACGCTTTCATTACATTTGAGTAAAGTATACTAGTGTACAGCTGCAGTTCTGTGCAGTTACTTGCAGTTCTTATTACACTTAACACAAGTCACACAAGAAAGAAAACGCCTCCTTTTGGCTCAGACTGGTGTATAAAATACTGTATCCGTTTAATGTAGGGTACAAGGGGGCTAGAGGCACACCTTAGGAAAAAATTGCTTTTCTTTACTCCCAGTGTATGATTGAAGAAAATATATTTTTTTTTAATTGAACATTGATGAAGAAACAGATTTTGCATGAAAATAAATCATAAAAATGGTTTGTTTTGTTTAAAAATCTTATGTATGAGATGGTAAGGGGGGCTTTTTACCCCACAGACACACCAGCAAAAGAGATATAATAATATCTCAAATAACAGCTAAAATAATATATTTTGATAAATTAATGAATTAAAACAGTAGTACATTTTTACATTTACATTTATTCATTTAGCTGACGCTTTTATCCAAAGCGACTTACAATTGCTATATTTCAGAGGTCGCACGCCTCTGGAGCAATTAGGGGTTAAGTGTCTTGCTCAGGGACACATTGGTGTCTCACAGTGGATTTGAACCCGGGTCTCTCACACCAAAGGCATGTGTCTTATCCACTGCACCTCACCACCCCTTAGTAACAATAAATATGATATTTTTAATATCATTAATATCATATTTTTAATAATGCTTTTAACCGATAGGAGTTTTTAATGTTTTTTAAATTGCAGTAAGTTCACAGTGACTGTCCAAATTAATGTAGAAACAACAGTCAGTTTATTTTAAATATTGGTTTAATGGCATCTTTTTATAAATGAAGGCTAATATCACTGATACTAATACAGCTACTGATGTCTCTATGATAAATGATTTTTTAAACATTAATTATAGAGATCTTTAAGTTCAAGTTCAAGTTCATTTTATTTATATAGCCCATTTTATAGCAGCCACTGACTGACCAAAGTGCTTTACAGAACTACAAAATTAAAAGACATCAACACCATGCGTAGTAGCACATCATAAAACAGTACAACAAGGTTAAGAACAGCTTAAAACGGGAGACGACCAAGCAGTCTCAGAGATTATCAGTAATAGAAAATAAAAACAGAAAAGACAGTAGCAGGTTTAATACTAGTATCATACTCAAAGGAGAGAAATATAAAAATAGACAGAAAAGAAAGTATATGAATATCCACATATACGCACATACACACACACATACATATGTGCATATATATATACACATACACACACATACATGTACACATATGCACATATATATACATATGCACATATATATACCTATATATACATGCACATGCACCTTATTTGTAGGCCAAAGAGAACAAGTGCGTTTTTAAAAAACTTTAAGTGAAACACTTCACTTAAAATATGTATATGAATTTCTTTTCATTTTAATTGAATTGCAATTCTGCTTTAATTCAAATTGTAATTCTAGATCCTGCTTTTGACATAAATTCAAATTGAATTCAAATTCTGAATTGTGCACACGCCTGATAGAGATTCATCTTTACAGTATAACTGAAAGCTATCAATTTTAACATTTATTAGGCTTTAAATGAGCTGTATGTAGTTTTCAGCGGCCTCTAGCGGTGATGTTTCAGATTGCAACCAATAAGTTGACAAGCTCGAATTTATGAGCGTGCACTGTGGGTACCGGCCAGGGGTGCGTTTCCCGAAAGCATCGTTAGCCAACTATGGTCGCAAGTTGGTCACAATTTCCATTGAACTCTATTGGTAACGACGGAACTTGCGACCATAGTTGGCAAACGATGCTTTCGGGAAACGCACCCCAGAATGAGACGCGTCACGCAACATGCTGGAAACTCAGGTAAACTCCCACTGCAACGTTACAATAATAGGCTACTTTTATCAACTACACTAACTGCTAACTAAAGCTCCATTCTCATACCATCAACCGTGCCGAATTTTGCCACTACAAGCAGTACTTCACATTTTCTTCAGGAAATGTAGATTCTAGGTTTGTAGATAAGGTTTCTCATGATTCAAATGCCCTGCAGATGTTGATCCGTGTTTTTTCACCCAAAGTTAATGCGATTGACGTCTGGCCTTCAATTCGAGCTTCAGCAGAAAAACATCTTTTTATTGTTTTTTATCAATATGTGGAGTTTGTGTTGGAGTCTGTGACGTGTTGTGCTGGGAGCAGGTCGTTTCTTAGTGTTATCAGACATGTCATAAGTTGCATAAGTCATAAGTCCATGTCATAAGATGCAGTGTCGTCGCTGTTGAGTGCAAAGTCAGTAGGCTAGACGAGGCGAGAGGCTCGGGAACGCACATGCAGGTGACGTCACTGGATTTCGCGGAAAATCCGACCCGGCACCTTCACATCAAAATAGGAATACTTACTTTCAGAGGTAATAGCAATTAGCACCCGCTAAGTGGATCATTTTAATGTGAGATTACAACCCCTTCACACACAGGGAATAAAAAAAGGATTCATTTTAGTAGAAAAGCTACATACAGCACCTTTAAATAAAATATCAACTTTTAATGTAAGTGAACTTAAAACAATCTTCTCATATACCCATTACAATAAATGTCACATTTCCCTTTGGCCTTCCTACCTGACTAACAGGAAAAAAACAGAAATTGGATAAAGTTATCAAACACTTTACAGTCTTCACTGCATAAATCATAAATGAAATATAAATGAATCCTTATTAAATCTACAATTTTCTCTGCTACAACAGTCTCTGTTACCTTTGTTCTTTGATAAACATTAATGACATTGCATCAATGGGTTTATTAGGCTGAACGTGTAAATAGGTAGACCAAACATGCAGTGCAAATGTGTGTTTGAAGTGTTGTCGAAACAGGTGAAAAAAACGTGCTCTTCACTTAGTGTTTTCAAAATTTCATGTCGAAAGCGTGTGCTCACTTTTAAAGGGCCTGAGTCTATCATGTTTCTGTCCTATAGCACAAATAAATACAACAGAGCAAACATTTATAAATTCAATTCAAATGAAATAAACAGTTCTTTTCAGGTTTTTCATGTAGGTCTAAACTAGATTTTCAAGCACAGACAGTAATCAAATATAAAATATCACTGCAGTCTTCACGGAATAAATATAGATATAGATAAATATAGATCCTATGGAAAATGTGTTTGACTGCAACTCATACTGTGTGTGAAGAGAATTTTAATGTAGTGCAAGTGAATGCAACAATAATGCATTAACAGTTAAACAGATTAACGTGCTCGTCTTGGTTGTCTAGCGAGTCTCATTTTAAAAAATAATTTTCCACTTCCTTCTCTAATTTTACAACGGTCAGCATAGATAATGAATCAAGTCTATGAGCTCTTTCACATGCTCTTTGTGTCACGGGTGTGGTGTGGAAAGAAGACAGGCTGAGGCAAACAAGCTCCAATTCAAACATTTACTAATAATAGGCACAGGGATGACAGGCAGAAGGTTTTCTCACAGAGCAACACAACGTAACATTTACACAATGAAATATAGACGAGAACCGACAAAGACAGACTGAACAGAGAGAACTAAATACAGATACAAACGACCACTAACAAGGTGAAGACAGGTGACACAGATGATTAAGACGATGAACAGGTGGATGATTGAGGGAGTGAATACAGGTGTGGAAACGAGGAGGAATCTGGGTAGTGTAGTGCAGAGACAAGGACAGACAGGTGCAGACAAGGACTGTGACATTACTCCCCCCTCCCGGTAGGCGTGACCTCACGCCTTAGAACAGGGGTGGGAGGGTGGGCGTCCTGGAGGCTGAGGAGGGCGTGGTCTGGAGGAGGCCTCCAGGGCGGAGCAGGCTGAGGGCGTGGCCAGGGCGGAGCAGGCTGAGGGCGTGGCCAGGGCGGAGCAGGCTGAGGGCGTGGCCAGGGCGGAGCAGGCTGAGGGCGTGGCCAGGGCGGAGCAGGCAGAGCAGGCTGAGGGCGTGGCCAGGGCGGAGCAGGCTGAGGGCGTGGCCAGAGCGGAGCAGGCTGAGGGCGTGGCCAGGGCGGAGCAGGATTAGGGCGTGGCCAGGGCGGAGCAGGATTAGGGCGTGGCCACGGGGGTGAGACCCCTTCAGGTGGCCACGGCGGTGAGACCCCTTCGGGTGACCACGGCGGTGAGACCCCTTCGGGTGGCCACGGCGGTGAGACCCCTTCGTTTGGCCGTGGGTCCTTCGGAGCCCACGGCGAGGGCCTATGGCCCCCCCCAAAAAAATTAATGGAGAGAGTGATAGAGTCATTATAAGTCTCTGGGCTGGACGGGACCAGCGGCAAAATAATCCCTGGCTGGACGTGGAGCTCTGGTTGGACGTGGCTGACGTGGACCAGCGGTGAGGGCTCGGCAGGGCTGGACGGGACCAGCGGGGAAGAGGTCTCTGGCTGGACGGCGGTCTCTGGCTGGACGGCGGTCTCTGGCTGGACGGCGGTCTCTGGCTGGACGGCGGTCTCTGGCTGGACGGCGGTCTCTGGCTGGACGTGGCTGACGTGAAGCTCTGGCTGGACGTGGCTGACGTGAAGCTCTGGCTGGACGTGGCTGACGTGAAGCTCTGGCTGGACGTGGCTGACGTGAAGCTCTGGCTGGACGTGGCTGACGTGAAGCTCTGGCTGGACGTGGCTGACGTGAAGCTCTGGCTGGACGTGGCTGACGTGAAGCTCTGGCTGGACGTGGTTGACGTGAAGCTCTGGCTGGACGTGGCTGGCGTGAAGCTCTGGTGGACGTGGCTGACGTGAAGCTCTGGCTGGACGTGGCTGACGTGAACCAGCGGTGAGGGCTCGGCAGGGCTGGACGGGACCAGCGGTGAGGGCTCGGCAGGGCTGGACGGGACCAGCGGGGAAGAGGTCTCTGGCTGGACGGCGGTCTCTGGCTGGACGGCGGTCTCTGGCTGGACGGCGGTCTCTGGCTGGACGGCGGTCTCTGGCTGGACGGCGGTCTCTGGCTGGACGTGGCTGACGTGAAGCTCTGGCTGGACGTGGCTGACGTGAAGCTCTGGCTGGACGTGGCTGGCGTGAAGCTCTGGCTGGACGTGGCTGGCGTGAAGCTCTGGCTGGACGTGGCTGACGTGAAGCTCTGGCTGGACGTGGCTGACGTGAACCAGCGGTGAGGGCTCGGCAGGGCTGGACGGGACCAGCGGTGAGGGCTCGGCTGGGCTGGACGGGACCAGCGGTGAGGGCTCGGCTGGGCTGGTTGGGACCAGCGGTGAGGGCTCGGCTGGGCTGGTCGGGACCAGCGGTGAGGGTTCGGCTGGGCTGGACGGGACCAGCGGTGAGGGCTCGGCTGGGCTGGACGGGACCAGCGGTGAGGGCTCGGCAGGGCTGGACGGGACCAGCGGTGAGGGCTCGGCTGGGCTGGACGGGACCAGCGGTGAGGGCTCGGCTGGGCTGGACGGGACCAGCGGTGAGGGCTCGGCAGGGCTGGACGGGACCAGCGGTGAGGGCTCGGCTGGGCTGGACGGGACCAGCGGTGAGGGCTCGGCTGGGCTGGTCGGGACCAGCGGTGAGGGCTCGGCTGGGCTGGTCGGGACCAGCGGTGAGGGCTCGGCTGGGCTGGACGGGACCAGCGGTGAGGGCTCGGCTGGGCTGGACGGGACCAGCGGTGAGGGCTCGGCTGGGCTGGACGGGACCAGCGGTGAGGGCTCGGCTGGGCTGGACGGGACCAGCGGTGAGGGCTCGGCTGGGCTGGACGGGACCAGCGGTGAGGGCTTGGCTGGGCTGGACGGGACCAGCGGTGGAGGCTTGACTGGGCTGGACGGGACCAGCGGTGAAGGCTTGACTGGGCTGGACGGGACCAGCGGTCCCGGATGATGGGTGGCGTGGTTAGGATGGCTGGTGTGTGTGATTGAGTGGTGATGTCAACTTCAGCCTCACCCACGGTGAAGGCCGACCCACTCAACCACAACACATGATCGAGGTAACTGGCTAAATTTCCTGAAAAAGCTGCTGCTGGGGCTAGCTGGTATAGGCTCTCATCTAGACCGCCCCAGAACACAGACTTCAGGACGTCGTCTGTCCAGCTTACCCCCACAGAAAGCTCTAGGAAGCCGGCGACATATTTTTCAATCGGGCGACCGTCTTGAAAATAATGGACCAGACGATCGGCTGGGGTGAATAGAGAGTGAGCTGGGTTAACAGGGGTTAGATGAATTCCCATGCTGACTCCTTACTTGGTTGGTTCTTCTGTCACGGGTGTGGTGTGGAAAGAAGACAGGCTGAGGCAAACAAGCTCCAATTCAAACATTTACTAATAATAGGCACAGGGATGACAGGCAGAAGGTTTTCTCACAGAGCAACACAACGTAACATTTACACAATGAAATATAGACGAGAACCGACAAAGACAGACTGAACAGAGAGAACTAAATACAGATACAAACGACCACTAACAAGGTGAAGACAGGTGACACAGATGATTAAGACGATGAACAGGTGGATGATTGAGGGAGTGAATACAGGTGTGGAAACGAGGAGGAATCTGGGTAGTGTAGTGCAGAGACAAGGACAGACAGGTGCAGACGAGGACTGTGACACTTTGACCCTTTGTCTACTGAAGTTCTAAACATGTACTTCACATGCTTATGTCCTGCTATTACCGCAATTATTAGCGTTTCCTTCCTTAGCTACTGGATACGTCCCTTTGGCCCTTAAGACAGCTACTATTACAGTTCTTAAAAAGCCTGACTCTGATCCTGAAGATTTTTCTACCTATAGGCCTATTGCCAATCTACCTTTAATGGCTAAGGTCCTCGAACGGGTCGTTGTTGGCCAGCTACAGCAATATCTGTACAAATATGTATGTCTTGATGTTGTTTCTACATTATTGTGGAGATTTAATGTGAAAGTATTACAATATCAAAATATATTAAAAACATTATTGTTTGTCGCGATTCCCAAAAAATGACCAAAAATCCCCCTAAATTTATTAGTTTATTTTTAAATCGATTGACAGCACTTATACTCTGCTCTTTTATGTATTTTTGGAAAGTGTCTAATAACATATAATTCATTATAGACATTTGTCTTCTTGTCCAACAGCTGTAAGTCAGTAAAGAACAATGGCTTCCTGCATTGAACAGCATGATGATAACACACTAGATGAGCCTAAAAAACAAAAAACTAAAAAAAGGTAATAGTGATAAAAGAAAAAAAAAATCAGAAATGTTGCGATTAAGCAATGTAATTAATCTCTCTATCTCTATTCCAGGCCAGATGAGCAGCAATGCTCACACTGGAGTCAGTGTTGATGTGAATGCTGGAACAGGAGCAACTGTAAATGTTCCTGTAGTCACTGGAAACACAGGCCCAATTACCTTCAACTACAGCGTAAACACTGCAGGAAATGGTAATATAGTATATATATTATAATAATGACTATAATGCAATTCATATAATACAAATATAATAAATTGTAATGTTTAAAAAGACACAATAACTGTGCTTTCTGAGATACACTGCTTATTAACAATCATATATGAAATAATGCTCAGTAGTTGTGAATCCTATTCTTAAAGCTACACTGTGTAACTTTTTTAGTTTATTCTTAGCTAAAAACACTTAGTTCTTTCAAAAATATATGTGCTCATTAATGTATATTTACTTCGTTCAAGTAATAAAGTATTCTCGTGAGTGTATAATATGCCATTGAAAATACATACTGTACGGGTAAGGGGTTCTAATGTCGGTCGCCATGTTGCCCTTCCATCTTGAAAGTACATTAGCCAAAGAGGGACATACCCGTTAATTCAAGCTTCGCCTTTCGCGTATCACTTGAAGGAACACTCATGGACGAGGTCGAACGTAAAGCCATATTAATCTTGGACTACATTGGCCACCGTAGGAGTTAAAAAGAAATCGGAATTGAGAGGAACAGAAACTGATATTCACTGGATGGTCATATACCTTTTCACCGCTAGATGGGGGTAAAAATCACACAGTGTAGCTTTAAGGAGATTTAGTGTGTAGCCATGTTGTTCAGAAATGCTTTAGGTGCTTTTTACATTATTCTTCTGTGTAATTGTATCTATTGTCTCTTTCCTTTGTATAAATTTACTAATTTTCTCTTTCCTCACAGAGCCACAAAAAACCTTAGCGACGGAGATACTAGAGAAACAGTTAGAAGGTGCAACCATCATTTCTTCATTATAGAGTCTTAAAATATTAGACATTTAAACTATTTCTTGATAAAGTTGTGGGGCAAATCTGTGTGTGTGTGTGTGTGTGTGTGTGTGTGTGTGTGTGTGTGTGTGTGTGTGTGTGTGTGTGTGTGTGTGTGTGTGTGTGTGTGTGTGTGTGTGTGTGTGTGTGTGTGTGTGTGTGTTTGAGCGTGCATGCGCGTCCGCCTGTAACTACTTTAGCTGTGCATTTCACATTTGCACATTGGATGGATTATCTGTCCATCATCGTATAAAGCCCGCCCTGGCAATTTGATTGGCCCAACGATTTCTGAACCGATCATAATTACTCAATGGATCGAGTCCAGACCAAACTTCCCGACCAAAAAATGTTGTGGGCGGGGTTCGGGCTGGCATCCAGGCTACTTTAGCTGTGCATTTCCTGGAAAATAATTGCACATCGTAGAAAGTTTGGCAGCCGATCAGAATCAAGCATTCAACAGCCTCTGTAGTATAATTACATTTAAAGTACATGCATTTAGTTAACATTTGTAGTTATAGTTAACTTAAGCCCTAACTGTAACCCAACCCTTGACCCAAAAGCTAACTCTAACCCCTATAATCCTAACCCTTAACCAAACCCATAACTCAGCTCATTAGCAGTAAATGTGGGAATCGTCCAGAACAAAGTGTAGTCACACAGTAAATCCATAGTCGTGTATTAAATGTTAGTACATAGTCAAGGCACCTAATAAAAAGTGTGGCCTAAAAATAAAACTCTTTTTGCCTGTTATTTAATTTGCTTACATTGTTTTTAAAACAGAGGATTTGGAGAAGTTTTTGAAAAGCCACAAAACCCACATGCAGAAGAAAGCAGAATGTATTTTTGAGGGCAAAAAAGAAAATACAGCAGATCTCAAAGCGGTTTACACAGAACTGTTCATCACAGAGGGAGATATGGCAGAGGTCAATCAGGAACATGAGGTTCTGAAGATTGATGATGCTTTCAAGAACAAACAAACACAGGACAAACCAATCAAATGCAATGATATATTTCCTGAATTGAAGAAAAAAAAAAAAGGAAAGATTGTGCTGACAAAGGGCGTCGCTGGTATTGGAAAAACTGTCTCTGTGCAGAAGTTCATCCTGGATTGGGCAGAAGGAGAAGCCAATCAGAATATAGACTGTGTGTTCCTGCTTCCATTCAGAGAGATTAATTTGATGAAAGATGAAAAGTTTAATCTCCAGAAGCTTCTGCTGGAATTTTATCCTGAACTGAAGGGCCTGGAGAAATCAAAGTTATATAAGGAATGCAAGCTAGCATTTATATTTGATGGACTTGACGAGAGTCGGTTGCCTTTGAGTTTTAAAAAGAATAGATCATTAAACACTGTTGAGAAAGAATCATCTGTTGACGTGCTGTTTACAAGTCTGGTCAAAGGGACTCTGCTTCCATCAGCTCTCGTCTGGGTGACCTCACGACCAGCAGCAGCCAATCAGATCCCTCCTGAGTATGTGGGTTTGTTCACAGAGGTGAGAGGATTCACTGACCAGCAGAAGGAGGAATACTTCAGAAAGAGATTCACAGATGAGACGGTGGCCTCCAGAATCATCTCACACATTAAGACATCTCGTAGTCTCTACATCATGTGCCACATTCCCGTGTTCTGCTGGATCACGGCCACAGTCCTTCAGGATATGCTCAACAAGGACGAGAATACAGAGAACATCAGCACAACACTCACTGAAATGTACATTCACTTCCTGGTGATACAGATGAACATGAAGAGCCAGAAGTACGATGAACAAGAAGAAAGAGATTTCCCAAACCTCTTACAGTCAAATAGTGAAATGATATTAAAGTTGGCCAAGCTAGCGTTTGAACAGCTGAAGAAGGAAAACGTTGTGTTCTATGAGGAAGATCTGAAAGAATGTGGTATTGATGTGAGTAAAGACTCTGAGTTCACAGGAATGATCGCTGAGATCTTTAAGAAGGAACATGGACTTCATGAGTCAAAGATCTTCTGCTTTACACATCTGAGTGTTCAAGAGTTTCTTGGTGCAGTGCATGTGTTCCTCTGTTACCTGAACAAGAACATGCAGGAGCTCCAGTTCTTCTTTGATGAGCCCAAGAAGAGGCTTTGGCTTCCGTTTTTCTTTGGTAAAGATACCACATTACATGAGCTACTGCAAAAGGCTGTTGGTAAAGCCATGGAGAGTAAGAGAGGACATCTGGACCTCTTCCTGCGGTTTCTGATGGGCATTTCACTGGAATCCAGTCAAGAACTGATCAAAAAGCTGCTCCCGGTCACTGAAGACACCACAGAGAGCATCAGACAAACAACTGAATACATTAAAGAAAGACTACACCAGGACATCTCAGATGAAGCTTCAGTCAACCTATTTTACTGCTTACTTGAGCTCAAAGATAATTCATTATATGAGGAAATCCAGAGATACCTCGGTCCAGATGAAGATCCAGGAAGAAAACTCTCCTCTTCGATGTGCACAGTGCTGGCCTACACACTGCTGATGTCAGAGAAGGTGCTGGACGAGTTCGACCCAAAGAGGTTCACTTCATCACCAGATGGCTACAAGAGACTCGTTCCAGCTGTGAGATGCTGCAGAATAGCCCGGTGAGTAATTTCACTGCCTGATGTCTAACCAAAAGTATTTATTGTACATCACATCAATTAAAAGTTAAAATACAGTTTGAAAGATCTTATTGTTCTTATTATGAACTGTACACTTTGTCATTGCAGAAACACTGAACATCAGAAAATAATATTCTGTAAATATTCTGTTTTGGCAGATTTGACAGCTGTGGTCTTTCTGATGGTGACTGCGAAAGTTTGTCTCAAGCTATACAATCATCAACCTGTTATCTGAGAGAGCTGGACCTAAGTAGCAATCACCAGAGTGATTCAGGAGTGAAGATGCTCTCTGCTGGACTGTGTCCACTGCTGGAAACGGGACACTGTCAACTCAACATACTCAGGTTTTGCTTTTACATTCGCTGATTCACTGTGTTAAAAAATATCTATGAAAAGATCTCTCATAAGTATGGCTTGCAGACACTTTCCCCTGTGCGTACTGTAGTATGAATGTACCAGTGATGTTTTCTCTAAACAGACGGGGTAGACAAAGCCTCCTAAAGAACTTCCTAGAGAAAGTAATCAACAGTACAAAAAATATGGGTTCCCACAATTTTGTAATGTAGTTTTTCAGTCATAAATATTTAAATAATACCTGCATATCCTCTAGAAAGTTTTAGGTGTCATTTTATAATACAACTGTTTGTTGTGTCTCTAAAAACAATGTTGTATCTTGTAGAAAAACATAGGAGTGTGTCTGTACATTCTTTTGCTGCTGCTGACAGTCTATGAAACAACACTAGTTTCACTGTTATTAACAGACCCCTGACACATATAGTTTAAATAAGTCTAAAATTAAATAATCCTCAATTTTGTCGTTTTTTTTTTTGTTACAAAATGATGTGAAAACTGACCTGCCCACTCATTCAATTAAAAAAAAATATAGATTTAACTTAATTTACTTTTGTGTTAGAATTCCTTATGGGTCAGTGTACTTTTGTGTCTATTCCTTTTTTGAAATATGCAAGATGCGGTTTCTTCTTTTTTTATTTTAACACTGATGAATAGAATTAGCAGATAAAAACTCATTTTTCTTATACAAGATTATTATTTTATTAAAAATAATATAAATTATGTACAACTTGTTTTTTATATGTAAAAATGCAAAATTTACTTTCTAGTTGTTTTGCGTCAATACACAGATGCTAAAATGTATATTTCAATCTAAACATGATAATTTCTAAATCTTAGCCTCTTGTTTACAGGGGGGGGGGGGGGGGGGGGGGGGGGGGGGGGGGGGGGTGAAACACTCAGTTTCAGTCAATCTCATGTTAATCTTGAGTACCTATAGAGTAATATTGCATCCATCATATCTCCAAAAAGTCTTTAGTTTTATTATATTTATAAAAGAAAGATAGGCTGTACCGAGTCTTTCCGGAAAAAGCTGAGCGTGTGGAGGCGTGCCGTGTGGGCGGAGCTAAATAATCACGAGCGCGCAAAGCTTTTACGTTGAGAGCGTCTGTAAGTAAACCTAAACAAATGTATTTAAACAAACACACACCATACATCGCATGCTCCATAGATACATTAACTATACGTGATCATGTTGTTTAGCCTACTTGCTGTGCTTAAGTTACACGCCGATAGACACAAACAGATATTTGAAGCAGTTCTACTCACCGCCTGCGGTTCCAACGCAAGACCGTTAACCTTTAGTGTTGGACTGCTCCATCCTTGAGAACTAAACGATTAGCAAATCCGGCTTCGAACTGGGCCTTGTTTATAAAAAAAAAAATATATATATTTTATTTAACCTTTATTTAACCAGGTTTGTCTCATTGAGATATAAAATCTCTTTTTCAAGAGAGACCTGGCCAAGATAGCAGAACAAATTTAATCACACAATCACAAACGAAAAACAAACACATAAGAGGCAAAGACAACCCAAGTACATTTCAATTTAAATAAAAGTGCCATTAATTAAAACATTTGCACGTGTGGATGGATTCCTGTTCTATAGTTTTAAAATAACCTTTAAAATCATTTAAGGAAATTAGAAACTGTAGTTTAAGTGTTTTCTGTAGATCATTCCAAGTACAGTAGGTTACCAACCAGAATAATACTTTCAACGCCGCCGCTTTGCCGCGGCGGTGAAATTCGGGGTGTATTTGCTGCCTTTAACCGCTAAGAGGCGCTACAATCAAGGACTTTGAAAAGTGTCCGTTTATTCTCTCTATTGCGTAATCTGCCGCTGTGTCGCGGCTCATTCAGAGCGATTGAAAGCTGGTAGCAGATTAATTTAAGTGAAATGTAGTTAAATAATTCATCACAATACTTAAATTAAATTGAATAAATAATGAAAACATTTCCATATAAAACATTGCAATAGAAACATATTAGGCTACATCAAGGCTTTGGAAGAGTATAAGACGTTTACGTAACAGCGTTCAGGCGGTAGCTCTGTGGTTAACGCAACGACACGGAGATCCAAGAGACCCGAGATCGAATCTCAATATAACAACATGTTGGCCGACAGCATTAATCTTTAACCATTATTGATGCTTAAATAGGTGACTCTTTATTTGCGAGTTTATTAACTGTTTATTTATTTAACGTCAAGCGTTTTGTTTAATAATCAATGGCATATTACAACATTGCTACAGTAGAGCTGGGGGGTTGTAAGGGGGGGCTTCTTACATTCGCTTCATAAACACACGCACACTAGCACACACATGCAATCTTTTTTCTGCACCCGATGGATAGACTCATAATTTTCAAGCCCCACTGCCCCCATCGCCCCAACGCAATGCTAATGAAATACGCAACAAGCTTAAAATGTTCCAATTTATTGAAGTAACAAGTAGGCTAGTATCTAAATACAAACTAAACAAACAAAAACAAAAATAGAGAAAATAAAAGTGCTGCTGTGTCAAAATGTTAAAAAAAGAAAATAGAGAAATCCATTTGGCAAGACAAAAAAATGAAAATAGACATAACATAGGCTAATGTGTTTGATATGGGATTAAAATTATGGGCAGTGCATGAGATATAAACTAATGATTAATTATGTCAAAATTCCTTTGTTCCGATCAGAGCATGTGAGCATTTCTGGATATTCCTCGGCTCGCTCATTCCGCTCAGGGTCGCGCGCTCATGCTGTCTCCGACTAGTTTTTTTTCTAGTCAACTAGTAGCCTAGTTGTTTATTTAAGCCATCAGTGAACAAATCACCCCTTTATATTGATTTAATAACTTAAAGCTATACAGGGTAATGAGTGAGTGTTATAAAGCTGCACTCAAGCGCACGAGCCGGCAATGGTGAATGTGTAAAAAAATAGCAAGGAGACATTTCATTGTTTATTAATAAACTGGTGTTTTCTGCGTCGCTGCAAAGATGAAGATGCGATGTAGACTCGCCATGAACGAATAAAGATATAAAGGCATAAAAAGGAAAGGTTCCTCCCGTTGGCGCGCCCAACCTGTCACTTCTCTATGCTATTTCCCATCCATAGAGGGGCGCGCCCCACACTTTGAGCGGCAACTACCATCTGTAGTTAGGGGGGATCTAGCCGGTGTTCTGTCTCTCCCTCTCTCTGCCGTGCAAGCGGCCGCGCGCTACACAGTTTGAACCTGTCTATGGTTTGAACTTGCATAATCACGTAGCCTTTCGAAAACCGGGACATTCATTGTCCCGGGAGAGTGCTTCAATTTCCCGGGACAGGTTATTAAAAAGAAGGACAATCCCGGTAAAACCGGGACCGGTGGCATCCTAACTTGCATTTAGACTTTATTTCCATGCAAAAAAGAAACACACAATCTTATTCTTGCTACATTTTAAATTTGTTTTGCCAAAGAAATTGCAGCTAAATTAAACGAAACGGTATAAATCGAAAATAGTCCAAAGCAACATAAATTAAAAACATGAGTTTTGCCTCTCTCGCGCTGGATCTCAGCAAGTTTATTTAGTCTCCCTTGCTCAAACATTCTTAAACTCTACAGAACCAGTTGAAACAACTGGATTGAACACTTCAATTTAAATTTGTGTGTGAAAACACTTTAAATAGGCTACAATAAATAAACTACAATATTTATAATTTAATCAAATATGGGGACACATCGAGAGATGTAGCCTATCCTTAAAATAATTTTGCCTTTGCCATCGGGCTGGCTATCCGACACTCTCCATATGAATGAGGAACATTAACACCTATTGTCTGTTCCTCCAAACCCCCCACAGGCTCTCTGAGTCTGAGTCTGACTTAAAATAAGGAGAAGTCGCAATTCACACTTAAATCGCTCTAGCATTAGGCTATAAAAGTGTTGATAATGAAAGAATTAAATGATTTAAGCTACATGTTGTGGTATTTCTGTCATAAAAGTTTATTACTAAATATTTCATTATTTAAATAATTTAAGAAATAAAACTGGTTTGGGCCAGCTTTTTCCAAGCAAAACTAAATATAATCTTCAAACGCATGTTCATTTTGTTGTCATGAACAAAATGCTCAACTCAATATTAAATTCTACAGGGATCTTTGGGTCCAGGCATGTAAAATGTGAATTAGTTATTTTTTAAATTATTATTATTCAAATAAATATCGGTGCTTCGTGGTAGCCTACTGCTGATAAACTAAATAACATTTAGATAATAATTATGAACTTTAAATGAAACAATATAGCAACACTTCGACGAATAAATGATTTGATCTGTTTTTACATTTTAATTCAGGGCGTTTAATTAAACGAGATTTTCACCTTGTCATTTTCTCATTGCGAGGCGCTCACAATCACATAAACATATTTGAGCAGATTCTCTGTAGCTCTTGTTTTCATATGGATTACATAATCAGATAACATTTATTAACCTAAATATTTAGACATTTAAAGGCTTTAGACATAGCCGATTTCCTATCTTGACTGAGCTGAGGCAAGTGGCTTTCGGTTTATTTTTGTGACGCGCAGTTCCCGGAGACCGAGAGAGACGACAGATAAACTTTTGTCATTAGCCTAAAAAAAAGTTTACAGTTTTGAACGATGTAGGCTACTCTACTCTTATCTGTATGACCAAAAAAAAAAATCACGTATAGCCTATTAAGTTATTTTAGCTGTTATGAGAAAAATAAATCAAATGAACGCGCTGCCTCGTTTGTCGAAAACTTTGCTTAAAACCATGTTTTTAAAAACTCTATGTAGGCTATAGGGAATACAACAAATATAGATATATATAGGCCTATATATCTTTTTTTTATACAAAACTGCTTTTGAACAATTGGTATTATTAGCTACAGATCTAAAGTCGTTCTGTTGGATAGCCTATTTGTTCCTTAGTGTAAAATGGAAATGCATGGTAATATTATTTTATAAATATAAGCAAAAAAATATATGGTGTAACAGAGTTTTAGAACTAAACAAATCTGCATTAATAGCCTAAAAAATATATATATTTTTACATAAGTCCATGTTTGTTCGGGATTTGAACGCAGGTCTTCCGATTGATGAACCGTCAGCTCTACCACTCAGCCATGTCGAAGCTCACTGAGAAAAGCCCAAACGTTTATTTCACCAGTGTGTGTTCGCTCAAATGAGTGAGAATGTTTTGTTGTTAGCCTATTGTGAGTGTAGCCTACTTTACATGAATAAAATAGACCTTTTACAGTTTTAAAATATGATATCCTATCTGTATGACCAAAAATAACGAAGTAGGCTATAGCCTGTTATTTTAGCAGAAAAAGAAATTCAAGTGAACGCGCCGCTGTTTGTCGAACTCTAATTCAGTGGCAGAAGAAAACCCCATTTTAGAATACGCACTAGGCGTGGTGTGTCAAAATACTTAATTATAAACTTCAATATTTCGTTCAAAACCACAATATTTCGTGCCCGCCGGCTAGTCTGATAGCTGACTGCAAACTGTGGAATGGATATCTTGAACGGAGGCGCGGCTCAATGAGACACAGAGACCCCCCTCAGCAAATCCATTCCGCAGTTTGCAGCCAGCTAGCAGGATAGCATTGAGCTGCCAACACCATGTTCGCTGTGTGGAAATCCTATGGTGGAAACACTTCACACTAGACACACCGCAGCAGAGCAAGACAGCAAAATGCAATGTTTGCAAAGCCGTATTAATTAAACCATTTGTCTGTGATGCATGTTTGCTATTCGCAGTCCAGAAGAGAAAGAGAGAGAGATCTCTCACGCGGTTCCACAGCGCGCACAACACGACAGCCCTGCTTAATGAGTGATGACGGAGGACAGAACTAAACATTCAAACGTAGCCTTACACGTTAGATCTGAATATATTGAATCTATATCTAGAATATATTGAGGTAAAACCATTATAAACTATAGCCGCATTCTGTCTAGCGCAACTTCCTTCCCTTCGCAGCAGTGCGCTGTCATTTCTCCTTAAAACTCAAACTTTAAGACAGAATCAGCACAATCGGTGATTGTTGTAAAATGCAGTCTCTACTGTTGCTAAATTGCGGGACGCTTTTAATAATAAAAAGAGCTATTAAAAGCACAAAAATCCGCGCAAGAGATGCTTTTTCCAATGCGGCGCGCGCTCCGAAACAGACCGCAACGAGACAAGCAAATTATACTTGGGGTTTCACGTGCGCGTCTAAACGATCAAATGTAGCCTACACAAAAATGTCAAAATGACCGGCTAGGAGATTCACTTAAACAGTTTGTCCAAAATGGACGTAGTTATGGAAATTTTATTTATGGAAATATTAGATCTGCACTCGTTCTTAAAGGGGAAGAGGCCTAATAAACATGATGACGATCACGCCATTACTGAGAATCAAACAACAAAAGGCAAAGAGAAAATCACTCACAGCTCTTGAATGAATAACTTTAGCTTTAATAAGCATAAATCTACCTATGATAAACTTTGCAGTGCTATTTTACTTTTGATTACTTTATTATAATTATTTTTAGACCATACCTGAATAATGTTAGTAGACCTTCCTGAAATTAAAGCACTGTGTAGGCCTGTATAATGTGTATCTTTGTTTAATTGTCTATCTTTTGTTTATCTATTGTTTAATATATATATATTTTTTGACATACATGCATACATACGTACATATCATACTTGCCTGTAGAGAGGAGTTTATTTCAGCATCATATAAAATCAACAATAATGATAATAATAATATTAAAGCAAACACAGCTCTGGTATCGGAAAAGTATCTGTATCGGCCGATATCCAAATTCAGGTATCGGGATCGGATCGGAAGTGAAAAAATGTGGATCGGTGCATCCCTAAAAATCAACAGCAAAAAAATCAGGATTCCCACAATTTATAAATGCAAAATTTACTTTCTAGTTTTTTTGCATCAACACACAGATGCTAAACATGATCATTTATAAACCTTAGCCTCTTAGCATTTATACACATCATCAGCTTCCCTCTTTTTCATATGAATAAAGGTCAAAAAGACATTTAAATTACTGGGATTTTTTTTTTTTTTTACATTGAGAAATTGTAAAGGCTCAGGAGGCAATAGCCTATGTGAGATGTAGCTGGCGGTTAAAATGTAAAATACTCCAACAAATATCATGACCAAATTATACTGCAATAAATAATTTTCATGAAGACAAAACGATCATGCCCTTTGCCTTAGTGGAGGTTTGACATGAAATGTTTCTCAATTCTCATTAAAAGCAATGCGTTAAAACCACGTCACTGGGACATTCTAGAATGTATCGTAATATCTCGTAATGTACTAAAACAACAACCAGGGAAAACTATTATCTCGCACATTTTCTTGTCATCAACACCAGCTACTCCTAAGACGACGGCACCGTAAACAGAGTGGAAAGACACTATTTTTGTGTTGTTTTCTCCCGCGTCGAAAGCTGTTATAAAGAAAATGCTTAACTTGTCTGCATCTGCAGGTCTGTAAATAGTGTAGTGGCAAACAATTCTATATCACTGAGTAAGAGACAAACTGTCTTTAAAGATTATTTATTTTCTTGCAAGAAAAGGTCAACAGTCATACAGAGTGGCTGCAGAGTGTGACAAAGAAGGGAGGGCATCCTTTCTTCTTTATAGTCTCTAAATGAAGAGACATGTTCCATAATTAACACATTGTTGCATCCTACTACCCTTGAGTAAAGGCCCTTTGTCTCAGTCATACATTAGACACACATTTCTCATTGTCCATTCAATGATTCTATGAATATAAGAAAATGCAAACATATAGAACATAATACATTTTTCTACAATTGTATCCTTTATTAACAAGGTGTATATTAAATCTTTACTATAAATTATAATTAATTACGTTTAAATTAATTAAGCCACGCTAAGCATTTTCTTCACAATGCACAGAATGTGGTAACAAGAGTGGTCTTTAACTAGCCGAAGAGAGGGCCCGTCACACCTCTCTTCATCAGTTTGCACTGGCTGTCTACAGCTGCTCACATTAAATTCAAGGCACTGATGTTTGCCTACAGGACAACCACTGGCTCTGCACCCCTATACCTAAACTCAATACTTCAGACTTATGCGCCCTCCAGAAGCTTTCGGGTGAATGGTGCCTTGACGTGCCACATCCCAAAGAGTCACACGATCACTTTCACAGAGCTTTACCTGGACTGTTCCAATCTGGTGGAATGACCTGCCCAAACTCAAGCTTAATCTGGAGTCATTTTCAAGAAAAAAATATCTTGTTCATCAACACTTGACCCATTAATACTAGCACTTAATTACTTTATTCTATGCTTTTATTTTCTATTGTTTCTCTATTTAAAAACAAAAACAAAAAACTGGCACTTAGCTAGACTAACTGGCACACAGCACAGCACAAACTGTTGCCCTCTTGTTGGTTCGAATAATTTTATTGTTCTCATTTAGAAGTTGCTCTGGATAAAAGCATCTGCTAAATGATTAAATGTTAATGTTAATGCGAAACTTGCTCGCTTTAACCAATGACAAGACACATGGCAGGATCACATGACAAACAGGGAATAACATGACAAGTCACAGAAACATGACAATGACAAAACGTGACATTTTCTCAAGTCCTCTGATAATTTTCTTACCAAGGGTCACTTTGTGGCTCTTTGTGACTGTTTTTGGAAAAGGGAATAGTCAGAGGAAAATCCTCGGAGAATCTCAGAATTTGTTGGATCATTCTCAAACCTGAAATATAACTTCTTTAGACTGGCTTTGTGCAAATTATATTTCTAGGTGGCGCTGGTGTATTTATCATTGTTTTATTCTATAAGAAAGTTTTTTTTATCATTGGTTCACTCCGAGCAGAATCAGGAACGTTTCTGTTCTTGCGTTTCTTCTGTATTATTATTTTAAATAAAAAAAACTTTTTTAAATGTA
This sequence comes from Chrosomus eos, assembly GCA_036326025.1. NCBI lineage: Eukaryota > Metazoa > Chordata > Actinopteri > Cypriniformes > Leuciscidae > Chrosomus > Chrosomus eos. The sequence continues at coordinate 49,820,138 of CM070822.1, forward strand.
GCCTAGTTTATAATAATAATAATTAGGCTATAATAATAATATCTCTCTTTTATTTTGTAACGCCATGCCAGCTTCTATGAATATATAGCTTATTCAGGTTTATTTATTTCAAATAAAACTAGACTAAATAAGATGCAAAACAAATTAATTTAAAGTGAAAAAAGCCAAAATTTCTCATTCCACCACAATATGATCTTTCCCATATAACAGCAGTGAGGCGGTGGTCATTCTAAATGTCACAGAAATACAGACTATTCAAATTGAGCAGTGTAACGTCTTATATGTTTGGTTGACTGTATTTTATTTTAATAATGAACACGCTGCGGTGGCACGACCACTGTTTATTTGTCCTTCCAAGAGAGTCTTACTCTGTAGTTTTTGGTCATACATATAAAAGCAAGACTATAAATTTACTAAAGATGATCAGATTTTGTAAAAAAAACAAGAAAAAAAAACATTGTCTCTTTTTCCTTCGGAGCACGACACAATGAACTGAAACTCAGCACGTTTTCTTTTGTTTTTTTAATCTGTAATATTTAAGTGAATGAGGCCTATATTTCAGCTTTTTTTTAAAGAATAGTTTTTGTTTGATGTGTGTGAATGTCCATCTTTGCTCACCTTTTGTTCTCAAGGCATTCAATGTAGTTTAAGATTAAAGTAACACTAAGTAGTTTTTCAACCTTCATAATATATTTCCAAGACCCTTGTGATGATACATCGACTTAAAATAAGTTAAACGACACGTCTACCATAGCCTGACGGGCAGGGACGTGCACAGGAATTTTGAGGGGCAGTTGCTCTGACCCCCCCCCCCCCCCCCCCCCCCCCCATTTCAAATCATGAAAATCCCTACATCAATATCCTATCAAGTCACTGAAAGGTTTCTCCAAATTTACACACTAAACAATTCTATAAATTGAATTAATCTTGCACTTGTTCATAGTTTTTGTATTATGTCTGAATATATTCAGTTGCATTTTGCCCATACAAATTGCCTTATCTGACCGTGTTTATGTCCAAACTCAATGCCTCATATTATGGTCTTATTATTATTTATAAAGATTGCAAAACGTCAGAGATGACAGGTTTATGATATACAACTTTGTAAACAGTATACAAAATGTATTAAAAATATGTTAAATGTCACCAAAATACACAAAGAGTTCCTCATATTATGTTTTTTTTTTTATTATTATTATTATTTATATATTTTTTTTATTTGAAAAGAAATAATCTGGATTGAATTGACAAATGGGGAAAAACTCGCTTCTAATAATAATAAAAAAACGCTTAGATTTCGGGAAAAAAATACAATCCTTTTTTAACCTTTTGGCTTCCCGTACATTCAGTTGTACTTCTTGCTCGTAGGCTACAGGTGATGATACACGGCGCAACTTTTTGAGCAATGTTGCTGCCAGCTGGGCAATCTTGCTGAGCGATTGTTGCTTGGGCACTTTCTCATTGAAAATGGGCAATACATTTCTATCTGGATAATTTAGATCGGTCGTGACGGGTGGGCCCTGTGTCTCATCTGGTTGCCCGTAGACGACAACATTGCCCAGCAACATTGCTCAAAAAGTTGCCCTGTGTATCATCACCTGTAGTCTATATGGTATTCAGTTCTGATGGAACGTATGGTAACTGGGCAACTACGCATGATTTGTAGTATGATTCGGTCGCGTGCAGCGCTGCAGCCACGTAAACAGAGTTTGCCCTGCACCTACTGACTTTCACTTTCGGTGCCCGAATGGAAGTGAATGAGGCTTTGCGATTTTTTTTTTGATTTTTTTATCTAGGTCTATGTGAAATTCTGCATCCATTGTACGATTTATTTTATTTATTTTTTCCCCCTCGGAAGGGCAACATGAGTCGAGAAGGGCATATGGGCAGTTGCCCGGCAACCTGAGCAACCCCCCTGTGCACGTCCCTGCTGACGGGGTCTGTATCGCTTTTACTGGCACTATGTAACTTCGGGTTTCGGGTCGGAACCCCTGCACAAAAAAGAACTACAAACTCGACTGCTTTACGTCAAGCGCTACAATAGTCATTATTTCGTTTTTCTTCGTTTCTGATGTCGCAATACATCATCCTTTCATGAAATCATGTAACATACTCTACCTTGTCTGTGGACATCATTCATTCTGAAGCCGGTGCTGGATAAACAGCAAGCGTGCGTGCGACGGTAGGCTAAATTATTTACGACAGCGGCAATGGACAATTTAGTTTCCAACCAGTAGAGCGACCGAAGAGGAAAAAATACTTAATGTTACTTTAACAGATTTTGCAAGTTTTCAACCCAGAATTTCGAGGGCTATACTGTCGCCTACATTTGCAATTGAAATTTTCGCAACTGTGAGGTTCAGCTGTAACTTTTATGTGTTACCTTGACAGACTTGTAGATTTATTGTTATCGTATCATATTAACATACAATTCATCAACATATAGAAATACAACGAACACAATGAACAACGTTTTTAAGATAACTATAAAACTAACCCTCCCACTTTTGTCAAAAGGTGGCGCTACTGAGCCCCTGCACCACACCCGTTTCTGAAACCTTGCACATGTCTACTGGCTAATAAATGTGACATGTCTGTCGAGTTTCATGCAATTTCAAGCATGGTAAGAGTTTCAAAAGCATCAAAAAAGAATTTTAAAGTTTGATGTGTTGCCACAGCAACAGTATCAAAGATATCAATAATCCTTTCACAGGTCTACATCTGCCATATGTTTAAATTATACAGATGAAGTTTGAAGCAAATTGGGTTAAAATAAGAGGGTGATTTCAAAGCATTTTGAAAGTGACACACTTCCTGCTGCCAGTTGGTGGCGCTATGTCACATCCATGTGATCGGCCTCTTACAATGAACACACTGCTGAAGTTTCACCAAGATCAGTTAATATATGCTGAAGATATAACACACTTCCTGTTTCACGTTTCTCACCATAATTTCGTTTCCTCGCCACGGGCAAACCGTTCGAGATATCAAAAATCCCCTGGCAATTTTTCATCCTCAATGTCTTTACTTCACACTGACCGAGTTTCGTGGCATTTCTTTGAATTCTCTAGGAGAAGTATTTTAAATTCCATTGCATGCGTTTTACAAACAAACCTAAATAGCCAACTTCCTGTTGGGCTGGGGTAAAAAGTAAGAGTGTGAGGTATATATGAACTGATGAGATCTATATGTGTACCGAGTTTCATATTATTACATGCAAGCGTGTTTGATTTATGGACCAAGTTTTCAGACCCCGTTCCAGGGGGCGCTGTCGAGCCCCCCTGCCACGCCCGGGTACCATCTTCAGCCCGGCCCTGATGGCCGCGGATTCTGACGTCTGCAAAGTTTCAAGAGTTTTCGAGCATGTTAAGGGCCCCAAAAGTGCCTGAATAGTCGTAATAAAAAAATAAAAAAATTATATATATATATTAGGGCCGGGACTCGATTAAAAAAATTAATCTAATTAATTAGAGGCTTTGTAATTAATTAATCGAAATTAATCGCATTTTAATCGCATAAATATTTGACCTGAGAACAGTGAGAAGTCATTTTTTCACATGGATTTTTAGTATACCATTGAATAATGACTGAATACATAAGCTTAAGCAACAACATATTGTTTATTTTTGTTCAACCAAGTCCAGCAGACCAGTGCAATTTTTGCCATTAAGTGTAGCACTACACTAATAGCAATAGCGAATTCCTTGTTGCATAGCTTGCACACAACCATACTCTTATCGACGCTTCCATCCGTTCGTTTTTTATAACAAAATGTCCCATCTACGGGGCCAACCAAAAGCGATCTAGGCGATTTTTTTTATTTTTATTATTGCAGAACTTATACATAACTACCAACTCAGGGAAGTTAAGCAAGGTGTACTAACAAACAAACAAAGGTACCTAACAGAAAATAAATATCCTGGGTTTGCATCAAATTATGTAATACATAAAAAAGAAAAAAAAGCATGTCATGTCTTTGAATAAATCATCATAATGCATCAAACATTTTTCACTTTTCTTGTTATTTATAAGTCTAAGGGACGAAATAAAAGAGTCAAAATCAGCCAGAAAAAGAGGAAAGCTCAAAGGAGATTTAAGCAATTTTTGCTTGTGGATGAAGAATTTTGCATACAAGATAAAGAAGTTAACAACATACTCAAGGGAAAGCAACTTTGGATTTTCATAATAAAAAATAACCTCTTTGAGAGTGAAGGTGTGAGTCACATAGGGCTAAAAACAAAAGAACTTAATTTAGTCCGATCGAGGCGATCTATGAACGTCTATGAAGCGCGATCCCGTTAGCTTCTTGGGCTTCTGACGCTAGTTGGTGCTCCAGTATAATCGGTCCGCCGAAACTCATCCAGTGAGAAACGTTCTGCGGTGCAAAAATAAGTGCGATTAAAATATTTTTTTGTATTAATTAACGCGTTAAAGTCTGTAATTAATTAATCTTAATTAACGCGTTAAAGTCCCGGCCCAAATATATAATATATATATATATATATATATATATATATATATTATATATATATATATATAGCTGCGAGGAGCGATTACATGTACATTTACATTTATTCATTTAGCAGACGCTTTTATCCAAAGCGACTTACAAATGAGAACCATAGAAGCAATTAAACTAACAGCAGGACAACAATATGTAAGTGCTATAACCTTTCACATTTCAATCCAACGCAGAACCCGTTTTTTTTTTTTTTTTGTTTTTTTTTATTAGAAAGGAAGAGAAAGAGAAAATGTTAGTATTACTGGATCAAGTGTTGTCGAAAGAGATGCGTTTTCAACCGTTTCTTGAAAGTGGCTACAGACTCAGCAGCTCTGGTTGAGTTGGGTAGGTCATTCCACCAGCAGGGAGCAGTCATGGTAAAGGTCTGAGAAAGAGATTTTGTGCCTCTTTGACATGGCACCACAAGACGACGTTCGCTTGCAGAGCGCAAATTTCTGGACGGGTCATAAGTCTGAAGTAATGAGTTTTTATGTAAAAGGGAGCAGAGCCAGTGGTTGTTCTGTAAGCAAGTGTCAGTGACTTGAATTTGATGCGAGCTGCAACTGGCAGCCAGTGCAATTTTGTAAGGAGAGGAGTTACGTGTGCTCTCTTTGGCTCGTTAAAGACCACTCTAGCTGCAGCATTTTGGATTAGCTGTAGAGGTTTTATCGAGCAAGCTGGAAGACCAGCCAGGAGAGCATTACAATAGTCCAGTCTGGATAAAACAAGCGCTTGAACAAGGAGTTGTGTGGCATGTTCTGATAGAAAGCGCCTGATCTTCCTAATGTTGTACAAAGCAAATCTGCAGGACCGGGCAGTTCTCATAATGTGGTCTGTGAAGTTCAATTGATCATTAATAACAACTCCAAGGTTCCTGGCTGATCCTGATGGAGTTATGGATGACGGGCCTAGCTGAAAAGTGAAGTTGTGATATAATGTTGGCTTGGCCGGGATCACAAGTAGCTCTGTCTTCGCAAGGTTAAGTTGAAGGTGGTGGTCTTTCATCCAGCCAGAGATGTCTGTCAGGCAGGCTGAGATGCGAGCAGCTACCGTCTGATCATCAGGCTGGAACGAGAGGTAGAGTTGTGTGTCATCCGCGTAGCAGTGATAGGAAAAGCCATGTTTCTGAATCACAGTTCCTAGTGATGTCATGTAGATGGAGAAGAGAAGTGGTCCAAGCACTGAGCCCTGAGGCACCCCAGTAGGAAGATGTTGTGACTTCGACACCTCACTCCTCCACGACACCCTGAAGGACCTACCTGAGAGGTAAGACTGGAACCATTGTAGTGCAGTTCCCGAGATGCCCTTCATCTTTAGGATTGACAGGAGGATCTGGTGGTTGACTGTGTCAAAGGCAGCAGACAGATCCAGCAGAATGAGAACAGAGGATTTGGAAGCTGCTCTTGCCAGTCTCAGAGCTTTAATCACTGAGAGCAGAGCGGTCTCAGTTGACTGTACGTTCACACCGCCGCCGGCGAGAGCGGCAAAATTCGCTCTCGCCGCCCTGCCAGCGACGCCGTGGAAAGATTCGTGGACGCTCTGATGCTCTGACGTAGATCGAACGCGTGGTCTTTTTTAAAACTGTATTTAAAGGGGCCACAAAGCAAACAAGCATGTCGATCGTTATTTTTGCAGAAAATTGATCGATGGAAAGAACTTGCTTGCTGTGACATGCTTGCTAATGAAATAAACAAATGAAAAGCCATTTGTGTGCTGTGGCTTTTGTGTTCATGGTTAAGTAAGTGCTATTATAATTTGCATTTCCGCTGAAAAATAAGTGTTCTAGCGCGAAAATCTTGCCTACAAATAGTGTTGCGCGCCTTCTTATCAAATTCAAATGATCATCCTCCTCTATTTTGCTTGGGAACTAATGTGGTCGGAACCAATTAGTTTACAGGACTGCGTTCTCTGAACTCCTTTCAAACGGAGCACTTCTATATTCCGATAGGTTGCTGCTGGTTGCCGCCGAACCGCGTCATTGCTTATTACCATAAAGTTGACCTGACTTCAACTCTCCTCGCCGCTCTCACCGTCCAAGACGCACCGCGCCGCTCTCGCCGGAGCTCGCCGCCGGCTCTCATTGAAAATGAATGACTTCCGGCCACTTTGACGCTCTCGCCGGCGGCGGTGTGAACGTACAGTGAGTGTCCACTTTTGAAACCAGACTGATTGTTGTCCAAGAGGTTGTTCTGTGTGAGAAAGGAAGAGATCTGGTTGAAAACAACTCGTTCAAGTGTCTTTGCGACGAATGGAAGAAGGGATACCGGTCTGTAATTTTCCAGATGTGCTGGATTAAGAGTAGGTTTCTTAAGCAGTGGGGTTACCCGAGCCTGCTTAAATGCTGTGGGAAAGGTACCAGTGTGTACCTTAGATACTAGTGGAATAGATACTAGTATCTAAAAAAATAAGTACTAGTAGCATGAAAATAGAGACTAGTAGGTTAAAATGATTAAATGTTCAAATTGTTTTTCTAAGTATAATACAAGGAAATGTGCCTTCCAAAAAAAAAAACAAAAAAAAACATTCAATATCATTAATGTGTTGTATAAAGAAAATAAAAAGGAAATAAGCAAATATTTCACAAATAAGTAAATATTTCACAAATAAGTATCACAAATATGTGTTATAAGGAAAAGAAAAAGAATGTTTGTAAAATGAAGTATCACAAAGATATTGTGTATAAGGAAAAGACAAAGAAAGTTTTTGAAGTTTTTTAACTTCAACTGTCAGAAGGACAGCTCATGAAAAACCAATCATGTACAGAAAGGAAGGTTCAAATTCAGAGGAACAGTTCAGAAGAAACGTTAATAATAAAGATTAGAAGATTGGATCAGTTGTGCTCCTTTTTTGGAATACTTGAATACTTTTTTTTTTTGTGGAATACTTTATGCGGCCCAGCCTGACCCAGACTCTACCTCCAGCGGCCCCCAGTTAAGTTGAGTTTGAGACCCCTGTTTTAGATACTATTAATAGATACTAGTATTTATTAGCATTCAAAAGACAACTGAAAACTCATCTCTTCCGTGAGCACTTAACATAAAAAAAATTAAAAAATAATAATCCTCACTTCTCTGGTTTATGCTATTCTGAGCAATGTTTGAACTTGGTATTTTGAGCACTTCTTGGGTTGTTATTGTCTCTTCACATTGACTCGTTTGGTTTAGTCCTCAGATGTAAGTCGCTTTGGATAAAAGCGTCTGCTAAATGACTAAATGTAAATGTAAATGTTATTAAATAAATACTAGTACTAAGTCATTAAATACTAGTACCTATTAAATAGATACCAGTACTTATTCATTAGCTACTAATACCTATTCAAAAGAATATCTAAAGAATAAGCACTAGTATCTAAAGAATAGGCACTAGTACTAAAGAATAAGCACTAGTCGCAAATTAATAAGTACTATCACTATCACGTTTTCCAAACAACCCATAATAACCGATTTCCTGTTGGGCTGGCGTAAAACTTGACCGGGGGAAAGATGTTCGGCCCAATGAGATCTATATGTGTACTGAGTTTCATATTAATTCATGCAAGTGTGTTGGATATATGGACCAAATTGTTGGACCCCGTTCAATGGGGCGCTGTTGAGCCCCCCTGCCACGCCCGGGTACCAGCTTCAGCCTGGCCCTGATGGACGTGGGTTTTGACCTGTGTGCAAAATTTAAAGAGTTTTTGAGCACGTTAAGAGCCCAAAAGCCCCAGAAACTTTGAAATCCATTAAAAGCAATAGACAAATCCCTCACACACAGAGACGGAGAGAGAGGGAGAGAAAATTCTCAGAAACATCCACATTCAAACTAAAATATCTGACTTCCTCTTGGTCTGAGCTAATGACAGTTAATTAGAAAGTTGTCCGGCTTGATCTGAACAATATGCGTACCGAGTTTTATGTTTTATTGTAGGTAAAACTATAAAACTAACACCCCCACTTTTGTCAAAAGGTGGCGCTACTGAGCCCCTGCACCACGCCCGTTTCTGAAACTTTGCACATGTCTACTGGCTAATAAATGTGACATGTCTGTCGAGTTTCATGCAATTTCAAGCAATTTCAGGCATGCTAAGAGTCTCAATAGCATCCAAAAAGAATATTAAAGTTTAATGCGTTGTCATGGCAACAGTATCTAAGATATCAATAATCCTTTCACAGGTCTACATCTGGCGTGTGTTAACATTATACAGATGAAGTTTGAAGCAAATCGGGTAAAAATAAGAGAGTGATTTCAAAGCATTTTGAAAGTGACACACTTCCTGCTGCCAGTTGGTGGCGCTATAACTTTGACTCACAATAGTCACATCCATGTGATCGGCCTCTTACAGCGAACACACTGCTGAAGTTTCATCAAGATCAGTTAATGTATGCAGAAGATATAACACACTTCCTGTTTCACGTTTCTCGCCATAATTTCGTTTCCTCGCCGCAGCCAAACCGTTCGAGATATCAAAAATCCCCTGGCAATTTTTCATCCTCAATGTCTTGACTTCACACTGACCGAGTTTCGTGGCATTTCTTTGAATTCTCTAGGAGAAGTACTTTAAATTCCGTTTGCAATTCCGGAACGCATTGCGTTCCATGCGTTTTACAAACAACCCTAAATAGCCGACTTCCTGTTGGGCTGGGGTAAAAAGTAAGAGCATGAAGTATATATGAACCGATGAGATCTATATGTGTACCGAGTTTCATATTATTACATGCAAGCGTGTTTGATTTATGGACCAAGTTTTCAGACCCCGTTCCAGGGGGCGCTGTCAAGCCCCCCTGCCACGCCAGGGTACCATCTTCAGCCCGGCCCTGATGCTAAATAATCCTAAGGAAAACAATAGGGCCTTCGCCTTTTCAAGGCTTGGGAAAAAAAGTTCACCGCGACAGAGAGGCAGAAAGCACACCCTGTTTATTTTCTTTATTTTACAAAAGCACAATGTTTTGATTTGATTGTAAGTGGACACATACAAAAGTAGAAATATCACATATTCTTTTTTCATATTTCTTTTTTCTGTATGACCATAAATGACAGAGTATTTTAAGTTTATTGTGCTACTATGCGAAGAAAATCCAGCAAAACATTCCAACACGTTTGCCGACTACAGAGGGTTAAGATTAACTTTCCTGCAGAGTTGAACGCCAACCCTGATCAACTCGCCTGCCTGCAACTTTCTAGTAATCCAGATGACCTTGATTAGCTTGTTCAGGTGTATTTGATAAGGGATTGAGCTAAACTCTGCCAGAGAGTGGATCTCAAGGGCCTGAGTTGAGAACCCTTGTTATAAACCCTACATTAAAAACACATTAATATTGCTGTTTGTTTTGTTCTCCACACAGGTTACATAGCTGTTATCTCACTGTTCAAACTTGTGAGAGTTTGTCTTCAGCTCTACAATCCTCAAACACCGTCCTGAGAGAGCTGGACCTGAGTAACAATGACCTGCAGGATTCTGGAGTAAAGCTTCTTTCTGATGGACTGAAGAGTCCAAACTGTCACCTGGAGATACTGAGGTCTGAATTCAAATACTTACATTTGATTTGATTTTGCATTAATTATTGAATATCACTCTGCTAAGATGTATTCTGTATGCAATGACATTGTGTTTTTCTTGTTCAGATGTTCCATATGTAATTTCACTGCTCAGTCTTGTGAGAGTTTATCTTCAGCTCTACAATCCTCAAACACCGTCCTCAGAGAGCTGGACCTGAGTAACAATGACCTGCAGGATTCTGGAGTGAAGCTTCTTTCTGATGGACTGAAGAGTCCAAACTGTCAGCTGCAGATACTGAGGTCTGAATTCAAATACTTACATTTGATTTGATTTTGCATTAATTAATGAATATCACTCTGCTAAGATGTATTCTGTATGCAATTACATTGTGTTTTTCTTGTTCAGATGTTCCATATGTAATTTCACTGCTCAGTCTTGTGAGAGTTTGTCTTCAGTTCTTCAATCCTCAAACACCATCCTGAGAGAGCTGGACCTGAGTAACAATGACCTGCAGGATTCTGGAATAAAGCTTCTTTCTGATGGACTGAATAGTCCAAACTGTCAGCTGCAGACACTGAGGTCTGGATTAAAATACTTACATTTGAATTGATTTTGTATTAATTATGTAAAAATCACTCTGCTAAGATTTATTCTGTATGCAATTACATTGTGCTTTTCTTATTCAGGTGTCCCATGTGTAATTTCACTGATCAATCTTGTGAGGGTTTGTCTTCAGTTTTAATGACCAATCATTGACTTTTGCGATAAAATTTGACCTCAGATGAAATTCTGGTAGTGTGACTTCTATGACAACCGTGGGAAAAGCATGATCATAATTAATGCTATGCTAATTAATGTTTTTGTTAATTTTAAGAAAGAATCTACAGAAAATAACAGCTGAAAATACAAACTATGCAGGTCATTGTGTGAAAGAGGCTGATTCGAATGCCAAACTAATGTCATGTGGACTGTTGCTGTGTGTCTTTGTAGATTGTCTGGCTGTATGGTGACAGAGGAAGGCTGTGGTTATGTGTCTTCAGCTCTGAGTTCAAACCCCTCACACCTGAGAGAGCTGGATCTGAGCTACAACCACCCAGGAGATTCAGGAGTCAAGCTGCTCACTGATAAACTCAACCATCCAAACTACAGACTGGAAAAACTCAAGTATGTAGAGCAGGAAGAGTTTTGATTAAACAACTCAAAAAACAGCATTACAATCTACACTTAATACAAACCAGTTACACTTTATTATAGATTACATTACTGCATTACATAAAGTTATTATTGAGAATTTATAGAGGTTTAGCTCTAGTTATACTACGAGGCTGTTGAATGCTTCATTCTGATTGGTTGATGAACATCCTAAGGTGTGCAATTATTTTCAGTAAACACACAGGAAACGTAGTTCTACCAGAAAGACTCAGGAGGCAAGAGAACGACATCGTGGTGGTGGGGAGGATGGGGGTGAACACTGGCATCAGTTTCTGCAAACGTTGTAATGGGTGTTAACCGGGCTTAAATACTCAATATGTCTAGTGGTGATTAGCTAGATCTGAGGTCAGTGAATGAAGTGTGTAATGAATGACGTGATATCAAACCGCATAGGTCACGAAAAGGAGGCCACGTTAGGCCGTGGTGAGGAGCAGGCAACTTGGGTGCGTGAGATAGCCTCAATAGGCCTAATGGGTAAAGCAGCCGCACAGTAGGCTGTAAATAAGTAAGGGAAACTACCACCAAAACCAGAGTTTGTATAGATAGTATACTTGCCTAAGGAGGTTTTATAGGCAAGGTTTATGATATGCGGTGAACTTACTTTACTCTTGCAAGTAACAAAGTTATCTTTAGTGTTAGCGAAAGAGGATGTGAGTAATGTATAATGTGGTTTAGTTCAGAGAGTCACATAAGTCTAATGTGCAATTAGACCGCATGTGATGACCCTTAAGAGGAAGCGGCATCAGTAAATAGATCCAAAGCTACGGGCGATTCGGGAATGCCGTTCCAGCTGTGAAGCAGGTTGTTCCAGAAACTGAGATCGGGCAGGCCCCCTTTATCTAAGACTTAGTATCGCTAAATTGTGACATTTTATGCCACTTTTTATAAGATGTAATATAAATCTATGGTGTCCCCAGAATGTGTCTGTGAAATTTCAGCTCAAAATACCGCCCAGAACATTTATTATAGCTTGTCAAATTTTCCCCTTTTTGGGTGTGACAAAAACTCTGCGTTTTTTTGTGTGTGTGTCCCTTTAAATGCAATTGAGCTGCTGCTCCCCGCCTCTGTTCAGAAGAGGGCCAATCCTTTACACGAGGTTCGGATAAACCGGCAATAAAGAAACGCAGGAATAAATTTACTCTTCCAAAATCTCAGAAAAACCAGTAGCGGAGTGCTGCCCTACGGAGAGACTCAGGAGGAGGTTGCACTTTTAGATGAACCTGGATGTTACTGAATGGTTAGTGGATACATTTTTGTTGTGGAGATACATTGATTAATCTCATGGACTTGCATATACCGTCATGTTTAACTTTTACAGAAGTTGACACAGTTCTCTGAGGTCTTTATAGGACAGCTGAATTTTTTTTCTCTCTCTTTCTTTGGGTCAAATAGTGTTCTGTGCTCTTCTGTACAGCAACGACAGAACAGTTTGCATGCTATGGTCGAACTTTTGTTATTGTGTTAGAACTGGTTACACAGATGTCACTTGCAAAATCCATGGACAAAAAAAAAATGGAAGTAGTGTCCGTGACATCACCTGTAGTTTTCTGAAGAGCATTTTTTAAAGCCCAAAGTCTGCGGAGCTGGTCGTCAACGAAAATGGGCAAAAAGGCAGGATTAGCTAAGGTGACGTGACTCTCACTGATATCAGAAAAAAGCTTGTTCGGCTGTGCAGACTGATTGGTGGCTGACTTGAGCAGAGCATGCCGGTTATAAATTTTGAGACAGTGCTGACGCCACATGACTGTGACGTATACCATTAAAGTACGGCGAGAGTGATTCGAGAGCAGTCGGAGGACTCAGCCAGCGCAGCTTCTCCAGAGCGGCTGCACGAGCTCTGATGATGACAGCTTTTCTTTAACGATTGGTTGGATTCACCACATGACAACTATCACATGTGTTTCATGTTTATTCTCACACCTGCAGTTCCACTAATGCTCTCAAATCTGTTTTAAAATCAGTAAAGCTCTTTTCATGTAGTCATGATGTTATAATGTGTCATGTTTATAAAAATAAAACTGAATAAAAAACGTAGACACCACTACATTGATAATATAGGCTTATTTTTAACTTTATTCGTATGCAAACAAGCGCTGTATTAAGAAGTATTGAATTAAAATGTCTCTGAAAAGTTTTATCACTTCAGCTGTGATAAAGTATGCAAACACAGCGCGGGCGACAGCGTTATCCATGTTGTTGCGATTGCATCGCTAGAGTAAGCTAATAGTGAAACTGATAGCGTTTTTCATTTAATTACAACATGAGGACTGACGGTAGGCTATAAAAATCAGCGTTTCTGTGTAGGTGATGACAACCATCTTGGGAGCAGCAATCAAAGCATCGCTAATTACGGTTGGCCATTAATTTGAGATAGTAAATTTGTTCCTAATCAAAGGGAACACTCAACCACAGAACAGCTGGGTGAGTTTTGTATTGGCTTATTGGATACAGTAAATGAAGACTGTCAACTTCTTTTCAATAGGTTACTATTTCATCACCCAAAACACTCCCACTCTCTGCTGTATTTTCATAACCAAGTATTTCAAACCCAACAACCAAGCCACATAAACAATGCCATTGGCACTAGTCTACATTGCAGACATGTCTCTTAATGCACATAACTTTTCACCTTTTTGCACAATCTTGAAAAAAGTACTTTTGTTGAAATTCTCAGATCAAGCAAATTTCAACGCTCCCTTATCCACTACCTGCTAATGTTAGTGAACCGCACCCGAGCAACCACACTTCGCAGTTCCTCCGGAAATGCATTTCCCTTTGGGAACGCTCCTGCGTGATTGCGTCTGAAGGATCTATGTCAACTAGTTTAATGGCGAGAGTGTGCATCACGGGCGGGTGACGTGACAACCAGGAAAGGATAAAGGACATCCGGTTTAGAACCGCGCTAGTCACTATATCAGTCACAGGCATAGATATTATGGCGAACAAACAATCTTAGATCGTGTGTTTTTCCCTGCCCTCTTTCTTTACGGGTGGGGGTGTTCAGGCTCGCGTTCCTCGTAGTACCGGCCCCATGTTGCCGAGGCAGCACGGAAGCTGGTATTGTGGGGTTCGCAAATGGAGCTCGTGGAGGGGTTAGAGACGGGCTCCGCCTTTTCTCAGGGGTTCCAGCACTCTCTCTCTCTGGTTCAGAAGCCCGCGCTGCGGCTTCTTCCGCCCTGGTTAGAGAGCCCGGTGTTTCAGCAGTCTATCTCTGAGGAGGTAGATGTGCTGAGCATCGATACAGTCCACAACCACAAGCATATATCTAGACAGGAGTATGGGGAGCAAACAGCTTTGGATCGTGTGTTCCTCTCTGCACTCGCTTCATTACGAGTAGGGACACACGTGTGTTGTTTGTTTGGGTGTGGAGCATGCACGGTCAGCTCTAGAAAAAGGGGGCTGACAGTGTTCATTCATAAATTCCCGACGTGTAACATTTGCACTATCGAGAGTTGAGCTCTGCTCCTGATGGCTTTCTTTTCAAGGGAAGAAAGTCAATAAAGATTCTTTGGCTCAGATCTCGCGTGTGCTGAGGCAGCGTGTAGATTACGTGGTGTGCATTAAGAATAATAGTAGATGGGCTACGTTCTTTCATGAAAATTACAGACGTGTGTGCACTATCGGGAGTTTCCCCATGCTACTGTTTATTTAAAAAAAGACTGCAATAAGAATCCAGTGGTTATGCAAATGCAATGCATTCATTAAGAAAAAAATACATAGTGTATTGCAAGCTATGAATTTATTATTTTATTGCATGTTGAAACTGTTTTTTATATATAAGCCTATATAAATATATATAAATATATATTCAGCCTTTCATCCAGACTATGTTAACTTGTCTGGTTGATTTTGAAGTTGAACAAACTCATTGTATGGGCAGAGTTTAATTTCCTGTGCTCCCCCTCAGAAAGATTGGGGACCGGAATGGAATTCTTCACAGAAGCCATTAAAGCAGAAGATGGATCTGAGGACTGTTTTTCTGTGAAACGGTTTCAGCCAAGGTCCTGATGCCACTGGTGTCAGACCTCTGAGGGCAACCCCGACCGGGGTGGAGCGGTGTACACCTCAGTATACGGTGCCCGCCCCACCTCGGTGCCCTCAGGAGGCCGTTCTGCCAACCCCGCCACCCTTGGTGCCTCGGTGCGCAGTTGTCTCCAGCGAGCACATGGCTCAGTGTCACCATGACACTGTGTCAAACTCGCACCCTCTGAGGGGGGTTCAAAAAGAGTCAGTTCGGTTTTTTATTGCCAGGATGCTTCAGGTCACCGAAGTGGCTGTTACAATAACACCAGAGGCCAGACTCGAGAGACTGGTACCCTTAGTAGATTTTCTGACGTGCATGGAAGAATCTGCCGAATATATCTCCATGGGTCCTGCAGATAATAGAGAGAGGTTACAGAATCCAGTTTCGTTCTCCTCCACCTCATTACAATGGGGTGCTACTCACGTTAGTACATCCTGAGCAGGCTCTGGTAATGGAGCAAGAAGTAGAGTCTCTATTAGTGAAGGCAGCTATAGAGCAGGTGTACTCGCCCGACAGAGAATCTGGGTTTTACAGCCGCTACGTTATTGTTCCTAAAAAGGATGGGGGGTTGCGTTCCCATTTTAGATCTTCGTCTGTTGTATCGTGCAGTCATGAAACTCAAGTTCAATATGCTCACACTCAAACAGATTGTGACTTTTATCAGATCTGAGGACTGGATTTAAAAGGCGTTTACTTCCATCCTCCCTCAACAAAGGAAGTTCCTGAGGTTTTCTTTTGGGGGGCAAAGAATATCATTAGCGGGTGCTTCCATTCTGTCTAACTCTATCACCCTGTACGTTCACGAAGTGCGTAGATGCAGCTCTGGCCCCGCCAGACTGCAGGACTACGCATTCTGAACTACATTGATGACTGACTGATTCTGGCGGAATCAGAGCAGTTAGCGGTTCGGCATCGAGATGTTGTCCTCGCTCAGATGAAGAAATTGGGGGAGACTCAATGTCAAGAAGAGTGTGCTTTCTCCACTACAGAGAACATCTTTCCTTGGTGTGGTATGGGATTCAGTCACGATGCAAGCCACATTTCACCCGTTCGTGTAGCTGTTATCCTCCCAGCCACCAAAAGAGTTGAAGCTAGGCCAGTCACGCACTGTGAAACAGGTCGAGAACCTGTTGGGCCTCATGGCAGCAGTGTCCAATGTGATACCCTTTGGCCTACTGTATATGAGACCCTTGCAGTGGTGGCTCAGAACCAGAGGGTTCTCCCCGAGGGCAAACCCACTTCAGACGATCAAGATCACGCAGCGGTGTCTCCACTCCTTGGTTATATGGAGGAAAAACTGGTTCCTTTCCCAGGTTCCGGTGTTGGGAGCTCTTTGCCATCGAGTTGCTATCTCGACAGATGCTTCCCTCAACGGTTGGGGAGCGGTAATGGGATGCCGCTCATCTCAGGCCCTGTGGAGGAGTCATCATCTTTTTGGCACGTAAATTGCCTGAAGATGATGGCAGTCTTCAATGCGTTGAGACATTCCTCCCAGACCTGAGGGACATTCATGTGCTTGTCCGTACAGACAGCACATCAGTGGTCTCTTACATAAATATGTGGGGGGACCTAAAAGGGACCTTCGGTTTTAAGTGGGAGGGGTGACTCTTCACCCCAGCCCAGAGATTTGGAACCTGTGGGTTTGGCCTCTAAGGGGGCCCAACTCATTGACTTGAGGTTGTGGAGACCATATTTCACTCCAGAGCTCCGTCCAATAGGAAATTCTATGTATTTAGTGATGGGTTTTCCCTTCATATTGCGGGTCTGTGGACAGTGGGGCCCAGTTACTGCCCGATTGGTACAGTGCTGGAGTTACTGCTGGTTTGTTTTTCCGCAGGGTTATCCCCTTCCACACTGAAGGTGTATATGGCGGCCTTAGTGCCTACGTGCCATCCCTTTTGGTGGTATTTCCATGGGGGGGGGGGGGCTTTGGTTGTTTCCTTCGTGGTGTTTTTAGACCAGGACAGGAGTATGGCGGCTTAGAAGCCTTATTTTATGTAGATATCCCTGTAGGATGTGGTATGCGGCAGGCTGGTCCTCTCTGCTCACATTCGTAAGGTTTTGCAACTTCGACCTGGGCTCTTCCCCAGGTTCTCAAGTGCTTTTGTCTTAGTTGTGCAGTATTCACAAAGACAGGTTCTGGTTCGTATGGCGTGTTGGGCATTCTCGTTCCCAAAGCGTCATTGACGCATCGCCAGTTCCCTCGAAAGGGAACGTCTCAGGTTACAATTGCAAACCTAGTTCCCTGAGAAGGGAACGAGATGATGCGTCACTTTGCCATACTTCCTACATCCCTGTGATCGACTTGCTTCGGCCCTTTTCGAAGCTAGTGCATTCTAAACCGGATGTCCTTTATCCTTTCCTGGTCGTCACGTCACCTGCCCGTGACGCCCACCTCCACCATTGGACTAGTTGACATAGTTACAGTTGTTACCTGAGACGTTTTCTAGTTATAATTATCTTTTTTTGCTATATCTACCCATGAATATATATAATATTATC
>CM070822.1:49840352-49925380 GCA_036326025.1 Chrosomus eos
GTTTTCCGTGTCATGGGCTTGGCACACAGCTCTTTGTGTAAAATGAAGCTGTTGGTCACTGCAATATCCAGGAAGTGCTAAAAATGGTCAAGTACCACTTCCGTGTTTTACGGTGCACCAACTGTGTTCCGATCTCTGCCCTACAAAGGCTAAGAGCAGTATCAGCAAAAACGCCAAACTGAGAAAAACAGCTTTTTGTGTTTTTCTTACACCAAATATAAGCATTCAATTAAATTTAACAACAAAGGGTAGAATTAGATGGATCAAAGGGAGGTGAATATTAAACATTTAGTTTTTTGACAGTCAGGCAAAATTTGATAGTTTTATAGGCTATACTGTGCTTTGCCTTTGCATTACTGCATATACTTACATGGCCATACAATAACACATAGCACTTGCTTATATCATAAATCACCCAAACCTTTGCACACAGCTGCAGCAGCTGCTTATAGTTGTCAAACGTACAGTATATGTTAATTATAACCAAACTATAAAAATCATGTGGCATATTATGTAAACCCCCGTTTTCTTTTTTTTTTTTTTTATTGACCGTTTTCTCCATCTTCATTCTTTCTGCTAAGTTGTGACTTTCCATCCCCTTTGGCATTATAATCATATTTTTCAAAAAACAAACAAACAAAAAACACGCGTTATTAGATTCATATATTTTAATTGTATCACAAAAGTGCTGTTTTTTTATGGCAATCATTAACGTATTGCTTTTATTTCAGTTTGAGATAGGTCTTCACCTTAAGTTTAATCATTCAGGGAATCAATATATCAATAAATGAAATATGAGCTTTTTAGGAAACAGCAGCTATTTAACTTTTAATGCATGTTTTATTGGAGTCACTGTAAAAAAACAAACATTTGATGTAGTTACACTAACTTGGCAGACGTGAAGTCAGTGTCAAAACACATTTTCATGTCACACTAACATAATAAACTCATCTTGAAGCCTAAGGAATAATATATTAATCAAAACAATGGGAACAACAAATTCATCATGTCAAAAAAATGACATACGATACGATATACCTTTTATTGTCAGCCAGGGCTGAAACTATTTTTGCATCGATCATAGTGATCAAGTTTTGATTTAAGTTCATAGTGTGAGTTCATTAAGTTCACAGTTCCTTAGAGGTTTTATAGCATACACAATTGTTTTATAGCATACACAGTATGCTATAAAACCTGACTCATGCCACACAAAGGCAAACTGCAGTATCATAGTGAAACCAAGGCAGTACGGGCAGATACTGCATTCTGCCTTGGTTTCGCTCTACTTTTCTATACAATACTGCAACTAAAAATGTAAATTTATATAAGAAATGTATTAGGTAGCCATATGAAATTTTAACAGATTGTAGAGCAGATCCTGCACTTTTTATTTGTGCAAATTTTTTTTTTTGAAAAATTGAAGATACTGCTCTTAGCCTTTGTAGGGCAGATCTGGTCAGAGGTGTCGACTTCCCCCATGTACGTATTGTACTGTTGAACTGCTGTTGGCCTGGGAACAGGGACCCTCTGTTTTTGCCCATCTTCTGTTGTCTACCACCTTGGCACTGTCTTCCACTGTACACTGTGTGGACAGTTGTGCACATGGAGACCTCCCTTGTGTCCATCCACTTCACAAACAAAAGGTCATCATCTCTGATCCAGCAAATGCAGCCTCTTGGTGACCTTCTTTTGTTCAAGGCATTTTGTTTGGTGAAAGGAACACCAGCCTCTTCCTTCCCGATTAGTCCCACATGCACCAAATCCCTGCTGGTGCAGGTGTCGAAAGAGGCAAGGGCTTGTGTAGAAATTTTCACAGTAAACTACATAGCCTGACCCCAGGTAGTCTTGGTTCACCAGTGATGCAACAACATCAAAAGACTGGCCTTTCCCAGATGAAAATTTTGATGGATTTTGTGGATAAAGTCTTACGCCTCTGTGCCCCGTTTCTTGTCATTTTTTGATAAATAAACGAATACAAAACGAAAGTAAAAGACAACAGATCCTCACGGACGACTGCTGTCACATATAATAAAACAAAACACAACATAAGTCCAGGCCTATTCCTCTCTCGATCTTCACTGTTGTGTGCTCCCAGGGTTGCTGCACACTTTTTAAAGTCAAATTTAACGCTTTTTAAGACCTTTCCAAGACATGAAGAAATCAAAATTAATACTGTACATTAGGAGTGCGCAATATTGACCAAAATATATATATCAATATTTTCAAAGTTTTGTTGATAATAATTAGATGATATTTAACTGATTGTGTTTTTTGTACTGGTACAATGGCTGGTTTAGGCCTGTTGTTGACAGCAGACTCACGAAGATTTTCATATTTTTCATATTCTATGTAGTGGTCAGTTCACAGCAGTGAAAGAAATTGCAAAAAGCAGCCATATACTCCTTCTAGAAGTTTGAGATCCAGTGACCAGAACCTTCTAATAGAAGAACTGAACTAATAGTCCCACATTCCAGACTCAAACGTAGAGGGGATTGAGCGTTTTCTGTGGTTGGGCCACGGTTGTGGAACAATCTGCCTTTAGAAAGTATGATAGCCCCTTCCTTGACCACTTTTAAGTCTCTACTTAAAAAACACTTGTTTTCCATGGCTTTCCATTATTATTATTTTTTTTAAAAATTGAAGCCTAATTGTTAATTAACTTTTTAAACTGTGTTTTAGCTGTGTTGTTTGTTTACCTTTCTTTTGAACCTCTGTACAGCACTTTGGTCAGTCGTGTAGCTGATGTATAAGTGCTATACTAATAAACTGAACTTGACAGAAATTAACATTTTTATTAAGGGGCAATTAAATTGATTTCCAGAGACATTTTCACCAATATATGGACATTTTTTCTGAACTTATTTAGAGGTATCCATCACCTTGTCAAATTCTAACATTCCAATTAAACCACATTTGCAATTGCATAAATAAAGCTATGAGATTTGTTTTTTTTATTCAATATTTAAATATAAAATTGATTCTAATTTTAACATTTTAATTAAAGGGTACTTTAAATATGAAACTAAAACTGCCAGTAGGTGGTGAAAAGTCACTGTCTTAATAAGTGAGTTGAGGTAGTCATAAATTCAACCGATTCGTTCAAACGGCTGATTCGTTCAGGAAAAGGAAGTGATTGTTCATTGAATCATTAAAATGATTCGTTCAAAACGTGGATCAGTCAAAAAATCTTCGCTGTCTGTTGCATTTTGAGGCTCTGCTATGGTTAAATTCTGAAAAGGTAAAACAAACAATATTGACAATTTTGTGTCTAAAAAGTAACTCACAGTGTTAACTTATTGTTCATTTAACTGTTGTGTAAAATTATCTCATTTGCAGGTGTGCACGGGAAATCGGCACTCTTGCTCATGTGATATTTTAATAACAACATAATATGATATTAATATAAGACAAAAAACTTATTTGGGGACATACCTATAACTGCACTGACACATCACGCAGTGAAAGCAAGCATGAGAGACACATGCGATGTCAGCTCATAGTGCCTCCCTCGTACATAGTTAAAACAATGATTACAATATCATCATAGACGATACATATTGCACATTCCTAAGCACATACAGACTGAACTTGCAATTGAACTGACATTTATTACCAACTTTCTTCTCTGTCACTCCTCTCGCGTGCAGAAGACAGATGTAGGCTAATATGCTGAAGCGTATTGTACGCGAACAAGCAAATCCACAAAGATAGAATAATAAAAAAATTACTTACGCAAATTAGATAGTTTTAATTTTGAAAGCATTTTAGATACATCTAATGCCGCGTTCCAGGCAACCTGTAACCCGTGTTTTTCCAACTCGTAACTGGGAGTACATCGATCTAGTACGAGTTCACGGGAGGAAAATCACTGGTTTGACTGCCGTTCCAGTGCACTTTCACGGGTATAAGGTTGGAAAAACACGGGTTACAGGTTGCCTGGAACGATTTACTCCCAGTTACGAGTTGGAAAAACACGGGTTACAGGTTACCTGGAACGCGGCATAAGTCAAAGTGTCATCTAAAATGTAAGACCTTTCATAAGTAAAAATATGTGGCGAGCAGGACGAGGCAGAGGGCTGTGAGAGAGCGGCGCGAGGCCAGTGGCGTGATTACTGATGAGCGACACCTGCGCGACGCAACGGTCTCGTATTTCTCACAGAAGAGCGGAAGCATAAACGGAGGATCCAGGATCCCCGCGGATCCTTAAAAAGTCTTATAAAAGTAAGAACATATAACGTCTTAAAAAGTTACAAACTCACTATATTTTTATTCATGTATTTTTCATTATGAAAAAATACATTAGTAAAAGCAAAATTGTAAAAAAAAATAAAAATAAAAAAAGCACAATAAATGTTATAAATACAACAACACAATAACAGTGAAATAATTAAAAACTTAATATAAAAATAAAGCCTTCTAATACTTACACACACTCACGCATGCCAACAGATTTAATTACACACATATCTCACAGCCTTCACAAATACATTGTGATACATGTTCAACGTACACACACGCTTGCAAACACAAACCCACGCGCACACACACGCATGCAAACACATAAAAGCACGCACACACACACTAAAAACTGTATACGTGCAGTTCATTATTAATTCATTTGAGATGTTATTGTAAAGTGTTACCATTTAAGACATTTATGCAAAATATGAAAAAAAAACAACAACATGAATTAAGATTATTGTGACTACTATCCAGATGTCATGCCAAAGGTGAGTAATTCTGAAAAATGCAGGGAAAAAACAAGTGCTTAATAATTTAACAAATTACACAAATTGAACAAATGGCAAATAAACAGTGGGTGCTCATTAAAATAGGTCTATTCACTAGTATTTAAAGAACAATCTGGATGAGGCCAGTGCTAAGAGAGCTAGGGTGTGTATTGGCCACAGAGGATTGTTTTGCACTCATTAGCGTGATAGTTGAAGCTGTGAGAGCTGTCTGTACCTGCAGCTAAAATACAACAGAACAAGCGTCATTCTTCTTCATTTTTGACACGATACGGGACATCTTATTACCAAGATACGGGACATCTGATTACCACAGCACTTCCTTACATCAGTTAATAGTTCATAAACTATTGCTTCAACTGATCTGGAACTTCTTTAACTTCAGTAAACACACAAAAAATTAACCGATCAACTGCACATACCTCTGCTCAGCCACAAACCCGTCCGTGGTCGAAAAGCTGATGATGTAACATGCAGGTAGGCCTGCCCTCACGTGATACTGATTGGTTGATTGATAAGCTTAAATCTAATTGGCTAAAGAGTACGACTGCTCTGTGTAGGAGGATTGTGGTGCCTGGAAAGTCTCTAAAACACACACACATCCAAGGTGATTAACACGTGAATGACGATTTGCATATTCACATTGAAAGATAAACTCGTACATTTTAAACATTCAAAGGTTTTCGTGCACAGTTCAGAGTTTCCGCTAGAAAATAACGGTGCCGGTCAAAGTGACCGGCAGAGGCTTCGTTTAACGGACATTTTGATGATATGCCGGTCAAATATCGCCTCTTAATTAATCAAGTTGAGGAAAACCGGAGGCAGGCTGTGTAACTTAAAAAATGACATAATCAGGCCGTATAGAATGCAACATGTTATTATTAGCCTAACTTTTAAATACACGAAGAAAAAAAAAACATGAACATCTGATTGGCGTCAATCAACGCCAATTGTTTTTTTTACTATGGTGTCACACACATTCACTTTTTGAAACATTGAGGCACAGGTGTGTACCTAATACAAATAAATAAAACATCTCCAGTTAACTAGCAGATTTAGTTTGCTATTAAATAAGAGATTTAGCGCTAAAATCTGTTGTTTTTTAAATCAAGCTGAGGGCTCGTGTCCGCTGCTATCAGTTGCATGGACGACGCGCTGCGCAATCTTCACTCGGACGCGCCCGTACCCACGAGTTCCTACTTCCTAATCCGCGCGCTCAGATTTGTAAACCGTGCCTTCAGTTTTTGCAATCGGTACCCACAAATTCATGAACCGTGCCCACGCTTTCGCAATCTGTTCCCACGGGTTTGTAAACTGTACTCATGGATTTGTGGCCCCTCCCCAAGTCTGCAAACCAGGCCTTATATTGTTTAAGCGGGATGCATTTCATTATGTTTAAACTTATATTTTTTTAATGGATAATTTCTTGTATTTTCTAAAAATAAAAAACATTAAAAAAAACGACATTTAGGCTACTAGTATCTTTAAAGTATCTTTAAAAACTTCACATTTAAAAACGAAATATAACACAAACTTAATAGGTTATATAAAAAATAAAACATTCATAAATTATTTTATGATTAACATATTACATCTTCAGTGAACTCATTTATAGTTATAAACGCAAATGATAATAATAGTATTATTATTAGCCTACATTTAGGTTTTACATAGCTATTTAAGGCGCTTTTATCCAAAAAAGGAACAAAGCAATTCGTCAAATGTCAGTCATAATACAGGTTAGACAATAATAATACAGGGCTAAGATTATCACAAATAAACACAAGATTTGGCGCATATCCAAGTGTGTGTGTGAGTGTGGAGCGCGCACTGCATGGCGCGGGCGCGAACACTTGCATTTTACTTTCAACAGTGGAAACAACTTAAAATACTCTTATCATTTCTGGTCATAGAGAAAAGAATAATACAGCATTCGCAACTACTTTTATTTGTCCAAACTCACATTACAAGAAAACGTTGTGCTTTTGTAAAATAAAATAAAACAATCAGACATGCTTTCATGATCTCCGTGAACTGAAGCGCATCTCATAAATGAACTGAAACAAAATATAGGCTACATATAAAGCTTGAAATGTTTATTTTTAAACGAACAATTAAAATGGCTCGTTATTATTTCAGACACATTTATTATCCTATATAAATCATCTCTCTGTATGGTTCCAGAGACATGGTTCTTCTCATTCAGCACTGCAGGGAAAATATTATTTCCAGGTTCTAATTTGGCCTTAGAAAACCAGTAAAATCAAATTTTTTTCATATTAATTTGTGAATATTTTAAATGTTTAATAAAGGGGCAAAAAGTCGGAGGGTGCATTTGGCGTCGTTTTTTAATCAGGGTAGCCTTCGTCAAGCCGCAATGACGCAACCGGCCTTCCAATACGCAAATTCACACGGATCCAAGACTATCAAACTTTTCTACAAATACATTTACATTTACATTTACATTTACATTTAGTCATTTAGCAGACACTTTTATCCAAAGCGACTTACAACTGAGGACAAAACCAAGCGAGTCATTGTGAAAAGGCAAAAACAACGCAAGAAGTGCTCAAAATACAAAGTTCACACATAGCTCGGAGTAGTATAAGCCAAGCAAGGGAGGATTTAAGGGAAGGGGAAGGGTTTTTTTTTTTTTTTTTTTTATGTTAAGTGCTCCCTGAATAGATGAGTTTTCAGTTGTCTTTTGAATGCTGTCAGGGATTCTGCATTCCGAATGAGGCTGGGCAGATCATTCCACCAGCATGGAACTGTGAATGAGAAAGTTCTGGAGAGTGATTTTGTGGCTCGCTGTGATGGTATCACGAGCCGCCGCTCATTGACCGATCGTAGGCTTCTGGTAGGGATGTAGACTTGTAATAGCGAGTGAAAGTAGGAGGGAGCTGAACCTGTGGTCAATCTGTAAGCAAGCGTCAACACCTTGAACTTAATGCGAGCAGCGAGTGGTAGCCAGTGCAGAGAGATGAACAGAGGAGTGACGTGGGCCCTTTTGGGCTCGTTGAAGACAAGACGAGCTGCAGCATTCTGGATCATTTGTAGAGGTTTAGTTGCACATGATGGAAGTCCAGCAATAAGAGCATTGCAGTAATCAAGCCTAGAAATGACCAGGGCCTGGACGAGAAGTTGTGTTGCATGCTCAGTTAGAAAAGGCCTGATTTTCCTGATGTTGTGCATAGCAAACCTGCATGATCGAGCGGTCTTTGTAATGTGGTCGGTGAAGGTCAGCTGATCATCAAAGATTACTCCAAGATTTCTGACTGACCTTGATGGGGTGATTGAGGAAGAGTCTAGCTGGATAGTGAAGTCGTGTTGTAGAGACGGATTGGCAGGGAGGACGAGAAGCTCAGTCTTTGCCAGGTTGAGCTGCAGGTGATGTTCCTTCATCCATGCCGAGATGTCCGCCAGACAGCTTGAGATCCGTGCCGTTACTGTGGGATCATCTGGTTGAAATGAGAGGTAGAGCTGGGTGTCATCAGCATAGCAATGGTAAGAGAAACCATGTGCCTGTATGATGGGTCCCAATGATGTGGTGTAGATAGAGAAGAGGAGCGGTCCAAGAACTGAACCTTGAGGAACCCCTGTGGTCAGTTGATGTGCTTTGGATACCTCGCCTCTCCATGTGACCCTGAAGGACCTACCTGTGAGATAGGACTCAAACCAGTGGAGGGCAGTTCCAGTGATGCCCAGTGATGAGAGGGCGGACAAGAGGATTTGATGATTCACAGTGTCGAAGGCAGCAGACAGGTCCAGGAGAATGAGAACTGATGATTTGGAAGCAGCTTTTGCGATCCGCAGGGCTTCTGTGACCGACAGTAATGCAGTCTCGGTAGAATGTCCTTTCTTGAAGCCAGATTGGTTGACATCCAGCTGGCTGTTCAGAGACAGGAAGGATGATACTTGGTTAAAAGCAACTCGTTCAAGTATTTTCGCAATGAATGGTAGGAGAGAGACAGGTCTGTAATTCTCTAGAAGTGATGTGTTTGATGTTGGTTTTTTAAGCAGTGGAGTTACCCGAGCCTGCTTAAATGCTGTAGGGAAAATGCCAGTGTGGAGGGATGAGTTTATAATGTGTGTAAGAGCTGGTAGAAGTGTGGGAGAGATGGCTTGTAGAAGGTGTGAGGGGATGGGATCAAGAGGGCAGGTGGTAGGATGACTGGAGAGGAGAAGTTTGGATACTTCTTCCTCGGTTAGTGGAGAGAAGGAGGAGAGAAGGTTATTGGCTGTGGGAGAGGTTAGTCTGGGTTCCTGTGTGTGTGAATCTGAAAACTGACTGCTGATAGTTGTAGTTTTGTCAGTGAAGAAGTTAGAAAAATCATCAGCAGTTAGTGAGGAGGTGGGTGGTGGTGGAGGTGGACAGAGGAGAGAGTTGAATGTCTTGAACAGTGTTCGTGTGTTAGAGGCACTGTTGATCTTGTTGTGGAAATATGAAGATTTTGCGGTGTGAACATCAACAGAAAAGGCAGAGAGCAGAGATTGATACCTACTGAGGTCAGATGTGTCTTTTGATTTGCGCCATTTCCTCTCCGCTGCCCTGAGCTTGGTCCGGTGTTCACGAAGAACCTCAGATAACCAGGGGTTAGAGGGAGTGGCGCGTGCTGGCCTAGAGGAGAGAGGGCAGATATTGTCTAAAGAAGAGGTTAGGATGGAGCATAAAGTATCTGTCGCAGCGTTCACATCCAGTGATGAGAAATGCGAGGGTGAGGGAAGAGAGGATGACACAGCAGAGGAAAGATGGGACGGAGAAAGTGAGCGCAGGTTTCGTCTGAAAGTAAATGCTGGGGAGGTTGCTGGAGCATGGGTAGTGAGTTGTAGATTGAAAGTAATGAGGAAATGATCTGAAACGTGGAGAGGTTTCACCAAAATGTTGTCAGTGGTACAGTTGCGTGTGTAAACCAGGTCCAGTTGGTTGCCTGACTTGTGAGTACCGGAGGTGATGAGCCGTGTGAGATCGAAAGAAGCTAGGAGAGAGCTGAAGTCAGTTGCATATGGTTTTGCTAGGTGAATGTTGAAATCGCCAAAGACTACAAGTGGAGTGCTATCATCAGGGAAAGAGGACAGCAGCACATCTAGCTCCTCTACAAAGCTTCCCAGTTGACCAGGGGGGCGATAAATAACTACAATATGGATCTTAGTGGGAGTTGTAAGTGTAATAGCATGATATTCAAATGAGGTGTTATTGCATAGAGAAGAGAGAGTTGAGTATTTCCAATTGTTAGTAATGAGAAGACCAGTGCCCCCACCCCTCCCCGACTGGCGAGGGGTGTGAGAGAAAGAGTAGTTGTTAGAGAGAGCAGCAGGGGTTGCTGAGTCTTCTGGACGGATCCAGGTCTCAGTCAAGCCCAAGATATTAACAGGGTCCCCGCGGGTCCTTAAAAAGTCTTAAAAGGTCTTAAATAAAATTTTCGCTTTTTAAGGCCTGAAAATGTCTTAAAATCTGAAATTTTCGATAAGGAGGTCTTAAATTTCACGTACGGACCTTAAATTTCTTGTCAATGTCGTTGACGAAAAAAGACGAGACTAAGTGTGTTTAAAAAAATACAAACTTGTCGAAAACCACTTTTTTTGTCGAATAAAGGAGACAACAACACATTACAGACTGTGTTTACGAGCGTTCATGCTTACGGTTGCCAGATTTAAATAATTAAATCCCCAGTCAGAGCTTTTCTGTTAAAATAACACGTTTTCTACCCGGTCTTGTCAATAGTATCTGGCAACCATGCTCGCGCGCGCGCTCTCTACACTGCTGAAGAAGCGCAGATGATCTGAAAACACAGACAAGTAAGCTGGAGTTTAGTGATCTTCATTTGATATTTTCTACTAAGTGCCATTCAGTTGGTCTTTATTCTGTCACGAGCCGCTTGCGCTGTTTGTGCGACTAAATCTGCGATCAATACAAGCTGATATCTAGCAGTGTTTTTAATGTTGATCATATTAGCAGCTATTGCTATTTTGCAACGAAAGCACACAGCGGCAATTCGAGAACGAATCTGTGGCTTTGAACGAATCGTGAGATTCAATTTCCCGTTCATAAATACAGCCACTTGCTTTGTTACCATAGGTTTGTTACTGAATGAATGAATGACTCGATGACGGATGACTCGCTCATAAAGACAGTGACTTACCGCTACCTACTGGCGATTTTAATTTAATGTTTAAAAGTATCACCTCGTTTTTACCATCATTGCATATTTATTGAACATTGTTTTATTTAAAGCATTGTTTATTTTATAAAAGTATTTATAA
The DNA here is from genome assembly GCA_036326025.1 of Chrosomus eos. Lineage (NCBI taxonomy): Eukaryota > Metazoa > Chordata > Actinopteri > Cypriniformes > Leuciscidae > Chrosomus > Chrosomus eos. Next base: position 49,851,362 of record CM070822.1, read on the forward strand.
AGGTAAAAAATTGACTGGAAAAAATCAATTAAAAGGGGCAGATATTGTCCCTTAATGGAAAAGATGTGACTGTAGTCTAAGTGCAAGAGGGGTTACGGCACTAAAAGATTGGAGAACCACTGAACAAAGGAACAGAGATATGTAGAATTGCACAAGTGCTACTGCTAAAGAGTGCATTGTCAATACAGCCTATTACCTTGATTCAAATGTCTCATAAGCTTAATTGAATTGGCCTAAAGCGAAAAATTATAATGTCATTTTTTGTCTAAAGACTACACATAAAATAGCTACCAAAAGTAATGTCGGTAGCTGAAGTTTGACTTTGTCAACTAAAACTATGAAAGACAAAATTACTAAAATGTGACCAATAAGACCAATAAGCATTTTCATCTGAAGACTCAGACTAAAACAAAAATGGCTGCCAAAATTAACACTGTTGTGCTGAACATTTTCCTGTTTTTTTTTTGTTTTTTTTTTTGTCGTGGTAAAGTCTTAAATTTGCCTTTTAGAGGACTTAAAAAGGTCTTAAAAGTCATTAAATTTGCTGTTAAAAAATGTGCAGATACCCTGATTAAGAGTAGAATGAGATGCAAAGGCTGGAATGAAGTCAGCTTTATTGACTGCTGATTGACAATTCCATAGACCCATAGAAAGAGTGAGAGGTGAGTGTGAGGATGAGAGAAAAGGGCGCAGGTTAGCAGTATTGCGCTGCCTTCTGTGTGCAGTGAGAGAGCGTTGTCGAGAGACAACAGGAATGCATTGAAAGCACATAATAATAATGGGGAATAAGATAAGGGTAGGAGAGAAAGGGTGAAGAAGATACTTTAGTTGCCTTACAGGTGTCCTTGCTCGGTGCAGTCGCGCAGGTAGAGTCGATGTCTTTACCCGAGTCGGTCTTCACACGAGGAGGCTGAATGCTTCCGCTGACGCTTCCGCGACAGCGCACACACTACATAGATATAATGCTTACAATCACCTAAGTGAGGGCAGCTGTGTCAGCCCTTGCTATTAGCACAGCAAAAGCAAGTATCCTGATAATGGGCCGAATCGAAACTAGCTGTTGAACAGCGCTACTTAAGTGCTACAATAAAATACAGACTACAACCCTTCAAGACGCACGGCAAATATTCAAAATAGGTTGCGTCTAATTAAAATACAGATATTTAGTGAAGACAAAAATTCTAAATAAGCCAAGATTCGAAAATAGCCCTACCTGTTTGACAAATAGTAAACAGAGCAACAGGAGAACTAGGTATTAAGAAATAAACAACTCACGCGCTCTTGCCGTTCTCACAGAGTGACTGCTAGCTTGTTCAAATACATTAGGATATTTGAAATATTTAATAAGGTCTGTGTACTTTTTCGTCAATTTGTTTTTCATTTTTTAACCCATAATTGAATAAACGAAAAATGAACAGTTGTTGGGTCCGTGTACGTTGCGTTCATTCGTTTTTCGATTTAATATTGAAAGTAGAAAAATGAGAAAACGGCTCATTTATTCATTTTTCGTTTTCCCAAAAAAGTAAAAATAATTATAATTCGGCTTGATTTTTATATTTTTATGTTCAGGGATAGAAAATGGAAAAATGGCTTGAATATCCGATTTCCACGTGTGGGGCGCGCATGAAACGCCCCTTTCCGCTGATTGGTCAATCAAAGATCAACGCTTTCGGTTCTTCCACAGTCATCCGCTGCTGTACGGATTCTTAAAGTGTTTGTTACAAATAAACTCTCTCTCGTCCAACAACCGGACTAATGCTTGACACAAATCGCGCTGGGCAGGGCCTAGAAAGGGTTTTCTTCTCGATAGGCATGGATTCGACAATCTACACTAGAGAAATATTAGCTGATTATTTCAGAAATATTATGTAGATTATCTCGCATCTGCACCCACATGATGACCCATCATTAGCCTACTTCACAGCTGGGTGACCCACTGACAGCGCACAGACCAGTATCCATTTAAGTGTAAATATGCAGCAGTCATAACTATTATTTTAGACTGCACAATGAGTTTTGGACAAGGGATGAAGCTGAAATATGATTGATATGGAAATGTCACAGCGCATCTATTTTGGTTGTTATTCTATTAGTTTTTTGTTGTTGTTGTTGTTTGTTTTTCATAGCTTTCATAGCTTATATAATCATTTTTACCTTTGCAAGGGCAATTATTCTAATATTTTTGAAATATAGGCTATTTGTCATCTTTTATTAAAAAAAAAATGGAAATTTAATCAACAAATTCATTTAGAATAATAAGACAATAAGCTGTTACCAATCAAATTAAATTAGTATCAACCAAAGAAGCTGCATCTGAATTCTGAAGTGGCATGTATACCTATTACTATTAACTGTTTAATGCTGCTCAGAGGATTTACACAGTAATTACAATTACATAGTATTATGATATTAAAGTTTGAAATATAATATTTTGAATAGCCTTTTTAAATATTAAATTAATGACAAAATGAAACAATATTATGAGAGTTAGACCCCCAGTAGGTGGCAGCACGTAACTGTCTTAATAGTCAGTCAGTGAATCATTCACTCCACCGATTTGTTCAAAGAATCGAGTTCGAGTGAGTCAGCCGAGTATTTTTTTGGCACGTATAAGAAAACCCTTTCTAGTCCCTGCCCAACGCGATTTGTGTCAAAGAATCCGTCCAGCAGTGGAGGACTGTTATTCTGTGGAAACTGTTAAACTGTGGAAGAACTGAAAGAATGAATGATTCAATGTCCCATATACAGCCAATTGGTTCATGAATGAATCAGCGTTTTGAACGAATCGGTTGAATGAATGACTCACTGACTGACTATTAAGACAGTTACGTGCTGCCACCTACTGAGGGTTTTACTCTCATTTAAGTATTGTTTCATTTTGTCATTAATTTCATATTTAAAAGGATATTCAAAATATTATATTTAAAATCTTAATATCATAATACTATGTAATTGTAATTACTGTGTAAATCCTCTGAGCAGCTTTAAACAGTTAATAGTAGGGTAAATAGGTCTACATGCCAGTTCAGAATTCAGATGCAGCCTCTTTGGTTGATACCAGACTGTAAAAAAAGATACTAATTTAAATTGATTGGTAACAGCTTATTGTCTGATTATTCGAATTGAATTTAGTCGATTACATTTCCAATATTTTTTTATAAAGATGACAAAATAGCCTATATTTAAAAAATATTAGAATATAGGTAAACATGATTATAAGCTATGAAAGCTGTAAGCTATGAAAAACAAACAAACAAACAAACAAACAAACAACAACAACAAAACGAATAGAATAACAACCAAAATAGTGGTGCTGTGACATGGACACTAAATAATGCAATTTATATATTTTCATATCTATCATATTTCAGCTTCATCCCTTGTCCAAAACTCATTGTGCAGTCTAAAATAATAGTTATGACTGCTGCATATTTACACTTAAATAGATACTGGTCTGCGCGCTGTCAGTGGGTCACCAAGTAGGCTAATGATGGGTCATGTGGGTGCAGATGCGAGATAATCTACATAATATTTCTGAATTAATCAGCTAATATTTATCTAGTAGCCTAGATTGTCGAGAAGAAAACCTTTTCTAGGCCCTGCCCAGCGCGATTTGTGTCAAGCATTAGTCCAGTTGTTGGATGAGAGAGAGTTTATTTGTAATAAACACTTTAAGAATCCGTACAGCAGCGGATGACTGTGGAAGAACCGAAAGCGTTAATCTTTGATTGACCAATCAGCGGAAAGGGGCGTTTCATGCGCGCCCACACGTGGAAATCGGATATTCAAGCCATTTTTCCATTTTCTATCCCTGAACATAAAAATATAAAAATCAAGCCGAATTATATTTTTTTTTACTTTTTTGGGAAAACGAAAAATGAATAAATGAGCCGTTTTCTAATTTTTCTACTTTCAATATTAAATCGAAAAACGAATGAACGCAACGTACACGGACCTTGTTGTATTTTTAAAACACAAAGTTGAACACCAAAATTTGAATTTGAACTGTAGGCTACACAAATGCTGCGCAAAAAAAAATGTTTTATGACTTTTTGCCCCTTTATTAAACATTTAAAATTAATTTTATCTTTTTGTCATTTGCCATTTTGTCACTGCCTCCGCCTGTAGCCTATATGTGCTTTATATAGACTTGTCTTGATTTCTACACCAAATGACGATTTTTAGGTTAAACGTTCACAATACGATTCCATACAAGGTTATAATTCAGCACTTCGCGAATGGACAGCGACGCTTAGTAGCACAGAACGCGTTCTTGCGCATTCATGTTAAGTGCATTTTTTGGAAACGCGCAAGGAATAGCGGAGGGCTTGAGCGCTCTTAATAGCTAATATTCATCGATCTATATAATGAGATGTTCCTGATTCACCATTGTCCATCACGGCTGGCCTCTGAAAATAGCTTTTAAGGCTAATCTGCCTGGGCCTGGCCATATTTGAAACGTCTCACTCAATCGTTCTTTGTTTAGGTCTATATTACAGCCGTTTTAGGCGTGCGATTTAGCCTATTTGAAATGCAGCATGCGATGTTGTTTAATAACTTTCAAACGGTAGAGCCTGTTCCTTTATAACATAGCCAAAGGTCGGTGTATTTTTGCTTTATACATTTTTCATTTCTCAAATTCAGATTGTGTTAGGGGGGCGGGATTATTAGGCAATTGTAATCGGACAATTTGACCGGAGCGATTTAATTTTGTCGGACATTTAATTTTTTTCCCGGCCAATGTCCGGTAATTACCGGACAACGGAAACCCTGGCACAGTTGTATATCTACGAATTGTTTTTTGAATTTGTGAAATGCATTTTATGAATATATCATTTTATTTTGCGCTTTTTGTGAAAATATTTATTTTCACTCACGTGAATTTTTTTTGTGTGTACGTGAATTAGGTTTCATGCATGTGAAATTGTCTACGCATGTGTAGATCATGTTTTTTTTGCGTGAATTATAATTGAGAATATTCTGCCCCCATAATTTTACTGACATTTCTCACAGCTTTATCATAAAAAAAGACAAGCTTCACTTACCAATCCATGTCTGGATCAAGACCAGCAGCATATGCCTCCTCAACATCTGAATATGCAGAATACTCCCCCCTCAGCCTCCTTACAATCGTCATCAAAAATACTAATCTAACCAACCAAACCAACCTAATCTAACTAACCAAAAAACTCAATCGCCTCCTCACTTGTATACTCTGTCTTGGCCATGTTTTTGTCCGTTTTTTAATTATGATTTGGAACATACTTTCTAAAACTCTCTAACCTGCTGCACTCTCCGTTCCAATCCTTCCTTCCAGCTCTCCCTGAAAGCCGCTGTCATTTGCTGATGGACATTACTGTAATAAGCCGAATATTGCGAAAAGTATGGTGGCTGAGAGAGCTCAACGCACAGCAACTAAAGAAAACAAATGCAAATAGAAAAAAAATCCACAAATTAAGAAAACATCTTCATCAGTTTCACAACACACGTGTGCTCCAAATACTCACAACACAACCAAATACATACACGCACTGCAAATAACACAGAACACAACGGAAATGTTTCCAGGGGAACCAATTAAGGGACGAGCCGGCTGGGACGTGCTTATCGCTCAAAAGTCTACTTTATTTTATTTTATTTCTTTTAACTTTTTTTGTTGTTTTGCAAAACATACCGAGATTATGTTTTTATGAGATACAACTTGTATACAACATACACAATGTATTAACAATGTTCAATGTCATCAGAATACAAATGAGAAAAGAACAATGAGCTGAAAATTAAAATAAATAAATAAAAAAGATAGAGAAAAAGAACACGAAGGAAAGATATTAATCTATAAATCAGTTATATTGTACAAATGTTTTCATGTTATGTTTAAATTTTCTTAAAGGAAAGTTTCTTAAGACATGTTAAGAAAATATATATATATATATATGTAAGGGATAATGTAGAGCGAGGCGGTTGTTATAGCGAATACAACCCCAACAGGCTGATAAGGACCCTGACGCGAAGCGGAGCTTAAATGCTGAAGGGGTTGTATTTGCTATACCGCCTCGCTCTACATTATCCCGCTTATTACATGGCTACCTACCAAATAAATCAATAATTTGACACAAAATATTGATTTAAAAAGGAGTTTATTGATTTAAAAAAGATTGTTTTGCTTCCGCTAAAGAAAATAGTCCGTTCCGTCTCTACGGTTAGAATCCTGCGTCCATAGCAATGCTCTGTTTTTCATGGCAACGGTGTGTTATACTTAGTAATGGATACATTACATTAGAATTCAACCAAGCCATGTAATTATTTATATATATATATATATATATATATATATATATATATATATATATATATATATATGTGTGTGTATGTGTGTGTGTATATAGGTGCTGGTCATATAATTAGAATGTCATGAAAAAGTTGATTTATTTCAGTAATTCCATTCAAAAACTGAAACTTGTATATTATATTCATTCATTACACACAGACTGATATATTTCAAATGTTTATTTCTTTTAATTTTGATTATTTTAACTGACAACTAATGAAAACCCCAAATTCAGTATCTCAGAAAATTAGAATATTTATGCCCAGGTTGCTCTGATAGTAGCCTTCAGCTCTTCTGCATTGTTGGGTCTGGCGTATCGCATCTTCCTCTTCACAATACCCCATAGATTTTCTACAGGGTTTAGGTCAGGCGAGTTTGCTGGCCAATTAAGAACAGGGATACCATGGTCCTTAATCTAGGTACTGGTAGCTTTGGCACTGTGTGCAGGAGCCAAGTCCTGTTGGAAAATGAAATCTGCTTCTCCATAAAGTTGGTCAGCAGCAAGAAGCATGAAGTGCTCTAAAGCTTCCTGGTAGACGGCTGCGTTGACCTTGGTCCTCAGAAAACACAGTGGATCAACACCAGCAGAGGACCAGCACCCCAAACCATCACTGACTGTGGGAACTTTACACTTGACTTCAAGCAACGTGGACTCTGTGCCTCTCCTGTCTTCCTCCAGACTCTGGGACCTTGATTTCCAAAGGAAATGCAAAATTGACTTTCATCAGAGAACATAACTTTGGACCACTCAGCAGCAGTCCAGTCCTTTTTGTCTTTAGACGCTTCTGACGCTGTGTCGCGACAGCGGAAACCCATGTCCTGCATAAGTCTGTGTGTGGTGGTTCTTGAAGCACTGACTCCAGCTCAGTCCACTCTTTGTGAATCTCCCCCACATTTTTGAATGGGGTTTGTTTCACAATCCTCTCCAGGGTGCGGTTATCCCTATTGCTTGTACACTTTTTTCTACCACATCTTTTTCTTCCCTTCACCTCTCTATTAATGTGCTTGGACACAGAGCTCTGTGAACAGCCAGCCTCTTCAGCAATGACTTTTTGTGTCATGCCCTCCTTGTGCAAGATGTCAATGGTCTTCTTTTGTACAGCTGTCAGTCAGCAGTCTTCCCCATGATTGTGTAGCCTACAGAACTAGACTGAGACCATTAAAATGCCTTTGCAGGTGTTTTGAGTTAATTAGCTGATTAGAGTGTGGCACCAGGTGTCTTTAATATTGAACCTTTTCACAATATTCAAATTTTCTGAGATACTGATTTTGGGGTTTTCATTAGTTGTCAGTTATAATCATCAAAATTAAAAGAAATAAACACTTGAAATATATCAGTCTGTGTGTAATGAATGTATACATGTATAGGGAATGTGGAGATGACGTCACGCCGTGTTGCATTATGGGTCCGCCGCCATATTTACAGGATCGGGCCCAATACCGCTGTATGCATGTGTTGGAGGCTGTGTTTGGATTTTCTGTCGAGATTTTAATAAACGTCGATATGGTTGTTCAGTTCAACTGCCATAGCAGGTCACACGATCGTTCAGGGAGGAAACTGAATAACGGAATACGTTTTTTCACCTTTCTTTCTCGGAAAAAACAACAAGGAAAGCAGGTCGAGGAGCTGGCGAGAAGACGCCGGATCGCCGCAATCATGAGGAAAAACTTACTTACTGTCCTCCACTGCATACTACGTTTGTTAAAAGTTGTACAAAGCAAGAGGTTGTGTATTGTATATTCCTCGATGACTAACATTTAGGAGGATAGTTGATGAATGATGTTGAATTTGTGGTTCATGTTAGCAGATGATAAAGCCAGGACACATTGCATGAATCAAATAATATTTATTTTAAATTAACAATTTGCTTTGATATTCTGTACATCTTTTTACATGCCTTTTTTGCCTTGAATCATGATTTTATATATCTGCTTAATAAATACATTAAGTGACTTCTCTGTTTCTGTACTGATTGCAACCACAAAGACCCTTTAAGTACACATAACAATGGGCAAATATACATCAAACTTTTAAAATAAACGACCAAATACTCTCATTTTTACACGTTAAATGTTGACAATAAGGCACAGTTGTATTTAACAAGTTACCACATCTTGTGGCATTATAAAGTAATGTACACTTTTTTTTTCTTGCACAACCTATGAAAACTTAACATATGCTGAAAATAGCAAGCTAACATTAACTACGAGAGCTGCTTTTCAGGTAAAATAGCTTGAGCTTTATGTACAATAGTAATCAACTTAGCATAGGCTTCGAACACCAAAACTAAATCAGATGTATCAACGTTTTTTATCGCGGATAGTTTGTCCAAATAGTTTTTTGACAGTGGCATTTAGTTTATCCCAGTAGGGCCCCTTCTCTTTTTCTTTAAACATCTCCATTTCTTCCATTCTTCTTCAATTTTACCTCGATTTAGCCAAACACCCACTATTATACCGAAGGTAAACAGAGATCGTGCCTGTAAAGATGGCGGCCACGTCCCATAATGCAACACGGCGTGACGTACCTCCGCATTCCCTATACAAGTTTCACTTTTTGAATGGAATTACTGAAATAAATCAACTTTTTCATGATATTCTAATTATATGACCAGCACCTGTATATTTGCAAGCGTTATGTTAACAGCATTATATTTCTGTCGTAAGAACAGCTATTCAGCTGATGGACGCCGTGCTGCATTATCATGGGAACATGCCAGGTGAAAATAATGAGAAAATTACGTCTTTCGTTGCTCTCTTTCGTTGCTGGAAACATTTCTGTTGTGGTCTGTGTTATTTGCAGTGTGTTTCTGTATTTGGTTGTGTTGCGAGTATTTGGAGCACACGTGTGTTGTGAAACTGATGAAGATGTTTTCTTAATTTGCGGGTGTTTTTTTCTATTTGCACGTGTTTTCTTCAGCTGCTGCACTTTGAGCTCTCTCGGCCACCGTAGTAAAGCGCATGATGTCTACTTTCAGAAGCTTTGAATTATTTTGATAGTGCAAATGGTTGAATAGTTATGGTTACATGAATACAGCTTGGTTGGATGTGTCTAAAATGTTTAAAAGGGTTAAGTGTTTGTGTGTGTATCATGTATGTGAGTATGTATAAAGTAAGAAATAAGGTAACCTAAAAAATGTAATATGTGGATGAAGAATGGGTGAAAATTATTTTTGTTATTATAGAGATGGTTTCACTTTATTTTGATGGTCCCTTTAACACATTCTGTTGTCTAGAAGTAACATTGCACCTACATGTCTACTAACTCTCATTAGAGTATTAGTAGAGTATTAGTAGACTGGTAGGGTTAGGGTTAGAATTAGTTGACATGTAGTTGCAAAGTTACTTATAGTCAGTAGAGTGACTGTTGGAGGGCCATCACAATAAAGAGTTATCAGATATTAAGCAGACAGTCTACTAATACTCTAATGAGAGTTAGTTGACATGTAGTTTCAAAGTTACTTATAGTCAACAGAATGTTCAAAAGGGACCATCAAAATAAACTGTTACCGAGATTCTTTATTCACCTTTTTTATATTCCCACAAAAATCCTTTTGTTAAAGGTGCATTGCGCAAGTTTCTGAGTTTTTGCAGAACTCCCCACTGAAGCTAAGCAGGGCTGAGCCTGGTTAGTACCTGGATGGGAGACCTCCTGAGAAAACCAGGTTGCTGCTGGAAGAGGTGTTATGAGGCCAGCAGGGGGCGCTCACCCTGTGGTCTGTGTGGGTCCTAACGCCCCAGTATAGTGACGGGGACACTGTACTGTTAAAAAGCACCGTCCTTCGTATGAGACGTTAAACCGAGGTCCTGACTCTCTGTGGTCATGAAAAATACCAGGATGTCCTTCGATAAAGAGTAGGGGTGTAACCCCGGCATCCTGGCCAAATTTGCCCAGTGGCCTCTGTCCATCATGGCCTCCTAATCCTCCCCATATACTGATTGGCTTCATCACTGTCTCCTCTCCACCAGTAAGCTGGTGTGTGGTGAGCGTTCTGGCGCAATATGGCTGCCGTCGCATCATCCAGGTGGATGCTGCACATTGGTGGTGGTTGCGGAGTTTCCCCCTCTTCCATGTAAAGCGCTTTGAGGTCCCAGAAAAAGCGCTATATAAATGTAACGAATTATTATTATTATTATTAAAACAATAATAGAGCTGAGCTCGCTATTTTACCATGTCTCAGATGAGTCAACTAGGAAAGAAGAGGCTTAAGCAACAGAACAGAAAGAAAGAGAAAGGGATGATCTAGGAACAGTGCAGACCGGCCCAAAACATGTGAAGCTTCAGCGTTACTACCCTTTACCCGAACTGAAGCTTTTAATAAGACTTGGCTAGATGAATTTCAGTGGCTTGAGTATTCTGTATCCAGAAGTTCTGCTTTTCTTGTCGTCTCTTTGGGAAGCATCATATCCGAAACAGCAAAGACACATTAACAAGTGCAGTTTCTCCAGCTGGAAAAGGGCTTTTCCCAGATAGCAAACAGTCATTGAAACTATGTTACATCAACATTCCGTTGTCAACATTAAGTCATTGAATCAACATCGAACTCTGATGTTGATTCTACATCATTTTGCACCCTGTTTTAATATTGAAACAACGTTAAAATCCTGTCCATAGATCAACGAAATTTCAATGGTATTTCAATTATCAAGAATATTGAAACAATGTTGAAATTTCAACTGAACTACAGATCAACGTGATTTTAATGGAATTTTAATCATTATTAAGCCATAGAAAATTATTGCTAGGCATACGAAAATGTAATGCCCTAAATTTAATAGCCTATAATGAATATTCTGCTTTATCTGCAGCCAGGATGCTAAAAAGTTATGGAACATTTGAAAGCTTGTATGCCTATAGCCTAGCCCCACGGTTGTCAAACTGGGGTATGCGTACCCCCAGGGGTACGTGGACTGATTTCGGGGGTTATGCGAAAAAAGATCTAAGTCATATGCCTTTTCAAACGTTTTCTCTGTCCCATGGTGGTAACTTCTTAGGCCATCCTTAAAAATATTTTGGTTTGGCGTAACAGCCAAATTATTATTTTTTTTAAATCGGTAGGTCGGACTATAGCCATATTTTTTTTTTTTCAAGATTCAATGTAAAAAAAAAAAAATACAATTTTGGTCATGGTGATTACGTAGGTATGAATTTAAACAAATTTGCATATTGGGACTTCACTGATACAATTTCATGCCAAGTTAAAGGTGCATTGCGCAACTTTTCATGTTAAAAATACCTGTTTTTCTATCCTATACATCAGGTGTGCCCAACCCTGCTCCTGGCGATCGACTGTCCTGCACAGTTCATCTCCAACCCTAATCAAACACACCTGAAGGTCTTCAATTAAGGTCTTAACAACCAATTAAGGTATTCAGGAGTACTTGAAAATTAAAGGCAGGTGTGTTTGATCAGGGTTAGAGATAAACTGTGCAGGACAGTCGATCGCCAGGAGCAGGGTTGGGCACACCTGCTATACATGCTTAAAGAACTGCCTGATGGGCTGAATGAGCCCTTCTCTGCTCACTGAGATTGCCTCTATAATCCTGTACAGTAAAATATATCAGAGGGATTCGGGCTCGAATCTCCGAATTTGAGACTGGGCGTGACGTCATGCGCGTTCATGCTCACCAGGCTATGTCTCGCAGGTTTGTGTATAAGCCGCCATTCTCCGCAACAGCGAAGACAACTTGTGCGTCAAAGGTAGAAGATGGATTCAAAGAGGCTTGTAGTCCATTCCAACGCAAACTCCACGTAAAGTAAAGAAAAGAAAGCATGCACAACTCTGGTTGCAGTTTCGCTTGTCGCCAGAGGGGGCGTAGTTCTGTAAAAACTCAGAAACTTGCGCAATGCACCTTTAAAGAAGAACTCCGGTCAATTTTAACATTGAGTAAACAAGGTATGTGCGCTGGCTAAATTAACATCATTTTTATTATTATTTTTCACATCTACTGCAGTCAGATTCACCCGTGTTAACTCTAAAGGAATCCCTCACATGGCTGGGCACTTGTAATGACACATCAAGGATGTTAAGAGGCTAAAAGCAGGTTTATACCGTGCCCCATTGAAGTCAACAGGGTGCGAATTTTAAAAAGAGGATACCACGGTGTAGGCAACACCGATTTTTGTCGTTTTTCTCTACTGACAGCACTCCACATTTACAAAAAATGAGCTCAAATTTAAAATTGACCGGAGTTCTCCTTTAAAGAGGTGTCTCGAAAAAAAAAAAGAGAGATTCTGATAAAAAAAAAAAAACATTTATATTTATATATTAAATAAAAATTAGAAAACCTGTATAAACTGAACACCAAAGAATAATATTAACTATTGAGCGGTGGGGCACCTAAAAGCTGTCACAAAGAACTGGGAAAAGTAATGATTATTAATTTGTCAAATATATCACGGAGACATTTCAATTGTTCATGAATAAACAAGTGTTTTCTGTGTCAAAGATGAAGTTGACTATGCTGACTCGAGATCTTCAAAGCAGGGAACGAGCCAGATATAAATGCACATTTCATACGGAGTAGCCTACATAAGCAGAGAGCAGTCTGTTTTATTTCGTTTTGAATTGTTTTGTTACACATGTTTAAGTACACATTGTATGCTTTTGTAGCGACTTACCGAATCCTGATTGTTTTTCCGATGCTGAACAGATAAGAACACATACATTTTCAAAATTCAGAAAGTCTTAAATGATGTGGCCGGTGACAGTTTGGTGGAGATACGAAACGCATTTCAAAATTTGTTTTATGAGCAAATTCAGTTTCAATCTATGTGTATATTGTGTATTAATTTTTTACGTGCGCTCCAGTGACGCGCAATGCGAACTCACTGAAGAACTGTGTAGGCACAAAGCCGATCTCAGTTAAAGGTGCTATAAGCGATGCCGGGAGTCGTAACTTGTTGTTGACATTCAAATTGTTGTCAAACAAATGGAGGCTAGCTAGACCCTACCTCCTCCTCATCCCCTCCCTTCTGACATAAAGAAAAAGTCAAAATAGTCACTACAGACACTACAAAGTTAAGTTTTACTGATACTTCATTCAATGTGTAATGTCACCAAGTTAGATAAATGATTTTATATACTGCAGAACAGAATGCAGAAAAAGAGAAACATTATCTTAAAATCGTTTCACCGCCATAGCTCCCATACAAGGACGCAATAATAGCAAGATGTTAGCTTTGCGTTTCCCAGTGAGCATAAACAACGGCGGCGTCATAAACAAATTTGGTCAAAGTTGTCAATAGCCTATAAATGAACATTCAAATTCATAACAAACAGTGGATGAAAACATCATTCACACAAATTGCTAGAAGCATGTTGTGTATTCACCGTTCTAGCTAATTACATCCTGTGTTGGTTTGGCGAACATGAACGTCTGTTTAGAAATAAAAATGGTTTGACCCACCTGTTCTGCAAAAACAGAGCAACCGAATGTCGGGTTGGAAGCCCTTCAGCCGGCGTAATTCTCGCCAACTTTCGAAGGTTTTTTCCGATGTAAATTCGGGAACTTTACTTCGCGCATTTCTTATCCTTGTCCCTCTTCTTTGCAATTTGTTCATCGGAACATCATCTCTTTGGTCGTGTGTCGGCCATATTTCAAACTTCCCTCTTCATGCTTCTCTTTCCTCCACACCCCCTTCATGTGTACGCGCACTAACCCCCCAAATCCCACCCTCAAATACTTCTTGTCGATTATTGGCGTGGTGCGGGTGAGCCCAGTTTGTTTTTCTTGCCATTTGTTGAGCCTGTGGTGTCTAGAGAGACCGCGTTTTTTTACAGTGAGTTCAGGGGACAGGCAGCTAGCGGATAGTGAGGAGATGTTTGCTGTATGTGACAAAAAATGTTTTGGCCTAAAAAGCGCGTGGCATCGCTTAGAGCACATTTAAGCAAATTGACTGAAGTAAAGTTTAGTTTTGGCTAAAGTAAACTGCAGTTCATAATATTACACTTGTCCCTGTAAAGACGAAGCAAACTCTTTGCAGCTGGTTCATGTCAATATTATTTAAACCACCTGTTAGAATGAGTTTCTTCTCTCAGCGCGTGACGTAAATCTGATCGATAGCAAGTTTCCTCTGTTCAGTAGTAAAAGGCCTTACATTGTATCATTATTGAATTCCTGGTTAGTCCAGTGATATTGAACTAAACGGTAAAACTCCTGGTTAACATTGACTTAGCTAATCCATCGAGAACCTAATTAATTTAAATCATAAGTGCTGTTGTGAAAAATGTGTAGGGGAGTTTAAACAACAGACGGAAAATTCCTGTTGTCCACACTTGTGTATGTGCGGCGAAGAAACCCCGCCATATACTCTCGTGTGCAGTATTAATAGCACCCAATGATTTTTGCAGAAAATGGACGCGTAGAAACGCTCTTAGTTTTGAATCACATTTAAGTTGGTTGTAAGTCCGATGACCAAACACCAGAGGGCGTCCTTTAAGTGTTAAGAAGTCTCAAATTATGCCTCGCCTTCTGTTTTCAGCCTGCATGAGCGCAATAGCGCCATCTCCTGGCCGCTATCAAATAATGCCCTCTTACTGCTAAATTCCATGTGACTAGTGAATTAGCCTAGCCTTACTTCGTCATACTTATATTCTAGTCAGAATGTGAGTCTGATACTGCTACATAGGGCTTTGATTATGAGGCGTGTCTTAACCGAACCAGGAAAAAAAAAACTCTGCACTCAATTGGATAGACCTACAACCAATCAGAGCAATGCAGTAAGTGACAGATGTTGAGCGACGCATAGTTGTCAACAGAACGCAACTGCACGCACTCTGGAAAAAGTATTAAAAAAATAATGAGTGTTAACAATCTTTGCCGGTGTTGCAAAAAGAACTTAAGGATTCGCGGAGTAGGCCTACTTGCAAACACGAAAAGCATTTTTGAAATAAATACGTTTGATGACGTGATGACTACGTAATTGGATGGATTATCTGTCCATCATCGTATAAAGCCCGCCCTGGAAATTTGATTGGCCCAACGATTTCTGAACCGATCATAATTACTCCTCAATGGATTGAGTCCAGACCGAACTTCCCGACCAAAAAATGTTGTGTGCGGGGTTCGGGCTGGCATCCAGGCTAGAATTAGCCAGTCTAAATTCTCAATAATTATTTGCATTTACAGCTTTGCTCATGCGAATATTATTTTGTGTTAGACAATTTTCCTGCTTTTGACTGGTACATTTACCTTGAGTTTGGTTCAAAAAAGATTTGAATTAAAACTTAAATTAAATCCCAACGTGGAACGTGAAGTGGAAAACAAAGGTATCAAGCTTCGAATCGGATCTCTTCTCTGGTGGATTGCGAGGAGTGATGTGTGACGCTATCTTTTATGATTACCTGTCGTTCACACCTTCCTTGCGTAGTGAGCCAATCATGCTAAGGGATTACCAGGCGGGAAAATTCTCTTTGTGTGTTAATGCGGCCCGATCCTCTGGAAATATCACGAGGAGGCAAAATGTGATTTTATACTCGGGGGATTAAAACGCATAGAACCATAATGTTTATCACAATCTCTTATCAAAAATCGCCTTTGCCATTCAAAGGGGATTAAAACAATACCAAGAATGAATAGTGCACAAGATAGAAACATAGAGATACATTCTTATGCTGAACAAAGGCAATTTAAGATTACACTACTGTGACTCGCAAAACACAACTACTACAATATCACAATGGAGAACATGCAAATCACGGGGAACACTCTTTATGAATTTGTAATAGTTGGTAAAATTAAATTTTACTGCGTGGAAGTCCATATATGGCAATGTGCGCATATGTGGGTATCTTTATGGCCATCCTCTGTTGCATCCCGTGGTGCGCGTACCACATGAGGGGTTTAGTTTGAATATGGCAATCTCAGAGACAAAAGTAGTTTTGTGTGCAAATTCACTTATCAGCCTGAGGAGTCGTAAAAATTGATGAGGGACGCAGTTAGTCCTAGACACTGAATGGAGAACAGTCTTTGTAATTTGCCTTTAGTTCACAAAGAACAAACGTTAGACACAGAAGGGAGTTGTTCTTGCACAGCACGGTATTAGTTCGATAACAACGGGGGCCTGTTTGTTGATGTGTCATAAAAAATGTTAACAAGCGGCCTGCTTGAAGACACTTGTAGAAATCGTGGCACCGAGCCACATCATTTAAGACTTTCTGAATTTGAACATATATGTGTTCATATTTGTTCAGCACTGGAAAAACAGGATTCGGTCAGTCGCTACAATTCTTTAACTAAGAAACGGTCAAATAGTGTTGCCCCGCAGGCCTCAACGGGCTAAATGAGCAAGCACTGTTACTGCTTTCTTGTCATGGGCCAGACCCTCAGTCACCTCTCAGATATTTATTATAGACATTACAGAATACATGAAAAGAATATTTCAGTAATCACACTGGAGACTTCAATAATTAAGTACTCATAAGCTTAGAGAAGTCATTCAACTCATTTGATATTTAGAAGGAAAAATATTGATTAATACCTTGATTATAGTCACTCATTAGATATACATTAAGACATAATGCACAGATCCAGTACACTGATACTGTTACACGTCTTTATCATCTGTTTATGTTCACTTAAGATATAACTGACTGTGTTTGCTAGGATACTTGATAAGATGGGCATGTTGACATAATTGTGTGAATTTGTCCATTCAAGTGCAAGACTTGAAAGAGAGCTCGGTATTTAGGAGCTGTTTGAGATGTCCCAAGTCTCTTTAACGTCTTGCACTTAAATGTTTAAATTGGCAAGACTTAAATCATAAATGACTGCTCATATTAGAGCATATGACACTTGCATTGAACAATTTACAGAGTGACTTTTTGCTGTTGTAACATATTGGGAAGCCAGATGATTATCCATTGACTGACACATACATTAGCCAAACTCTGTCTGTCTGTTTTACGTTTTCTTATTCTCAACAAACCATATGATAGATGTGTCGTCAGATGTGAGATGAACAGTAGTGCAAGGACAGAGAACCGTTACACCCCTATTGCACAGACTAGTTGACTTTAATGTTATACCACAATGCTCTAAGTCACTGATCATGTGAACAACATGGCCACCTTGCAGAAGACTTTCAGACTGTTCTGACTCAAGGTGCTTTTTCTCTTCTGACAGCTTCATTAAAAGATCAGATTCATAATTCCTGATTGTGATGTGTTTTCTCTCCATCAGATCCCCATCAGCTCACTCTGGATCTGAACACAGTGAATAAACGCCTCCTTCTGTCTGAGGAGAACAGAGAGATTACTTGCACTGACACAGTCCAGTCGTATCCTGATCATCCAGACAGATTTGATCATTATGAGCAGGTGTTGTGTAGCGAGAGTGTGTGTGGACGCTGTTACTGGGAGATTGAGTGGAGTGGGTATGTGTTTATATCAGTGTCATATAAGAGCATCAGCAGGAAGGGATCGGGTAAAGAGTGTGTGTTTGGATATAATGATCAGTCCTGGAGTTTGTCCTGCTCTTCCACTAGTTACTCATTCAGACACAATGACATAGAGACTAAACTCCCGGTAAAGCCCATCAGCAGTAGAACAGGAGTGTATGTGGATCACAATGCAGGAACTCTGTCCTTCTACAACATCGACGGAGACACACTGAGCCTCATACACACAGTCCAGACCACATTCACTGACACACTCTATCCTGGGTTTAGAGTTTATTATTCTGGATCATCAGTGAAACTGTTGATGAATGATAATAGACTGATGAGAGACTCTACCCATAATGCTTTGAGCTTCATGATAAATCAGTAACAGTGAGATGTTCTAGAGTCTCTTATTGTCTCTTCATTACATTAATAACACAGCTGAACTTCTGTCAGTGAAATAAAGAGAAACAGACAATGATACACAGAGAAGAGAGAGGAAATATGAGACACAATGAGACTCACTGAAACACGTCTGGATGATACGAGCAAAACTAGACTTTCAACTCTAAACTCAGTTTAAGACATACTGAAACTAGTCTGTGGAAACAGGAATATTCCTTTAAATGTACATCTGAATTTTGTGACGGGTCTCCTGCTCTTCCTGCTGTAGGTGTTGTTGTTGTTGTTTTTTTATGTATTTGTCTACTTATGTTAATAAATATTTTTGGTTGCAACCTTACTTAAGATATAACTGACTGTGTTTGCTAGGATACTTGCCAAGACGGGCATATTGACATAATTGTGTGATATTTGTCCGTTAAAGCGCAAGACGTCATGGCTCTGATGTCACACAAGTCATCGGCTCTAAGCGTGACAACTGAATGTTGCCTTGTTCAGTTTAATAAAATTAAAACTTTAATTGTGATAATTAAAATAATTGAATATTAAATATTTAGTGGCCAGGTTTTGCTCATTTATTAATAGTAGCCTATAGCCTATTATATGCCTAAGTAGGTCATATTAAGACAAAGCCTATATTAAGTTATTTTAGCTGTTATGAGAAAAATAAATCTAACAAAATCTAAAATCTAAATATAATAAATCTAAAACATTTCTAACGCCAATTCAACGTGCCAGAATAAAACCTGATTTTTTTAAAGGGACACTCCACTGCTGGAAAGATGAATGTGTGTTTAAATTGGGTCATTTATGTAGAAGAAATGTGAAACTATTTTTGAATGTGGAGCTTTCTAGACTGAGAAAAGCCAGAAAATGTATTTTTGGCTCATGTGGATGAAAGACAACAACTCCCAGAATGCACTTGCTTTGCTGCCCTAGGAGGCCACTCCCAAGCCACGCCTACCGGTTAGAGAGCAGTTGTAAATAATAATGCTAAGCTAAGTTACTAGTCTCCGTTAGTCTGCCCGGGTTTTTGAGATCTCATCGCACAAAATGTCCGGGATTCGGCTCTTGCGTTCTACAGTCGCCATCCATTGTGTTTACTGTGGCGAGCAGGACGAGGCTAGGGCCGCGGGGGAACCGATCAACTGTTCACGCCACCGGCCTCGCGTCTTTCTCCCGCGGCCCTAGCCTCGTCCTGCTCGCCACAGTAAACATGATGAGTTGTCGACTGTAGAACGCAAAAGCCGGTGGCGTGATTACTGATGAGCGACACCTGTGAGGCACTGGTCTCGGATCTCTCATTGAGGAGCAGGTTTTTCCTAGTAATGGTAAAACGCACATCAACCGATCACTTGTTTAGCGTTCATGTTAACACTAAATTCAGATTCCCCAATCGGAATGAATTAAGTTAGACTGAAACAAAAGGGGTGCATGTAAACAATGAATGGCGACCGTAGAAAGCAATGCCGAATCCCGGACATTTTGGACGATCTCGACGCCGGACATGCAGGTTTCTGCCTATGGTTTCTGCCGGTGAAATCAAACGCACTGGCACTGATCTGACTGTGATAGGTCTGTTAGCGCATTAGGTCCACCCCCCTATGGGTGGGTTTGAAAGGGTGGGAACTAGTGATTGTAGTCTTACCAGAAATCCCCCCCTCTTACACTTCCTTCTACAATGATGCAAAATGACGATTTTTGCATCATTGTAGGAGGAAGTTTAAAGAGGTTAATACAGATTTCTCTCGTCTCAGGGGAAAATGAAAAAATGTTGCACGACCATTCAATAGTATGACTGAGTTTCTAACATTGCAAAGCTTAATGCAAATGGGTGGAGTGTCCCTTTACCAATGTGTAACGCCACTCTGCCTGGTGTGCCAAAAAACTAAATTTTAAACTTCAATATTCAATTCAAAACAATCTCAAAATGCGTTGTGACATTTTTATATATATATATATATATATATATATATATATATATATATATATATATTATATATATATATATATATATATTTTTTTTTTAAGCAGTAGGCTAGCCTATATACATTAAGAGCATTGAAACCAGGATCTTAACTAAATGTCATTTTTGACGTGGCGCTCCACGTAATCTCTTAAAAATTATTTCTGTAGGCTATATGGTAGGGCTATACCCCATGTAGTTTTTTTTTTACAGGACTGCTTTTGAAATTACTATAAATTACTATGCAATTATATCGCTCACGAGAGAGAAGCTCTCTTCATTCATCTAATTCCTCAATAGAATAGTAAAAATATTCAGCGTCATTGCTCCTAATATCGTCTCTATTTTTAACTTCTGATTCTATTTTTTCAGTTCTAAAATTGATTATATCTTTGGTTCTATTCTGTTGTAGCCTAATAGGCCTATATATATATATATATATATATATATATATATATATATATATATTATATATTATATATATATATATATATATATATATATATATAAATGCCTATTAGGCTTAGGATTTTATATTTAACCCACTTACATTTTAGAATACGGCAATTGCTGCTGTTTTGCACAATGCCCCTTTGCGCCACCTGGTGGTCATTTCGCGAACGACTTTGAACAACTTTGAAATGCGGCTGGTTTATTTCTAAATATATATATATATATATATATATATATATATATATATATATATATATATATATATATTATATATATATATATATATATACAGTTGCAATCAGAACTATTCAACCCACTAACCTCAAAAGAATTTATAGTGATGTCGATGACAATTAATGACAAAAAACCTCATTAAACAACAAAAATATTTATTGATGCATGTTTGAGTTGACAAAAGAAGTTGAATTCACTTTGAAGATCAAATGAAAAATGTAACTTTTAACATGTGCGTTATTATTATTCAACTCAGCTTCAGTACTTTGTGGAGCATCCTTTAGCTTTTATAACTTCTAAAAAATGTTTTCAGTAAGTGCTGATAAAGTTGGTACGAGCCCTTGATGAAATGTTGGCCTTTCTTCCACGGCCAGGCAGGTTTGCTGCTGTTCCAGGAGTTTTAAACTTCCTTATAATGCTCCCAATGGTGTTGTGAAGTGTTGCTATCTTCATATAATATATATTGAGGAGGAGGAGACAGTAGACTGTCTTTAACTCGACTTTATTCCAACATGATGTAACCTCACACATGTGAATCTGCTCAATGTTTACTTCCGCCATTGTCGTACGCATACGTAGGTACTGACGTATGCTCAATCACAGACTGTAACTGGTTCACGGGACATCTCCCTCTTTTTGTCTGGGGTTTCATACAGTATTAAACAAAACAACTGTTTCTATGAAACATACTCTGAAATTAACTTTTGTATAAAACAATATTTTCCATATTCTTTCTTTACAATTATCTTTTGTATAAAAACACAATATTTTCCATATTCTTCCTTTTAAGAAACCAATGTATCAAGTAAGCATAATTTCTCTTATTCTATTTATAAATATTATTATTTTCAAACTTCCATGTGGGCCTGAGACGAGAGTTCAAGAGATTTCCACGACGCATGCGCGAGAACTGACGCTCTTCTTCTGCTACACAGCGCGCACGTCAGTTCTCGCGCATGCGTCGTGGAAATCTCTTGAACTCTCGTCTCAGGCCCACAAGGAAGCAATGGAATAGTCGAATAAAGTCGTTATTTTTGTTTGTTTTTCCGCACAAAAAGTATTCTCGTCGCTTGATAAACTTATAGTGGAGCCACTGTAGGCACATGGAATACTTAAACATTTTCTTCAATGACTTTCTGGGCCGTCAAGTTTCAATTGCTGAGGGAGCCTATTTAGCAGTGAACCAGCTCTCAGATTTAATCAAAAATATCTTCATGTGTTCCGAAGATGAACGAAGGTCTTACGGGGTTGGTACAGCATGGGGGTGAGTAATTAATGACTTAATTTTCATTTTTGGGTGAACTAACCCTTTAATTAGACATTAACAGTAATACAAATTGTTGAAGCCATTTCTATGGAAATAATAATATTGAGTTTATTTTGTAAAGCCTGAGGAACACGGAACGGCACAGTTAATTTGTATGAAAAGTAAAGATCCTATGTTTTTTATTGTTTATGTTAAGAAAATCATAATTAAACAGTCAAACGAAGAACTTTGGATTCAAGACTTTTATTAACTGACGTTTTGTATTGAGTACAAACGAACTTTGAAGTCCTAAGCTAGTGAGTCAACTTGCTGCACTCACATCAAAGTCAAAAGACTGCTCGACACAGTCAAAATAGCCAATCGAGTAAATTCAGAAGATTGACACCGCCGAAAGACGGAGCCGCGTGAGAACCGCTAAAGAAGAGGCCAGACACTCGCGACTCGTGAGGACTGCAAGCTAATCAACTGGAGCTGAGGCAACCTGCTAGCGGCTGCTAACAAAGACAATAGACCAAGACAGCCGAGAACTACATCGCGGGTCAAGAATACAGAAAGAAAGCTAGAGTGTGAGGCGTCGGCTGAATGAAGCTTTCCCTGGAACAGGTCTGATAATATCTTCTTGACTCTATTAGCCCCCTGACGATGCTGACAATAACCATCGTCTAAAAGTGACAGTATCCATTTCTCAATGTCAAGGATGGATCCTCGGAAGCCAGAATTTCGAGGATGCTACGTCATCGACATCCGTCGAAGGACTGTTCCAATGTCGAGGATCCTCGGAATTTCAACCAAGGACTGAGTCCTTCATTCAGAAAATATCCCATATACAGGAAAGTATGCATATGTGTATCCTTCGCACTCTCAAATCACCCACAATCCAATGTGCGCAGCTTTGCTATCTTGTTCAAAAACACAAAATTACGTTAGCAGAGTCAGAGCGATAACGGGGCAATATGCTTTCAAATGTAAGTATATTTACGTTACCAAACATTTGTTATAACCGTAGTACATATCAGTAATGTTTAACATTTAAATGCCAGTACAAATGACTACCGTATTGATATAACAAATTATACAAATTCCGTTATTGATGGCTAACTGAACTGGACCTGTTATTTAACAATTGTTAGCCGTCACCGGCATTTCTTTTATAAATAACTAGTTAATTTGTCCAAAGTAATTTAACGTTAATATTATACCATTCACAGCGTTATTCACAGCTTTCTTGTCTTTTTTAACAGGGACCAAGGAACAAACGGAGGCGTTCATACGTCTCCGTGTAGAAAACAAGCAGCTGTTTACCGGGGGGAGAGACACCGCGGCGAACGGATATCTGTGAGAAGCAAATTATTTAATGTTCAGAAGTGATAGCTGTGTAATCTTCTTTTTATTTCTCCCCCGGTCATTCACATAGGCTTATTTTGGAGAAGATGGGGCTCGAAAGGAGGGTTTCCCACGCCCAGGCAAAAGAAAAAGTGGGACAATTTGAAAAACCAAGTACAAGGTGGTAAGTTAGTATAGTATAGATGCAGTGTAGTGTACAATAGTACCAATACACTACCATTCAAAAGTTTGGGGTCAGTGAGCATTTTATTTGTATTTTTTGGAGGAAAGAAATCAATACTTTTATTTATCAAGGAATAATTAATTACATCAAAAGTGACAGTAAAGACATTTATAATGTTACAAAAGATTATATTTTAAACAAATGCTGTTCTTTTGAACTTCCTATTCATCAAAGAATTCTGGAAAAAAAACTGTACAACTGACAGACCAACAACTGTTTTCAACATTGATAATAATAATAATAAATGTTTCTTGAGCATCAAATCCTCATATTATACTGATTTGTGAAGGATCATGTGACACTGAAGACTGGAGTAATGATGCTGAAAATTCAGCTTTGATCACAGGAATAAATTACACTTTACTAATATTTCACAGAGAACAGCTGATTTACAATGGAATTATATTTAATACTATAACTGATTTTGTTGTATTTTTAATCAAATAAGCGCAGCCATGGTTAGAAAGAGAATTATTTTAAAAGCATTTAAAATTGTACTGACCCAAACTTTTGAACAGGAGTGTACATCTCAACTGTGCAAGCACTGCACAAGAGGTAGATGAAGGAAGACGAGGATGAGGAGGAAGAAGTGAGAGACAGCAGCAAAGAGAGAGCATGGCACAGAGGAGAGAAGAGGAGAAGGGAGTGAGAGGATCCAATCCTGCAGCTACTAAAGGAGGGACATTAAACACCAGAGGGAGGCAGATGAGAGGAGGGAAGGCAGAGGCCAGAGAGAGGGCAAACCCCTTTGTTCTTTGCTGTTGGAGTGGTTGGACGGAAAAATAGTCAATTAAATTGAACTGGTTTTGTCTTTACCCCTTATTTATTTAATATAAACAGTATATTTCCATCTTTTTAAAACCTTGTTCTTTAGACTGCAATAGAAAAAAAGAAAAAAAAACTTGGTAACAAATAACTAGCATGTGAAGCTAAAAGCTAAAACAATGTATTGAACAATATCTTCACTCTTATTTATTTTTATTTTTTTACATTTCTATATTGACAACTATATACATGAAGCAGCAAATTCATTTAAACAACATTCTGTTGGCTGACGCGAAACAGTCGTTCCGAAGCTTTGCGAGATCCCGAAGCGCAGATGTTTCGAAACACTGATCCGAAGCGTGATTCAAAACACCCATGTCACGTGACTATGGCCAAATGAAGCCTCGAAGTGTTTTACTAAGTGTTTCATCAGGTGTGATCCGCCGAATCAGCGTTTGATTGACACGGTCGGGAACAGAACACACAATCGCACATCTGTATTAAAGTGGAATCAACGCATCTTGACCTCGTGGGTTTTTATGAGAGGAGTTTGATTTTGAGATAGCGGATTTTTAGAGACATAGTGACATAGATATAGTGCGATTTGATTAATTATAGGCTATTTAGGCTTACAATTAAATTTACACAACACATTGACTGATAGGCTAGAGACAGGCAGAGTATAGTGACACATTAATATATAAATATATATAGACAGCTAGATTAATAGATAGATACATATAGAGATAGATTATAGAAACATATATAAATAGATTAGATAGATACATATCTAGATACATAGAAAGATAGACACATATCTAGATAGATAGATAGATAGATAGATAGATAGATAGATAGATAGATAGATAGATAGATAGATAGATAGATAGATAGATAGATAGATAGATAGATAGATAGATAGATAGATAGATAAAATGGAGGCTCCCCAGAAGAGTGTGGTGTGGGAGCATTTCCATTTAGAAACCCCAAATAAAGTGAGATGTTTGTATTGTGATCGGCAGCTCGCCTACTGCAACAATACATCATCCATGATGCGCCATTTGAGGAGCACTCATCCTGCACTTTTGGCAGGGTGCAGAGAATGGTATAGCTTTCCCACTGTACCTAGGCCTGCTACTGACACTGCTGGGCCATCTAAGCAAGGTAGGCTATGCATTGTTTGAAATATAATTATAATTGAAATATAATTAAAAAACTTTTGGGAAATGTCAACATCAGACCCATCATCATCACCATCAACATCAACACTAGTAGAAACACAGGACAGATTATGGGAACTTTTTGATACTCGTATCCATCAAACCCAGAAATCATACACAATGCTACAGCTGATTCCACAGTGGAAGTGAAAAAAATACATCAACGATGCGTATTTGCCCAGAACTCATGATCCACTAACTTACTGGAAAGAGAGAGCAGTAATCTTTCCTTATTTGTATGTCTTAGCTAAAAAATATCTTTGCATGCCAACAACAAGTGTCCCTTGTGAGAGGATTTTTTTCAAAGGCTGGAGAAATTATCTGTAAAAAAAGAAGGCCTTCCACAGCAGAGAAATTAATATTTTTGAATAAAAATCTCTAAAAAAGTGAGACATTGTGCTTGATTTCTTTTATTAATAATCATTTTGCAGGACCAAAATACCATTATGCACAGTGAGGAGCCTACAGGTTACAAGCTTCACATATTAGAAAATACAATAATAATAAAAAAAAAATAAAAAAATTTAATGGCTCGTCAAGGTTTCAGATCAACACCTGCAAGTGACCAGTAGGTGTCACCGTTGAGACGGGTGTCGGATTGATTCGAAGCCTCGAAACAATATGGACCATTTGGTTCAACTGTTTCATTGCTTCACGAAGCCTTGATCTGCCCACCACTACCAAAAACCAAGAGACGAGAAAACGGAACACTCAGAAATGGAGTACGAATAAAGCAAGACTTTGCAGTGATTGAGTGTGAAAACCAGGCTATTATAGTGGGAGTTAAACAAGGTAATGATACACAGGTGAATGCGCTGATGAGTCCGGGCAGTGAGTTATGGGAAATGTAGTTTGTGAGGGTCAAAAAATCACTTGTAATCAGATATGTTTTACATAGTTTAGTTTATTTTAAAGTTAAGACCAGGGGCCTGTTTCAGAAAGGAGGTTAAGTGAAAACTCTGAGTATGGTAACCCTAAAATGAGGGAAACTCTGGTTTTTCCGTTTCAGAAAGGGAGGTAAGTCAAACCTGAAAAAGCAGAGTAAGTCAAGCCCGTTTCTGAAAGAGAGGTAACTTATACTCAGACTCAGTTACCATGGTAACTTACTCTGTGAACCTAACCTGGTCGGGAGCAGGTTTTCTTCAGTAAACCCAGAGTTTATTGCGGTCTTCTCCTCTTTTTTAAAGAGGAAGGGGTGTTTAAACATAAAGGGGTGTTTATGTAAAATAAACTGTCTATGCAAAGTGCGGCCTCTTTTTTCTATATATGTGTTTAAACACCAACAATAATACTAAAATGTATTCAAACATTCTTTAAGGAATATATATTGTTTGCCCATGGTTTAATTGACTAAATCTGTTTTGAGCACTTTGCCAAAAAATAAAGGGATTAAAACGTTTGCTAAACTTTTATTTGATTACCACCGTTTTTGATAATATATTTGTATTAAATCATTAAAAAATAAATCGGAATAAACATTTCATAGAACTCAATTATTTTTTTAAACATATTAATAAGTTATTAATGATAAAAAATAAGTTGTTAATCTAATTCATAATCAGTTATTGAAATTAGTTGATTAGATATGTTTTATTGAACAAATGTTTAATTTATTTAACTGTCATTTTAACTGATGATAATAATAACCATAATTTAATAATGCAGTTTATATATTTAATAATTGTTTAATACCATAAACCGTGATATTTTCTGAGACGGTTATCATACTGTGAAACTCTCATACGTTACAACCCTACACGGGAGAGAATTGCCTATACCGGCAACCAACCCCCAGAGGGCAGACTTAAAATCTACACCTCTAAGATACCCGACTATGCCACCCCAGAGGCAAATTTACCAGGGAATCAACTTTTATAAGAATCAATAAAGCACACAGTCAGGACTCGAAACAGAGGTGAAATACAAAAAGACAATTTTATTGGAAACCATTAAAATTAAACAACATGTAGGAATATCAAAGTATAAAAAGGGCTCGTCCACACACACACACACACGAATCCTGATCACCCCAACTTCTGGAGAGAAAGCAGAACTACAATTTAGACATACAAACATATACTTATAAAATTTGGTACTCAGTAAATTGAAAACAATAGTATATGTATTCCATGCAATGGTAAACAGGTTCACAGAAAGCTTTACTAGCAAAAAGAAAGAAAATATGAATTCACACAAACCAAGCCAAGGGAAACATTAGGATAAAACAGGTTCACAGACACTTGGTTATTACAAATAATAATAATAAATTCACAGAAACTGATTTACCACAAAATAAAATTGGATTTGTAAAGCAAATAATTCACATAAGCAAAGAAAAAAAACACAAACAAAAATAAGCAACTAAACCAATTCAATTTATAAAGCGTAAGACACACAAGAGAAACCCAGATCACGACAGTGATCACGACAGTGACTGTTGGATGGTCAAACCATTCGAGGCCTCGGTGAGAGAGAGTAGGCCACAATGCTGAGTCTGCGGCACGCCAGCGGCTAAGCTGATGTTCAAAGTGTCCAGCTTCGGAATAAACACACGTAGCATAGAGCAAGCTCGTGCGGATTGATATTAAGGTCTGTTTACACTTTAAAATAGAAAAAAAATCGAAAAGAAGTTCCTGAACTGAATGATATGAGAATCAGCAGGTGTTGTTGCGCCGAAAAATAAACCCAGAGAGTATTGAATCTCAAAACCCTTGGAATAATCTATCATTTACAGCAATAAACACACATGACCTACTTTTGACATTTTTATGGCTATGACGCTCTTTTGCTGCTCTTTTACTCATAATTAGATTCTGCGACTTTAGCCAGGGGTTCACAGACGGGGTCACATATAATAAAAAATATAATAATAATAAAAATACATAAAATATTAATAATAGTAGTAGTAGTAATAATAATAATAATAATAATAATATCACAAAAATGTTTTCCTCACTTTTGTATTTTCAGATACAGAGATCGTAACACTGAAGATATGTGAAACTGTATGTGAAAGTAGTAACAGTAGTTTTTACTTACATACATTAATGTAGGCAAACAGCACATTTCCCTCACACAATGTCAGATGTTGAACTTCAAAATAAAATTTATTTATACACTGTTTTTCTTCAATAAATTGTCACGACCAGCTCAAAGCCGTGGCAAATGAAAGGAGGACAAAGTAAGGTTGCAACCAAAAATATTTATTAACACAAGTAGACAAATAAAAATATAAAAACAACAATGAAATACAATTTCTGTCAGACACATGATGTAAAAGTATCAGACCGAACAATACTTGAAAAAGAATATCAAGGTCGACGTTAACAAACTGAGCAAATGAACACACCATACAAACAAAGCCTAAGGTTTTCTAGCGGAAGAACAGGTTCACATCATTCTCTTGATTACCCGTCTAGCCACACTTACAGCAGGAAGAGCAGGAGGCCCATCACAATATTCAGATGTATATTTAATGGAATCAATCTCCTGTTTCCACTGACTAGTTTCAGTTATGTCTTAACGCTCTGGGGTCGGCCGTCGCGATGAGCTCGATTTTTTCCTTATCAGTGCAAAAAAGAATCAAATTACTCTGTTGATTTTGATCTTACATATAAGTGTTGTACATCATTAGATCCTGTTAAGTGTCTATTTTTTTGTGGATACTCACAATAAAAACAAAGTGTTGTGCTTTTCGTCAAATAAAGAAAAATAAACATGATGTGCGTTTTGCCTTCTATCTGTCAGTGAAGTCCATTCTGAAACGCGTCCGAAAAATTAACTGTAACTCTGTCAATACTTGTCACAGAGATACAATATATTTCTCTTTATGAAGCTGAAATTCTCTTCTTTTTAATGAAGTAATTTATTTAAAAAATAAATATTTCCAGCTTATGTGATCCGTTTGAAACCAAGGAGAGGTACAGTTTTTTCGTTCTGCCTTCTATATCTTTAATGAGCTGAGGCCACCACGCCCACAGAGCTTTTCACATTGTAAATAGGCGATCTATGCATAGCACATGCGGCACGCCCCCGATCAATGCCATGACAACACGAAGTTTCTTTATCAGATTCACTGATAGTTCATCGCGTTTTGAGGATGGCACGATACTCCTTCAGAGGATTATGGACAGCGGGGAAGAATTAACCTTTTCCTCAGAGAAAGATTGAAACTCGGACGACCAACGGCTGCATTTTGAAGAACGAATTGACCCCGCCGAGGATAAGTTCGGAGTAAGTTGTTTAGTGTTATATAATTCCTTTTCTGATCATATAGAGCTCAAATGAATTTTCAGACTATATTTTGCCTAGTTTTGGCTAGCTTTTGACATAGGAAAGATTGCCTCATGTACGCTCGTGTAAACTTTTAAAATGTGATATTACATTTACATTTAGTCATTTAGCAGACGCTTTTTTTAAAATGTAAATGTACTCTCTTAACATATTTGTATATTACATGTATTTCATTGAGAGATTGAATTGAGAGATTGATTGAGAGAAATACATTTCAGACTCCGGTAAAATATGTGATACTAAATACAATATATTTTTTATATATAAATGTTCAGTTTTGGTTAGCCTATGACACTACATGCTAAAATACTGCCTTATGTGTAATGCATTTTGTTTGCGAATAACTGCTTAGGTTATATAATGTGATTGAGAGAAATATATTTCAGACTCCGGTAAAAATATGATAGGCTATTGTCTAAATACAATATATTTTTATATTTAAATGTTCAGTTTTGGTTAGTCTATGACACTACTTATCATGAGTAAATACTGCCTTATGCACAGATGTTTGTGAATAAAGGTGCAAATGTTTGAAATGTAGTGATGTGTCGTTCATGAACGATCCGTTCATTGAGTGTATATGCGTGCGGTCTATATGGGCCATAAACAGATACTCGCGGTGGACGGAGAAACATCTATTGATGGGTAGGGCGCGTGGTCTACCAATCAATAGATGTTTCTCCGTCCATCAACAGATATACATTGTGCATCCATACCCATTAATTGTCCATCAGTTTACTTTGGATAATGTAGGCTATGCTAACAGTTTTGCATCATGCTTCTCCAGCACCTCGCAGAGGAGCACGCAGGTGTTGTTCAGTTCTCAGTGCGATCGAGAATCATACCGAGTAAGTGCATAGACGTAATATTTTACAGATGAAATGTAGCCTAATTGTGTTTACATCATCATAATGTAAAAGTTCCTATTCTTGAGTGAAATTACAAAAAACGTCTTTATTTATCCATGGCAATTAGTGATTGATAATGATAGTAATACAGTTTCTTTGATTGTGTTGTCAGCATGCTCACACATTTTCTTTTCTTTTTATAACAGATGTGACAATAAACATGTCCAAGCACCAGTTCTGAAGAGAGCCAAGGAAAAGAAGCAGGCGAGCAACAGGCAGTCACTCTGTCATGGAAAACAGAGACCGATGTTGACAAGGTTCCACAGGCACTGCGATTCCTTCCTGTACGGGAAACTGGACCGCAACTGAGCTTTGTAGACTCGCATTCGCCCATGAGTCTATTCAAACTATTTTTCAAACAATGGTGGCATGCAAAGCACACACAGGTATGACACAGTAGCCTACATGAAAGCCAAGCCAACCAGGTGGGGTTTCAGGTTGTTTGTTCTTGCAGACTAATACAGTTGTGATGCTTAATTTTAGGGTTTTTTTTGGATTCTTTGAATAAACAAAATTAAAAAAAAAATTTTTTTTTTAAATCTTTTTTTTTAGTTTTTTTTTTTTAAAGGATGTGTGATATGAGTGATAGGAATGACTTTAAAGGGGTCATATAATGGTACATGCACTTTTACAAGTTGATTGTACTGAAATGTGTGTTGGCAGTGCCTGTACACATCCATCATA
This sequence comes from Chrosomus eos, assembly GCA_036326025.1. Lineage (NCBI taxonomy): Eukaryota > Metazoa > Chordata > Actinopteri > Cypriniformes > Leuciscidae > Chrosomus > Chrosomus eos. Next base: position 49,882,835 of record CM070822.1, read on the forward strand.
TAATGATAAAAATCCATCCAGTGATTTTGTTTCTCCTTAAAGGGATACTCCACTTTTTTTGGAAATAGGCTCATTTTACAACTCCCCCAGAGTTAAACAGTTTTACCGTTTTCGAATCCATTAAGCCGATTTTCTGATATTTAGAAGAATATCAGTAAGCAGACAGTTTCTGGTCTCATTGACTTCCATAGTAGGGAAAAAATATACATTAAAATATTCATTTTGTAGTAAAAATTCTAGCATACAAGAATAGTAACTCAAAAATCTTGTGGACAATTATTCAGTATGTGTTAAACGGCCTTATTGCGGTGACATTTTTTTCCCCAAAACATACTAACCACGCATAATATTTTTTTCTATAAAATGCAAACATGTACATCCATTTTGCTCACATATTATTGTAGCAGAGTTTGTGCTGAATACAGCAAACTTATATGTTGGAAAATGGTATGTTTTAAGTAGCTGAAATAAGCACAAATGTCAGGGCATGTCAAAACATCTCAAGGACCCCAAAAACACCTCAGACCCCAGAGGGTTAAATGGAGTTTTGAGTTGAAAGTCTTAGATTTGCTCATATCATCCAGACATGTTTGCAGTGAATTTCATTGTGTCTCATACTTACTCTCTCTTCTCTGTGTATCATTGTCTGTTTTTCCTATTTTCTCTTTATTTCACTAACAGATATGTTAGTGTCAGCTGTGTTATTAATGTAATAAAGAGAAAATAAGAGACTCTATAACATCTTGCTGTTATTGATTTGTCATGCAGCTCAAAGCATTATGGGTAGAATCTCTCTACAGTCTACACTACAGTCAGATTCACTGATGATTCATTATAATAAACCCTAAACCCAGGATAGAGCGGCTGAGTGAATGTGGTCTGGACTGTGTGTATAAGGCTCATTGTGTTTCTGTCAGAGACGCTGTAGAAGGACAGAGTTCCTGCACTGTGATCCACACACACTCCTATTCTACAGCTGATGGGCTCTACAGGGAGTTTAGTCTCTATGTCATTGTGTCTGAATGAGTAACTAGAGGAAGAGCAGGACAAACTCCAGGACTGATCATTATATCCAAACACACACTCTTTACCCGATCCCTTCCTGCTGATACTCTTATATGACACTGATATAAACACATACCCACTCCACTCAATCTCCCAGTAAGAGCGTCCACACACACTCTCGCTACACAACACCTGCTCATAATGATCAAATCTGTCAGGATGATCAGGATACGACTGGACTGTGGGAGTGTCAGTGAATTTAATCACTCTGTTCTCCTCAGACAGATGGAGTTTATTCACTGTGTTCAGATCCAGAGTGAGCTGATGGGAATCTGATGGAGAGAAAACACAACAGAATCAGGAATTATGAATCTGATCTTTTAATGAAGCTGTCAGAAGAGAAAAAGCACACTAAGGGTGTTTTCACACTGGGCTCGTTTGCTGTGGTCCGAGCCTGAGCACGATTGTTCCCGGTTCTCCTGCAGTGTTGGTCTGGTTTCACACTCAACTTAATTCTATCAAACTCTGGTGCGTTTGCGTGCATCTTATGTCATTGCAAACGTGCACGGTGCATGTTGGAAAACAGAACGCGGGTCAATATATTGTATTTTTTATTAATTCGGTGCTGTTATTTACATTTTACATTTAGTCATTTAGAATACGCTTTTATCCAAAGCGACTTACATCTGAGGACTAAACAAAGCGAGTCATCGTGAAGAGGCAAAAACAACGCAAGAAATGCTCAAAATACAAAGTTCAAACATTGCTCAGAGTAGCATAAGCCAAACAAGCGAGGATTTAAAGAAAGTTTTTTTTATTTTTTTATGTTAAGTGCTCACGGAAAAGATGAGTTTTCAAGTGTCATTTGAATGCTGTCAGGGATTCTGCATTCCGTATAAGAATGGGCAGATCATACCCCAAGAATGGGGTAAATCATCAACACTATCATCCCTTACATGTGGTTTATTTAACTAAATACATCATAATCGCATGCACAGTTACTTTACTTCTTGAACAAGTGCACATCCGAGGCTCCCAGGACAGTGTTCACATTAGCGATTTCTCATGCGAACCGTGCCCCGTTCTGAACTAAACTATTGTTTTGCTGTATTGCTGTTGGTCCTTGTATTGCTGTTCATCTCCGATCTGACGACACATAAAACAGACAGACAGAGTTTGGCTAATGTATGTGTCATTCAATGGATAATCATTCTGGCTTCCCAATACATTACAACAGCGATGATCAAAAACATGGAAAAAAGTCACTCTATGTAAACAGTTCAATGCAAGTGTCATATGCTCTAATATGAGAAGTCATTTATTATTTAAGCCTTGCCACTTGCACATATCAAACAGCGCCTAAATACTGAGTTCCCTTTCGTAGTCACTCCGAGTTACGTCAAGTGACGACAAAATGGGGGGTTTTGCTTAGAAGCCTATCACCTTCGAAAACGAGCCAATGGCAAAGAAATGCCATAGGTCTGCGGAATTTGCATAGCGTAGCTCCGCCCCACCTCGTGGGTATATAAGGAAGGACGCTGGCAACATGCAGTTATGTTTTTGCTTCGGAGTCAAGAGTCCTCTTCACTCATGTAAGCCTGATTTCTCTGACTGTCATCGAGTATCTTCGAGACGAGCAGCTCTCCTGTCTGTGTTGGTGCAAAGGCAATTTTCCAGCGAGATTCACATTCCTGCCTTCTGATCTGTGCAGTGGTCTGCATCCAGTGTGTGTTTCTCCCTGGCCGCTTTAGCACAGGCTTCTGAGCATCCTCTCTCACGTCTTTTTCACAATGTTTCGCCCGTGTATTTCTGGGTGCAGTCGTTCCATTTCTTCTTCTGATGGGCATGATCGCTGCCTTGCGTGTTTGGGCTTAGAACACGCTAAGGCAGCTTTTATGATCGCAGCACTGAGATCGAGACTCCATGACTTGTCAAAAAGTAGAGTCCCCTCTGCTGCACCCCGATCTACCCCCTGCATGAGAGTTGGTACTTCGGCTGGCTGCCAGGTTGATCTGAGGGTTACGGTGTGGAATTCTGTCCTGACGATGCTTCCTCGGTCCACACCAGCACCGCGACCTGTGAGTTCCTCGAATGTAGTTGCCGGGCCGTCCTTGGATGTGCCGCGTGTCTCATTCGGGGCTCCAGAGGATGAAGTGATGCTGATTGTAAGCGGCGAGCATCGGGTTAGCATGGAACCCTCCACCCTGCCCTGACCGCTCGTGGCTGGATGACTGGTTCTTTTTGGGGGCTGCACGCGCTGACACTCGTCAGCGCACCGCCCCAGAGCAGCGCTTAGCCTGGCGTTTAGCGGGCGGCGGGGCTTGAGCGGACTGGGACGCCCTCCTGCGACTCCCGCTCGGCCCCAGCAGCAGCCTTCACCCGGGCCGCGCCGTGGAGGTTGTGGCAGGAAGGCGTCCCAGTCCGCTCAAGCCCCGCCGCCCGCTAAACGCCAGACCAAGTGCCGCTCCTGATGCGGACAGCTCAGAGATGGGCTACAGTTCTGTTGAGGAGGTGGTAGCAGGACCACTCATTCCTCCGGAGGAGGGCCGGGGGAGAAACTTTTGTTCCCCCGCCGGCTAGCGGCACCCTAATGTTGTTAAAGACAGATCTAACAAACTCATCTCTGAGCCCCCACAATGTGCGGACGACAGTGTGTGCCGCTTACGAGCCTCACCAATCTCGCTCCACTCTGACATAGAGTTCTCGGATGCCAGTGTGCGCCGCTTACGAGCTTCGCCACTCACATCTCCCTCTATCGCCAGACCCGTCACACGAGATCCCAGTGGAATGCACGTCCTTCCCTGGTCTCCTTTGTCAGGACGCGGTCTATGACTGTACCCCCACACTGGGACGCTATGCGATGGAGAGGTGCAATCGAGATTGTCCCTCCAGCCGAAATGAAGTCCGGGTTCTACAGGCCCTACTTCATTGTACCGAAGAAATCCGGTGGGTTACGGCCAATCCTGGAGTGTTTTGTACCGATCCCTTCACAGGCTTCCTTTCAAAATGCTCACGGCCAAAAGCATTTTCGAATGTGTTAAGCCACAGGATTGGTTTGCAGTGATCGACCTGAAGGACGCCTATTTTCATGTCTCCATTCTTTCTCGACAGAGGCTGTTTCTTCGTTTTGCTTTTGAAGGGAAGGCATATCAGTACACGCTTCTGACCTTTGGGCTAGCCCTGTCTTTACAAAGGTTGTCGAGGCAGCCCTTGTACCACCTCGGCTACATGGGGTTCGCGCCCTGAACTATCTCGACGACTGGCTAATCCTAGTGCTCCAGCACTTATCTCGTCTGGGCCTTCGGGTCAACTGGGAGAAGAGCAAACTCTTTTCTCGGTATGAAAATCGACCCTGTCGCCATGTCTGCGCAGCCACTTTTGACTTGCCTGCATCAAATCCAGAGCAAGAGTGCGGTTCCACTGAAAGTTTTTCAGAGGCTTCTGGGGCATATGGCATCCGCAGCGGCAGCCACACCGCTCGGGTTGCTTCATAAGAGACCGCTTCAGCACTGGCTTCGCGATCGAGTCCCGAGGTGGGCATGGCAACAGGGCACGCTCTGAGTACCAGTTACACCAACCTGCCGTCCAACATTCCCCCCGTGGTCGAATCTCAGCTTTCTACAGGCCGGTGTGCCCCTAGATCAAGTTTCCGTATGCAATGGGCATGTTGCCTCTGGCTCCTGGACAGGACCTCGACTGCAGTGACATTTCAAATGGGGGTTGGCGCACGGCGCCTCTCTGGCAGACATCTGCAGAGCTGCCGGCTGGGCGACACCTCATCATAAGTCGAGCTGGGCTAGAGATAGATATTAGATATTCTCTAAACATATTTGTATATTAGCCTACATATATTTCACTCAGTTTTGATTAGTTTATGACACTGATTATCATGCTAAATAGCCTACTGCCTTATGCTTATGCATTTTGTTTTCAAACTGCTTAGGTTATGATTTAGAGAAATATATGTCAGCCACCGGTAAAATATGTGATACTGTCTAAATACAATATATTTTTTACATATAAATGTTCAGTTTTGGTTAGCCCGTGACTACTTATCATGCTAAAATAGCCTACTGCCTTATGTGTAATGCATTTTGTTTGTTGAAGTTTCTTCAGATTCACTGATGGTTCATCGCGTTTTGAGGATGGCAGCACGCTACTCCTTCAGAGGATTATGGACAGCGGAAAGAATTCACCTTTTCCTCAGAGGAATTTGAAACTCGGACGACGAACGGCTGCATTTTGAAAAACGAACGGCTGCATTTTGAAGAACGAATTGACCCCGCCGAGGATACAAGCTCGGAGTAAGTTGTTTAGTGTTTGTAATTCCTTTTCTGATCATAGAGCTCAAATGCATTTTCAGACTATATTTTGCCTAGTTTGGACTATTTTGGAAATATTACCTCACAATATCCCAAACATTCGTGTAGGCCTATACGCTCGTGTAAACTTTTTGAATAACTGCTTAGGTTATAATGATTTAGTGAAATATATCGATCCGCAAGTTTTGTTTGAGTACTTCAGTGGTCTAGTGGCAGATCTTTTGCCAAGCGTGTCAGAGGTTACGGGTTCTAATCCGCCCTCGGTATAGTTTTTTTTCTCTCATCAAAACCGAATATGTTCATCAGTGGTTACAGTCTATATCAAGCACACACGTATACAGAACACACGTTTGTGTGCATTTATTTTGTGATTTCACCGGAATGAATAGTGTCCGCAACGGTGATAGATTGAAGAGCGCGTCCGAGTGAAGACTGCGCGCCACGCCGCCACAAGAGACTGTATCCATGACACTGATAGCTGCGCACACGAGCGCTCAGCTTGAGTTCAAAAACAAAACATTTTAACGCTAGATCTCTTATTTAAGAGCGGACTAAATGAATGCTCTGCTAGTTAACTGGAGATGTTTTATTTGTATTAGGTACAGCCGTTCATTGAGTGTATCAGTAAATGCGTGCGGTCTATATGGGCCATAAAAAAGATACTCGCGGTGACGCGGTCTACCCATCAATAGATATTTCTCCGTCCATCAATAGATACATTGTGGATCTATAATCATAATTGTCCATCAGTTTACTTTGGATAATGTGCTAACAGTTTTTTTGTTTTGTTTTTTAGGAATGTGGCTGCAGTGCTCAGTGCGATCGAGAATCATACTGAGCAAGTGCATAGATGTAATATTTTACAGATGTAATGTAGCCTAATTTTGTTTAAATTCATTCTGATATAATTTTTTTTTAAATCAATGTTGGCAACAGGGTAACTTTATTTGAAGGGGTGTGCATAAGACTGACATGACACTGTCATAAACATGACGTAACACCTGTCATGAACATGAAGGAGTCTTTATGAATGTTTATGACTGTTGTCATTAAGTGTCATTCGGTAAATGATGACACTTTTAATGCAAAGTTGACATTGTTTAAAATGTCTTTGTTATGACAACTTGACATTAACAAAGATAAAAATGTCTTGATTATGACAACTTGACATTAACAAAGATATAAATGTCTTTGTTATGACAACTTGACATTATCCAAGAAATCATAACCTGTCAACCTGTCACAAATATGTCATAACAGGTCTAATTATCAAACTTGAAGTTATTTAGCTTTGCGTTGACATTACATTACCCTGTCATATGTGGTTGGTTTTGACTTTGGCCGTCATGACACCATTATAACTGTGTCATGAATATTTTACTTGTCCTCAATTAAAGTGGAACACATTGTACTAGTTATAAAGATGTCATTAAGGGTTATTACACTGTAAGGAAAAATGATGTGGACGTCGAAGATCTCAAAAATTTAAATTTATTACAGAAAAAATAGTAACAAAATACAAACAGTACTTCGGATTCAGCGGAGTCAAACAGAATCCGAACTCATCCCAGCGCAAACATTTTATACCGTATTACATCCGTCTTCCCCCTCAGCATGTAAATGAAGCTCTCTCTTAAATGTAAATTGAGAATAACAAATTCGTCTTCTCTCTCAGCGTGGAGCTGGAACTCTGTATTAAATGTAAATTGAAGAGAACAACAAAAGTGGTACCTCTGTGTCCTTGTCTTTGATATTCTTTCAAATAAGAACGGTCAAATGTTTAAAGTGATACGGCCAAATGTTTAAGGTGATAACATCTCTTTGAAGCTCCCTAATCAAGATGGTTCTTGAATACCCGCTGTCATTCCCACGCTATAGGTAATAAACGTGACTCTGTGATACTCTTAAGATTGTAAGGAATTAATTCTATGATAAATAAGCTCTTTTAAGTGAAGGAACATTTCAATACATCTATATTGGAGTGGAAGTTGGATCGGAGCAGACTATAATTTCTTACAACACTGTCAAATGCTTTAACAACAGTGTCATTAATAATATAATTTAATGTCAAGTTGTAATAACAAAGACATTTCTATCTTTGTTAAAGTGTAAATTGCAGGTTAATTTTTTTACGAGATAATGCAATGTGCTTAAAGATAAGAACCGCCTACCATTGTTTTGTATGTTTTTTATACCAAAATGCTGAATATAATATGAAAATTTTGTACTTTTTACAGTGGTTTTTAGCACTCCCGCTCCCTTCCACTAAGCTTTCTTTTTAGATTCAGCAGCAGTGATGAAATAACTCAATTGTAAACATACTCGTGTGTGCTGGCTTCATGAGGACCGTGATCCTGCCTGAAATGAGATTAATGCCGCGTTCCAGGCAACCTGTAACCAGTGTTTTTCCAACCTTATACCCGTGAAAGTGCACTGGAACGGCAGTCAAACCGTGACTTCCCACCCGTGAATTCGTACTAGATCGATGCACTCCCAGTTACGAGTTGAAAAAACACGGGTTACAGGTTGCCTGGAACGCGGCATAAGCTATTCGCAAAACAAACGGGCATGCGTCATAACCATAGACTGTAAAAAAAATACCAGGATGCTGCGTGAGGTACGTCAGATTTGCCGGTCGCGGGTCGAGCTGCTCCACTAAACTCCAAAACGCGTTCACCTCACGATAGCACACCTCCACTGCTGATTCCATTGGGTGGCATAGCCCACACAAACACCTGTCTCTGTTTCTTTCTGACAATGAGCATCGCAAATTAGTAGCGTTTTAGCACAGGCAATATATCGCGTTCTGTCAGCAGATGCCAGCAAAAGCGCCATTGTGTCTGTGCATCTCTACAGCTCTGATTAGGACTACGTTACTAACACCATGTAAGTAAATAATGTCTTCAGTCGTTGTCCCTCCTTGCTATTCTACATGACGTCAAGATTTTGAAAAGACTTTGGCTTGTTCCCTAATGTTATCCGGGTTAGCTCCAGGCTAACCTAGGCTAGCTCTTGCTACTCACCAACACCTGACCAACCCTCCACTCATTTTCCACACACCAAGCATTAATTACTCTTTGAGGGCCATGATTTCTGACATTTTCCTCCCCTTTCTCACGCCTGACTAGTTAAAAATTATAAGGCTGTGGTCCATCAAAGATTTGATGGTTTTCTACCTCCCTGTTCTCCATAGATAAGCCACAAACCTAGCAGAGTATAGGTTGCGACTCCCTGGTATGACGTCATCACAGTTACTGTAAAAAAACACGCTACCTTAAAACCCCCAATAAATGTCATTTTAACGCATTTTAAGACAGAAATGTTTAAATATATTCATATTGAGCACTTTATTTACACATTTATTGATTGTGGTGGTTAACCTGCAATTTACACTTTAATGTCAAGTTGTCATAATCAAGGCATTTTTTGTCTTGGTTAATGTCAAGTTGTCATAACAAAGACATTTTTTGTCTTTGTTAATGTCAAGTTAATTTTAAACAATGTCAACTTTGCATTAAAAGTGTCATAATTTACCGAATGACACTTAATGACAACAGTCATAAACATTCATAAAGACTCCTTCATGTTGTAGCCACTGAGCGAATCCTGTGTTCCTATCACTACTGAACAAATATGAACACATATATGTTTAATTCACAAAACCTTGAATCATGTGATTTGGTGACCACCATCAGGTCATCAGGGCTTAAAGTATTCCGGCACCGTGCCGGATCTCCGGCGTGCGGCCGCGAGGGAATATATATATATATATAAATGGGAAACTGCGCACGCGGTTTAATATTTTCGAGTCAATTTGTTTCACCTACCAATCATATGAGAGGAACGCAGCTCTAACTGACGTTACAAGCCTATCAGAAGCAGAGAAGGGCGGGTCCTGGCATCACAGTATGATTGACACCCGTACGTCAATGTCACGTTATATTAGCGTTGTCGGTGAGAGAATGGAGTCCAAGTTTATGAAGCCTGGAGACGATGTCCTAGCAATAGATAAAGGTTTAAAAAATAAATGGCGCTGGGCGTGGATTGAAGAAAGTCGAGATGGCAAGCCGTTCGGCAGTTGGTGCAAGAAACTGAGAGAGCCCGGCGCTTGTTTCTGCACGATTTGCTCGAGGAAGCTACTGTATGCCAGCAGCGGTAAGAAAGTGCTTGCTCGTCATGATTCAGACTCCGGTCATAGAGCCGCGGCCCGTGCACTCAAACTTACGACAACGTTGCCGGGAGCAACTGTTACATCTGACACACCGTTGTCTATGACGGACCGCGTCTGCGATTTAAAGATACGTGTGTGCACATTTATAGCAGAACATGATTTGTCATTCAAAATTTCGCAGCCACTGGTCACCCTGTGTAGAAAACTAGCAGAAGACAAAAAAGCATTAACTAGCCTGTCCGTTTCAAATCAACATGCAAGTTACATGAACACTCATGGGATTGCACTACAGTTCAAAAAATGTTTGTCTGAGAAGCTAAAAAAATGCATGTTCTCACTCAATGTTGATGAAGCAACAACCTTGAATATGGATAAAATACTCAATGTGCTTGTTCGCTTTTTTGATAATGAAAGCAACAGAGTAATAACACAACATCTGGCAAGTAGAAAAGTCAACATTGCCAATGCCCCAGCTCTTATGCTGGAACTTAAAGATGTAATGCAGACTTATGGTCTTGAGTGGAGACAAGTTACCAGCATCCTCCTTGACAACTGTGCAGTCATGAGAGGAAAAAAGTCTGGCCTTGAAACTCAAGCAAGGAAGGAGAACCCATACCTCCTTGATGTATCTGGAGACACCGTGCATATGGTTTCCAATGCTGCCAAAGCCCTCATGAGTCCGTTCAACTCAGAAGTGGAAAATTTCTGCTCTGATGTATATTTTGATATTGAGAAGTCACCAAAGCAGAAGGAAATTTTCTCAGAGTTTCAGAGTCTGCTCCATCTTCCTTCCAAGAGCTTGATAAGACCAATTAGCAACAGATTTCTTCAGATGCTGGAGGTGTGCACCAGGCTGAATGAACTCATGGATGTACTGGTGGTGCATTACTACTATGTGCTGGATACAACTGAAGAACACAAATACAGGTAATGCTAATAATTTTGTAGTATACATTTTTTGTATAAATTAAGTATGTTAATGTGCTGTCTCTGCAGTTAACCATTTTTATTTTATTATATTGTATGTAGAGTGATGTGCTATAGATTGTGGTTAGGTTTTATGTAGAATAAGCAATGAAAATAGCCCCAGTGGTGTGTGTGTGTATGCAGGTGTATATATGTGTGTGTGTGTTTGTGTGATACAGAAGGCTTCTTAACGAAGTGCTGACAAGATATGCACTAACAGTTGAGGAAAGGGCCAGAGTAGAAATTCTTCAACAAGAACAAGCCACAGCATCCCGAATGGGAACACAAGTCAACCTTAACCGAAAGGCACGAATCTCTGTGCTCTTTACAGAGTTTGACCGATTCAAAGTCATGATCGACATGTTCAGAGGTATCTTGTTGTGTAGGCAAAAACTTTAGACTGAATGTGATGTAAGTTAATAACAGTTGTTTTTTTTAAAAAAGGGAACAGCCAAGTCTCTACTACAGCAATCATAACCAGCTATAGAAGTGTTCAAATTAATAGCCGTTTTTTTTTTTTTAAATAAAGTGAAATTATTTTTAATCTGATTGTTATTTCCATATTTCAAATGTAATGGAAGGATTAGACATTAAATTCCAAGGTAAAATATTAACTTAATTAATTAATTAAAAATTAATACTTAAAGTCTGCATTTTTCAACACGAAATAAAGAAAAGGAATTTACCTTAAGAAAAAAATTGAGAATTTTCTCTTTTCTCTTCAGCCACAAATACTTAACATACACTTAAAATATTTTAAAGATTGAACTCAACTTTAATTCACTGAACTAATATGTAGTTGCATAACCATTGTTTTTTATAACATCTGATTATGATCTGATTAACATCTGACAAAAACAATGGTTATGCACCAAAATATTACTTCAGTAATTTAAAGCTAAATCTTGAAAAATGTCTGAAATTTATGTCAAGTGTTTTAAGGCTGAAGAGAAAAATCACTGTGATTTTTATTATTATTAATTTATTTATTAGTTATTTCATTTAAATTTTAATGTATTTTTTTTGGAACATATTAATATTCTATTTGCTTTGCTTCCAGTAAAAAATAAAATGCAGTGCAGTGCTTCGTTAATGATTGGGAGTAATTTTCCCACTACATCTGATATATGGAAATAAAAGCTCTTAAAAGTATTTATACATTATTCACTTTTTTTTAAACGCACTGCTATTTAGATTACAGCCCGGAAAGTACTGTGTATTTAAGAGGAATTTACAGTGTAACTTTCTGTAATTATAGTGTATCTATAAATAACTTACATGTAAGTATAAGGGAGCCTTATGTAAAGTTTGGGGAATAAAGGGGTAACAATAAGGAGAAGAATTAAAACAGTTTTAATACTCTTAAGTAGTTATATAACTAAGGGGTACTTTCACTATTATTTACTATCACTATGAATTAATACTTGTGATACAACAATCCTACATTTGGGAACAATGTAGCGATAACATAAACTGTATACCTTTTTGTAATAATTGTGTACCAATACATGCCGTATAGGCTTTTTAAAAATGACAGGGTACATATCTATGCATAATTGCATTTATAAAAATTAAAAACTTTTTTTTTTTTGATAGCAAAAGTGCAGATGTTTATGTTTGGGCTAACATGTTGCAAGGCAAGAAAAGCTAAAACTATTGCTATTTTTTTAATATACTGGGAAATATATCTGGTTTCATGTGGTTACAGGGTAAGTGGTGCTTGTAATAAATAAAGGTTTCCGAGTCAGTGATATAAGATTTTGTGTATGCCTTTTTAACTTAACCAGTAACTACATGGAACAAGAGGGTAACAAACACCACTTTAATTTACAGCCCGCAATGTCACATTTACCTTGTAACTACATGAAACAAGAGGGTAACAACAACAAGCACCACTACATTTTTTTCCCATTTATTCCCCAAATTTAAAATATTGTTCCCTTATACTTATATTGTAAGTAGGTTATAGGTACACTATAATTTCCGAAGGTTACGATGTAAAATTGCTTTAGTTACGCAGTACTTTCCGGGCTGTAATCTAAAGCATCACCAATTTTTACGCATGTGAAAATAATGTAAAATCAAAGTAACATTTTGTTTTATGTTTGCAGGCGTACTTTCAACTTATCAGGGATTTTTGAAAAAAATGCAACATGAAAAACCAATGGCGCACGTGCTGCATGTGGAGATGGTGGCCCTAGTTAGAGAGCTCCTCAGTAAATTTATGAAGCCGGAAGCCATCCCATTCAGTGCAAAGGATATCATCAAAGTTGATGTCCGGAGTAGAGATTTGCAACTATCAGACAAAAGGTTGTCTGTTGGAAGATACTGCTACTCTGCACTTAACAAGGCCCGTGTGGAGAGGAAGATATGGGTGAGAAACATTTACAACTCTCTCAGAGAAGGATACATGAAGTCATCAGAGTTCCTTCTCAAAAACCTTCCATTGGACAACAAGATAATCACCTCACTTTCTGCACTCACTCCCTCTCTGATTCAAGATGACTCCATCTGTGGGGCTTTTATCACATTAGGAGAGGCCTTGCCTAATGTGGTCGCACCAGAAGAGATTGGTCAACTAGAGGAAGAGATACGGGCGTACCAAATAGAGGTGGACCTGGTAACGTGTGCCCAGGACTACATTGAAGAGGAATGCAGAGTTGATGTAGACTGGTGGAGCAAAGTTGTATCCATGAAAAATCCAGAAAGAGGTGTGAGATTTCCCATTCTGGGTCAGCTGGTCAAAGCACTGCTTAGCATTTTCACAGGCCCCCTGGTTGAGGGATCCTTTAATCTCATGGATGATATTCTTGAAGCAGACAGATGCTCCATGAATGTGGAAACCTATGAGAGCCTTGCAATTGTAAAATCTACAATTAAAGCAAGGGAGTGGACAGCATCGACAATGACAATAGACCAACCATTAAGGTGGTCTTGCCTGTCATCATATCAAACGTATCAAAAACATCTGCAGAAAAAGAAAGAGGCACAACAGGCACAAAAGAAGAAAAGGGTGAGAGAGGCAGCAAGGATTCGGACATCAGAGATGGCAAACAAACTCATAGGGCAGGCCAGGAATACCGCTGGACCAGCCAAAGCCTCCTCTAGACGAGCCAAACACTCATCTTCCTCCACTGGACAACCCAGACCCTCACCAACCTCCTCTGGACCATCCAGACCCTTAACAGCATCCACTGGACCAGCCAGACCCTCAGCATCCTCCTCTGGACTAGCCAGACCCTTAGCCTCCTCCTGTGGACCAGTCAGACCCTCAGCATCCTCCTCCACTGGACCATCCAAACCCTCATTCTCCTCCACTGGACGATCCAGACCTTCAGCCTCCTCCTCTGGACCAGCCAGACCCTTAGCCTCCTCCTGTGGACCAGCCAGACCCTCAGCATCCTCCTCCACTGGACCATCCAAACCCTCATTCTCCTCCACTGGACGATCCAGACCTTCAGCCTCCTCCTCTGGACCAGCCAGACCCTTAGCCTCCTCCACTGGACCATCCAGACCCTTTGCCTCATCCTCTGGACCATCCAGACCCTTTGCCTCCTCTTCTGGACCATCCAGACCCTTTGCCTCCTCCTCTGGACCAGCCAGACCCTCAGCATCCTCCTCTGGACCAACCAGACCCTCAGCATCCTCCTCTGGACTAGGCAGACCCTCATCCTCCTCCTCTGGACTAGCCAGACCCTCAGCCTCCTCTTCTGGACAATCCAGACCCTCAGCCTCCTCCTCTGGACCAGCCAGACCCTCACCAACCTCCTCTGGACCATCCAGACCTTCAGCCTCCTCCGCTGTACCAGCTAAAGCCTCATCCTCATCATCTGGTCCAGACAAAACCTCCGCTGGACTAGCCAAATTCTTTCTCCCTCTATCTGTACCAGCCAAAGCCTCATCTTCCTCCTCTGTACCAGCCAAAGCCTCATTCTTATCTTCTGGACCAGACAAAACCTCTTCCGGGCTAGCCAAATTCTTTCTCCCTTCCTCTGGACCTGCCAAAGCCTCAACCTCCACCTCTACACCAGCCAGACCCTCAGCCTCCTCAACTGGACCAGCTCCATCTTCTGGTCCAAATGTCCTAAAAAGAAAAAGTTTGCAGGACTTTGCTTACAACCCGGAAAAAAAGAAAAAATAAGTTATAATGGCCCTGATTTTCACTTCTAATCTTAAGTTTAGCAGTTCAGTTTAGCACTTTGAGCACTTGTTATTTAAGCACTTTAAGCACTTGTTATTGTACAGAAGAAAACACTTTATTTGACTTAGTACTTTTAAATAAATGGTGTGAATCATAATCATTGAAGGGAAGTGAATCTGTCCATCTCACTTTAAGCTCTTGTTACTGTATTTTTGTTATTATCGTCCATATTTGATAAGTCTGTCTGTGCTGCCCCCCCCCCCCCCCCCCCCAATCCCCCACCCCCATTAACCCCCCACAGAAAAGTTCAGGCTCAGGATTTTTTTTCACTTTAACCCCTGGGTCATTATTTTAACTTAGTTTACGACGCACGGCCAATAAAGAAACAGGTCCCCTTTGTTCGCGAACCCTTGTCCAGTCACCAGCATAAGAGTGCCCCCATTCAGACGCACGAGCTAATTTCTCCCCCTCATCAATTATTGTCTTCCTACGCCGCTAGGCTGATAAGTGGATTTATATACACAAAGTACCCTTCTTCTTGAAGACAACCATTTGCGAACTAACCCTCACGTGGTATACACCACGGATGGACAGACTCTGATACAGACACACACACACACACACACACACACACACACACACACACACACACACACACACACACACACACACACACACACACACACACCCGCAACACAAACGTCCTTTGTGTGTAACTTAGGATAGAAATGTCCTTTTAATGTATATAACATAGAATTGTATCTGACCTTCCTGTATGCATGCATATTTAATTAGTTTTGTCTTATTCTATAAATGTAATTTGAAGACTAGTCTGTAACTTCTTAAGTGTACTTCCAAAGAAAGATTCCCTTTAAAGACAGGATTACTTTCTTTAACTCTCCCTCGTGCTAAGTCATAAAACTTTATGACCCCGAAAAGAAATTCCAAGGGAATCACAGATCCCACTTGAATTCTGATAAAGAAAGACTCTGCAATCTTATATTTTATATAAGTACAACCACTTAAGAAATGTATAAGCATGAATTTGATCTTTTCTAGGTAGTGGTAGCCGGTATTATGGCTTTATAGTCGTGTGAGTGAACATTGATAGTGTGTAATTCTGCATACAGGCACGTGCACAGGTAGGGCTCAACCTGTGCAGAGCACATGCCCTTTTTGCTCTTACACTCGAAGTGCCCTTTCTTTGGTGGTGTTTTTTTTTTTTATATATATAAATCAATGCTATTGGTCACCCTTTACGTCTGTCTGTCTGTTTTAAAATATTTAGCTATAAAGATTATAAGAGCTTGTGTAAATCTTGTTCGATCCTCAAACTGTCAGTAAAGCTGATAACTCCGCCCCCGCTATCGTGAATGAATGAAATGAAGCTCCGCCGCAGCCGCACAGCAGACAGCAGCTGAACGAAGTTTTGCAAGGGTAAACATCTTGTTGTTTGAATGAGTACTAAACACTTTGTCTATAAAAGCTAATATTTTATTTATTTCATGTCTGACTGAGACATGAGGAACCTGAGAGAGAGGTCTAGGCTAGAATTTTCCATCTAGTCATAGCCAATACATAGCATAGCCTACACTTAAATAGCCTGTGCATACACGGTAGCATTTCATCTTTTATAAAATGCGATTTTGGCCAAATGTATTTTACAACGGGGAAAACTGAGCGCCTATGTAGCTACAACAAACTAGTAGCAACCTTCACTAGTAGATGAAAATGTAATGATGCCGCCGGAACCGTTTTAATGACGGACAAAATGCATATTTGCACACATTCGCTGGTCAAAAACCCCGTAACTGTATTTGAGTTTGACTTTTGTAAAATGTTAACAATATAGTGATAAGTAATACAACAACATATAATTTGTTTTTACCATCAAAAAATCATAAGCACAGGCGCGCCCCGCGCTGTTTTGTACTGAAACTACACAAAGCGACTGAGTGATTCTCGTCACCTAGTAACGTATAATTTTAAGATATTTTCTTCTTTGATTTATGATTGCTGATACACTTAATTTATTAACATTTCATCTTGTTGTGGTAATAATATAAAATTATGGTTAATTCAAGGCTGTTAATATGCACATATTTGCTATATCGTTTTTTAAATCTATAGTATTCAATACTCTCCACTCGTCCTCACATGTATAAATGGAGTAAACATGGTTTTACTACAGTAATGTTGTAGTAGTAACTAAAAAAAACAGGCCAGTTTTTGCCAGGTAGGCGGATACATGTTGGATATGCTATAGTAATGGTATATGGCTATAGTTTCTTATAATCTGGAATTGAGTTGGACATAATTATTTAAATTATATTTCTAAATATTTTGTCAAAAATACTTGACTCATGTTTATGTGTGACATTGAGACGAGGGGAAGGTAGAACAATGTTAACCAAATAATACAAATTAGCTTATTAGCTTAAAACCAAACAGAATAGCTAAAAAAAAAAAATCTTGAACTTTATGTGTGCAAAGCAGAGAAAAAAAAAATATATATATATATATTATTTTTTTCTCTGGTGCATTGACTTCTCAAATATTTTATATATATATATATATATATATATATATATATATATATATATATATATATATATATAAATATAAAAAATATATAAATATACAGTATATTGTATATATATTGTGTATATATATATATATATATATATATATATATTTACTTATATGACCTTTGATTACTTGGAAAAAAAAAGGGGGGGGGGGTGCCTTTTTTTTTAGTTTCAGCACATGCCCCTCAAAAGGTCTGTGCACGGCCCTGTCTGCATATGAATTACTTTTTTGTTTCTTCTGCTTTTTCGTGACATTCTTGGTACGTGTGTGACCGTTGTGATGTGACCGAGCCAGTCATACCTAGGATATTACAGTAAAATGTATTGTTATGTGTGTACAATCTTTCTGTGTAGAAATGATACAATTTTATACCATCATAAATTATCCTGACAAGACAAAGAAGAACTTTTCCCGCTCGGGACACTCTTAAAGATTATTGGTCACGTATGCGAAGCAGGCGTGAACCCCTCCTCTCCATAAGAGACTGACACAGAAGCACTTCAGCGCTTGGGCACTTCTGAGAACTTGAGAGCAATGTCCCTGTGAGAGGCTTCCGGTCCCATGGCTCCCTTTTAGGGAGCTTCCTCCGTTTTTCTTTTCTTTACTCAGTTTTATTTTCATATTCGCCTCTCCCTCCACGGGAGATGAACTCTGAATTATTTCCTTGGCAACTTCACGTTCGGTGAACCTTTAAACTTCCCGCGAGTCTGCTCGCCTCGGAAGACACGAGAGAACACGCCTATAGCACCGAAGGACTAACACGCACACGACTCTGCGTTCCTTAGCAACACAAGAGAACCATATGCAAGTATAGGTTATTGATTTTGTCACAGGTCGGGAGGGTCGACTGGGTCTACCCCCTCCCTTTGGAATGAACCACTGAGGAGCAGACCAGAAACCAGGCGGACAAGGAAAGTAAAATGTAACAGGCTTTATTTATTAAAAGAATTTGTAATCCTAATTAAAATTCCTCCTTCCTCCCCAGCATCCAGTGGCCGCCGGAACGTCGGCTGGACGACAGGTGGGGACTGGGTCCACTCGACCCCCTCGGACTCTTCGGGTGCCGAGGCTCTCGGCAATGGAAGGAACGCGGACCTGACCAGCAGGTAAGTGCTCTAAGCACGACTTATCCTTCTCGGACTCTGAGCGGACTATCCTCTTCTCGACCTCCCAAATACAGAAGTTTACAGCGGTGAAGAGGAGCGTCGACTGGACAGCCGGTGGGGACTCCTGGTACGGTAGGTTTCTTTCCTCTGCAGGGGATGCAGAAAGCTTACGGCTGTGGAAGGAGCGTCGACTGGACAGCAGGTGGGTACTTCGAACACGGTTGGTTCCTTCCTATACAGGGGATGCAGGAAGCTCACGGCTGTGAAAAGGGCGTCGACCAGACAGCAGGTGGGTACTTCGAGTACGGTTGGTCCTTCCCTATACAGGGGGTGCAGGAAACTTAGGGCTGTGGAAGGGGCGTCGACTAGACAGCAGGTAAGTACTTCGAGTCCAGTTTGTTCTTTCCTATACAGGGAATGCAGAAAGCTCACGGCTGTGAAAGGGGCGTCGACTAGACAGCAGGTGGGTACTTCGAGTACGGTTGGTTCTTTCCTATACAGGGAATGCAGGAGGCTCTCGGCTGTGAAAGGGGCGTCGACTAGACAGCAGGTGGGTACTTCGAGTACGGTTGGTTCCTTCCTATACAAAGGATGCGGAAAGCTTACGGCTGTGAAAGGGGCGTCGACTAGACAGCAGGTAGGTACTTCGAGTCCGGTTGGTTCTTTCCTATACAGGGAATGCAGGAGGCTCACGGCTGTGAAAGGGGCGTCGACTAGACAGCAGGTGGGTACTTCGAGTCCGGTTTGTTCTTTCCTATACAGGGAATGCAGAAAGCTCAGGGCTGTGGAAGGGGCGTCGACTAGACAGCAGGTAAATACTTCGAGTCCGGTTTGTTCCTCCCTATACAGGGATGCAGAAAGCTCACGGCTGTGAACGGGGCGTTCGATGGGGGACACTCGGAACAGCAGATCACTGGACTTCCTCCGTTCTCCAGACAACATCAACGATGAATCAGAACACCGCAAGCTTTAAATTCCACCGTCGCTTTATCTCTTCTGCAGCGGCTCCAAACTGCAACACAGGGCAAGGCCGATGGGCACGTGACAGAATTTGGTATAGTAAGCATGCAGTAGCTTCACTCCAAACACACACGGTGAGCACAGCATCAACTCACGTCACTCTTAACCACTCTGTGAAATATAAGGCCACAGCCCACCTCCTTGTACTGAACAGCAGGGACAGTAAAACGGAAGAATATATAGCGATCTCACTCGTGCATCATAACAGCTGTCTTCACATTACGGGTCTAGACTCCGGTTCCTAGATCGCTTCTCTTCATATACAGTGTCTTGGTATATAAATCACGTATCATACGGCCAGTAAAAGGTTTGCACTTATCTCTACCCAGGCAGGGGACTTGATGTTTCCAAGGCAACTTCTCCTCTGCTTCTCTGTTCCACTCCACCAAATCCTTCGTAGCGGATTCCCTTCCGCGGATCTATCTCGCCAGTCAAGTTGTCCCACAGAAACTCTCAGCCTTCCTCGACGGAACAAGGTCAGGACACAGCACCCGAAAACCGAACACAGAACACTGCACTGAACTTCCACTGCACTGAACTTCCACGCCGAACTGAACTCCCTTCGGTCTCCCAAAGCTTGGTTTTTATCTGATTCCAGCCGCTGTGTGTCCCAATCACCAAACAGCCCCTTGATGCGCCGCACCTGCTGTCACTCTGTCATCAGCGGCTGCTGTTGCCATGGTAGCGACGCATATCAGGCTGACTGGGTGTTGCGTCGAGAGCGCTCCGGGCGGAAACATTCCTCCGTGGAATATATAGTTCCGCTGCTGGTTCGTCACCTTGTGACATACTCCCCCGCCAATCCGTTCTAGTCCCGAGAACGGGTTCCGCTCTCCCAGTCTCCATACCTCACCGGGGGTCGACCTCGGTTCTCCCTCTGGGACCGCCTCGGCGGAGACTCGGGTCTCACCGGTCCCGGTGCTGGGCCCAAGCCCCTGGGGACCACTCCCCATCCTACCAGTAACGGCCCTGGTGCTGCCACAACCGGAGGGGCTTCCTCTCTGGGATTTGGGTAGTTCGGGCAAGGGCGAATCAGATTCCGGTGGAGCACCCGTTCTGGGCCCGCTCTCCCCTCGGGTCGGATAGCATACACGGGTTGATCTGGACGTGGCTGTCGTAAGACCACATAGGGCCGAGGCTCCCACCGATCACTCAGCTTACCCTTCCCTTGGCGACGATTATCCCTCACCAAGACTCTCTCTCCTGGGAGCAATGGGGCCTCCCGAGCTGTTCGGTCGTACAGTCTCTTGCTCTTTGCCCCCGCCTGGTTGATCCGGTCCGAGACCCGGCCATACGCCCAGTGGAGTCGCTGGTGGTGCCTCGCCACCCAGTCTGACAAGCTCCCTTCCTCCCCTTGGGTAGCAGCCCCCGTTACTAAGTCGGCTGGTAGCCGCACGTGTCTTCCAAACATCAGATATGTTGGAGCATATCCAGTGGTGCTATGCACGCTGTTGTTATACGCTTGGATCAGTGCCGGAAGCGTATCTGCCCAATGGCCCTGCTGATCCATCTCCAACGTTCCCAATAGGCCCAGCAATGTTTGGTTAAACCTCTCGCATCCTCCATTCCCTTGGGGATGGTACGGTGTCGTGTGGGTCTTCCTACCCCCGTACAGCTGGCACAACTCATGGACCACCCTGGACTCAAAGTTCGGCCCCTGGTCGGAGTGGAATATCTCAGGGCACCCAAAAGGCTGAATCACAGCCCTCCACAAGGCGTTCGCGGTGGTGGTAGCAGTTTGGTCCAAGGTGGGAATGGCCCAGGCATATTTGGTGAATAGGTCTGTCACCACCAAGATGTTCTGAATCCGGTCCACCGGCCTTCCCAGCGTCAGATAGTCCATGGCGACCATGTGCATGGGAGCCTTTGCTTGAATCGGGACCAATGGGGCTCGGATCTCCTTCCTGGTCTTAAACAGGGTGCACCGGGGGCATCCCTGAAGGTAGGCCTTGGTAATCCTCTCCATCCCCGGCCAATAGAACTGGCGTCGCAATAGCGAGATCGTCTTTTCCAGGCCCTGATGGCCCAACTGGGTGTGATAGGCCTGTAGCAGGGACCGATGTTGCCCCTCCGGAACTACTATTTGCCAGATCTTCTCGCCCAGGTTAGGGTCCTGGATGGAGCGACAGAGCACCCCCTCCCTCAAAGCCAACCTTTCCCATTGTCCTAGCAACCCTCGGACTGCCTGAGTCTGAGCCCGGCGTTCTCTGGCCTCTGGCCATTTCCCAGTCTGGACCCACTCTCGTACCGTCCGCAACCCTTCATCCTCCGCTTGTCTTGACCTCCAACACTGTGGGTCCCAGCCCCACCCATTGGGGGCCTCTTCCTGCGATGCTCCAGGCGCTTCCACGATCCCCACCATTGCTCCTTCCTCCTCTTCAGAGCTAGAGTTGGGCCCCTGAACTACTGGACCTGCCACCGGAAACCTCGACAGCACATCAGCATTCGTATGCTCTTTCCCTGGCCGATACTTCAGCTGGTAGTCGAAATTCACCAGTTGTGCCACCCATCTCTGTTCGACAGCCCCCAGCCTTGCCGTCTGAAGATGTACCAGAGGGCTGTTGTCCGTTACCACCAGGACCTTGGTCCCCCACAGGTAGTCCTTGAACTTTTCGCTCATTGCCCACTTCATGGCCAACAACTCAAGTTTGAAGGAACTATAGTTAGCATCGTTCCTCTCTGCCGGGTGTAAGCTTCGGCTGGCGTATGCAATCACCCTCTCCTTCCCCTGCTGTTTTTGGGCTAGCACGGCACCCAGGCCGAGATGGCTGGCATCAGTGTACAAGATGAAAGGCTGGGAGAAGTCTGCATAGGCCAGGATCGGGGCCTGTATTAGTTCCTGTTTAAGCCTCCGGAATGCAGCCTCACATGCCTGGTCCCACTGAACTGCGGGAGATCCCCGGCCCCTCGAGCGTCCCGTGCCCCCGAGCAGCTGGTTAATGGGTTTGGCGATTTTGGAGAAGTCCTGAATGAACCGCCGGTAATATCCGACAAAACCCAGGAAGGATCTGACCTGTCGCACAGTCTTCGGCGCCTCCCACCCTTGCACAGCCGACACCTTCTCTGGGTCCACAGCGATCCCAGCTGCACTCACCACATGGCCCAGAAACTTCACCTCTTTCCGGAAGAGCTGACACTTGTCGGGTTGCAGCTTTAGCCCGTATTTGTCCAGGGCGCGGAAAGCTTGCTCCAGATGTTGGAGGTGAGTCTCAAAGTCTGGCGAATAGACAATGACGTCATCGAGGTAGACCAGCGTGGTTTCCGTCAACTGACCTCCCAGGCACCGCTGCATAAGCCGCTGGAACGTGGCTGGGGCGTTGCAAAGGCCAAACGGCATCCGTTCCCACTCGTATAGCCCGAAAGGGGTCGTGAAGGCTGTCTTCTCCCTGTCCCGCTCGTCCATCTGTACCTGCCAGTACCCACTGGCCAAGTCGAGAGTAGAATACCATGCAGACTGTGTAAGACTGGTGAGTGAATCCTCTACTCGGGGCAGGGGGAAAGCATCCCGCTTAGTCACCTGGTTCAGCTTACGGTAATCCACACAGAATCTCCAGGAACCATTTTTCTTGCGCACCAGTACGATAGGGGCGGCCCAAGGGCTACTACTTTCCCGGATAATCCCCTTGTCCAACATTCCTCGCAGGAGGGTGCGGACCTCAGAATACAGGGTCGGCGGCACTGGTCGATAACGTTCTCTACTCGGGGCGGCGTCCCCGGTCGGAATCTGATGTTTCACAATGTCCGTCCGGCCATAGTCCTCGTCGTGAGTCGAGAACAAGTGCTGCCATTTGAGCAGGAAATCCTGGAGCCGCCCAGTCTGTTCCTCTCCCAGTCCTTCACCGCGTAGTGACCCTCCCTGGAGGTGATTAGGCAATTCCTCTCCCTCACTACCCACCGGCGGTCCAGTTCGGGTCAGGGCAACTTCCACTACGGAGGGGCTTACTCGGTTAAACTGCACTTCACCCGGCTCTCTCACTTGTTGCGGGCACACCCCTGTGACTCGGGCCAGACACTGATGTCGATGCAACAGGACGGGGAACGCATTCACGTTCCGTACTTTCACAGAAATCCTCCCCCGCCGTGCTGTGGCTAGCCCCCGAGCTACCTCAAGGTTTGGGCCGTCCGGATGGGGTTCCACCAATACCCACTCTCCCGGGCCATAGAGTTGCGAGGGGAGCCTGGCCCACACCACAGACTCACTCTGAGCGGGAATGGATAACGCGTATCGGCACGCCGTCCTCCCAGTGCCCTCTCGATCTCCTCGCGTCTCGGCAAGGCGAACCCGCCGACAATCGGCCTTGATCCGGTCCCACTCGTGACTTTCCGAGGTCGAGGCCGTCTGCTTTAGTCCACCTTGGAACAGTTCCTCCCAACATTCTGCTATAACGTTCATGCCCAACAAGGCGCGATGGTTTCCCAGGCAGGCGTCACGAACGATCACCACCCCTTTCTGGGGGACAACGACTCCATGGATCTTCAAGTCAGTCACCAGGTATCCCACGTATGGGATGTCCAGACCGTTGGCTCCCCGTAGCGTCAACCAGGGGGCTTCTGAGGTGGGGCAATCCTGGCCCTTAAATAGCTCTCGTGACAGGCTCTCAGAGAACAGAGTGACTTGTGACCCAGTGTCTAACAGGCACTGTACTTCCAACCCGTTGACCTGGGCCACTACAATGGGGCAATGCCCCACCAAACATGCTCTGGACTTCATAATCGATAGGGGGTCTACCATGGGAGTCCCAGCCACTTGACCCACAGTGGCCGGCAACTCTAAAAATCCTCCTGTGATCCCCGACGGGAGCGGCACTGGCGGAAGTAATGACCCGGCTCTCCACAACCATGACAAATGGGGCGTCCCTGTTCGTCCCACCTGAACCGCGGCCCCATTGGCCTAGCTGGGCGTCGCTCTGGGAATCGGCTCCCCGCTGAATAGGTCCGCTCTCGGAGCAATGGACTGGAACGTTCACGCCGGAGCTCTTCTCTGAAGGAGTTGGATAGCTCGGCCAGCTGTTCCTGGACGTCCTTTTTCAACTCCTCTCGTAACGCACGTCTCCATTCCGCTTCGACCGGGCGTGGGGGGTCGACGGGTGCACTCGCAGCCATGCACGTTGAGGGCTCTACCGTGTGATCCCGTTCCAAGGCCAAAGCCTCTTGTCTCAGTTCGTCAAAAGACAAGTCCGGGTTCCGGCGGACCTGTATTCGCAGGCTTTGGCGTACGGGGCCTTCCCGTAGCCCCAGGAGGAATTGGTCTCGCAGCAGGCTCTCTTCACCCCCTAGACCATGGTCTTGCCTTCCTCTTAGCCTAGCGAACTGCTCTCTCAGCTGTAGCGTGAATGCCCGGATGGTCTGTCGCGGCCCTTGTTTGCAGTTGAAGAACTGTGTTCGCAGAACGGCTACGGGAGTGGTATCGCCGTATTGCCCCGAAAGGAAGTCAAAGATAGCTTGAGCCGTGGTACGGTTCGCTTCTGGCGCTGCTCGCACTTCCCTCAGTGCTTCTCCTTCCAAGGAATTCAAGATGAACTGTACTCCCTGAGGGGCATCCAGACCTTGGAGCCCGACTAAATATTCGACCTGGGCCCTCCATGTCGACAGACTCATCTCCGATCCCGGACCTTGGTACTTTTGGGCCCAAGGGGCTCCCATGAATATGGGCATGGCTTGTCTTCGTGCTCCCGGTGCCTCTTCTTCTGCCATAACGGCTTCTGGTGGCTCAACTCAGTGGTAACCCTGCCGACTACGCCAATGATCTGTCACAGGTCGGGAGGGTCGACTGGGTCTACCCCCTCCCTTTGGAATGAACCACTGAGGAGCAGACCAGAAACCAGGCGGACAAGGAAAGTAAAATGTAACAGGCTTTATTTATTAAAAGAATTTGTAATCCTAATTAAAATTCCTCCTTCCTCCCCAGCATCCAGTGGCCGCCGGAACGTCGGCTGGACGACAGGTGGGGACTGGGTCCACTCGACCCCCTCGGACTCTTCGGGTGCCGAGGCTCTCGGCAATGGAAGGAACGCGGACCTGACCAGCAGGTAAGTGCTCTAAGCACGACTTATCCTTCTCGGACTCTGAGCGGACTATCCTCTTCTCGACCTCCCAAATACAGAAGTTTACAGCGGTGAAGAGGAGCGTCGACTGGACAGCCGGTGGGGACTCCTGGTACGGTAGGTTTCTTTCCTCTGCAGGGGATGCAGAAAGCTTACGGCTGTGGAAGGAGCGTCGACTGGACAGCAGGTGGGTACTTCGAACACGGTTGGTTCCTTCCTATACAGGGGATGCAGGAAGCTCACGGCTGTGAAAAGGGCGTCGACCAGACAGCAGGTGGGTACTTCGAGTACGGTTGGTCCTTCCCTATACAGGGGGTGCAGGAAACTTAGGGCTGTGGAAGGGGCGTCGACTAGACAGCAGGTAAGTACTTCGAGTCCAGTTTGTTCTTTCCTATACAGGGAATGCAGAAAGCTCACGGCTGTGAAAGGGGCGTCGACTAGACAGCAGGTGGGTACTTCGAGTACGGTTGGTTCTTTCCTATACAGGGAATGCAGGAGGCTCTCGGCTGTGAAAGGGGCGTCGACTAGACAGCAGGTGGGTACTTCGAGTACGGTTGGTTCCTTCCTATACAAAGGATGCGGAAAGCTTACGGCTGTGAAAGGGGCGTCGACTAGACAGCAGGTAGGTACTTCGAGTCCGGTTGGTTCTTTCCTATACAGGAATGCAGGAGGCTCACGGCTGTGAAAGGGGCGTCGACTAGCCAGCAGGTGGGTACTTCGAGTACGGTTGGTTCCTTCCTATACAGGGGATGCAGAGAGCTCACGGCTGTGAAAGGGGCGTCGACTAGACAGCAGGTGGGTACTTCGAGTACGGCTGGTTCCTTCCTATACAAAGGATGCGGAAAGCTTACGGCTGTGAAAGGGGCGTCGACTAGACAGCGGGTAGGTACTTCGAGTCCGGTTGGTTCTTTCTTATACAGGGAATGCAGGAGGCTCACGGCTGTGAAAGGGGCGTCGACTAGACAGCAGGTGGGTACTTCGAGTACGGTTGGTTCCTTCCTATACAGGGATGCAGAGAGCTCACGGCTGTGAAAGGGGCGTCGACTAGACAGCAGGTGGGTACTTCGAGTACGGTTGGTTCCTTCCTATACAAAGGATGCGGAAAGCTTACGGCTGTGAAAGGGGCGTCGACTAGAAGCAGGTAGGTACTTCGAGTCCGGTTGGTTCTTTCCTATACAGGGAATGCAGGAGGCTCACGGCTGTGAAAGGGGCGTCGACTAGACAGCAGGTGGGTACTTCGAGTCCGGTTTGTTCTTTCCTATACAGGGAATGCAGAAAGCTCAGGGCTGTGAAAGGGGCGTCGACTAGACAGCAGGTAAATACTTCGAGTCCGGTTTGTTCTTCCCTATACAGGGGATGCAGAAAGCTCACGGCTGTGAAAGGGGCGTCGACTAGACAGCAGGTAGGTACTTCGAGTCCGGTTTGTTCTTTCCTATACAGGGAATGCAGAAAGCTCAGGGCTGTGGAAGGGGCGTCGACTAGACAGCAGGTAAATACTTCGAGTCCGGTTTGTTCCTCCCTATACAGGGGATGCAGAAAGCTCACGGCTGTGAACGGGGCGTTCGATGGGGGACACTCGGAACAGCAGATCACTGGACTTCCTCCGTTCTCCAGACAACATCAACGATGAATCAGAACACCGCAAGCTTTAAATTCCACCGTCGCTTTATCTCTTCTGCAGCGGCTCCAAACTGCAACACAGGGCAAGGCCGATGGGCACGTGACAGAATTTGGTATAGTAAGCATGCAGTAGCTTCACTCCAAACACACACGGTGAGCACAGCATCAACTCACGTCACTCTTAACCACTCTGTGAAATATAAGGCCACAGCCCACCTCCTTGTACTGAACAGCAGGGACAGTAAAACGGAAGAATATATAGCGATCTCACTCGTGCATCATAACAGCTGTCTTCACATTACGGGTCTAGACTCCGGTTCCTAGATCGCTTCTCTTCATATACAGTGTCTTGGTATATAAATCACGTATCATACGGCCAGTAAAAGGTTTGCACTTATCTCTACCCAGGCAGGGGACTTGATGTTTCCAAGGCAACTTCTCCTCTGCTTCTCTGTTCCACTCCACCAAATCCTTCGTAGCGGATTCCCTTCCGCGGATCTATCTCGCCAGTCAAGTTGTCCCACAGAAACTCTCAGCCTTCCTCGACGGAACAAGGTCAGGACACAGCACCCGAAAACCGAACACAGAACACTGCACTGAACTTCCACTGCACTGAACTTCCACGCCGAACTGAACTCCCTTCGGTCTCCCAAAGCTTGGTTTTTATCTGATTCCAGCCGCTGTGTGTCCCAATCACCAAACAGCCCCTTGATGCGCCGCACCTGCTGTCACTCTGTCATCAGCGGCTGCTGTTGCCATGGTAGCGACGCATATCAGGCTGACTGGTGTTGCGTCGAGAGCGCTCCGGGCGGAAACATTCCTCCGTGGAATATATAGTTCCGCTGCTGGTTCGTCACCTTGTGACAATTTGATTTGATTGATGTGATTTCTTGTTGTCTCTCTAAGGGTTACGTTGTCTGTGAATTTTGCCATGCTGCGATCACCCCTGGTGATCAATCTCTCTCTCTCTCTCTCTCTCTCTCTCTCTCTCATCCTCTCAATCTCTATGTCTCTCTCCCTCACTCAATCTCTCTCTCTCTCGATCAATCTCTCTCTCTCTCTCTCTCTCTCTCTCTCTCTCTCTCTCTCTCTCTCTCTCTCTCTCTCTCTCTCTCTCTCTCTCTCTCACTCTCTTTGTTATTCGTTTGTCTCATTAGTTTTACTGTTTACTGTACATACATGTATCCCGTGTTTAAATGTAGAATTCTGTATCCGTAGTTTCATTTTATTAAAACCATTATATGCTTGATTGTTTCTGAAAAGCTCATTTTACAAGTCAATGAATTGTTTGATCTTTAGCTAAAGCTTTACAATTTGTTACTTTTTAGTAACCTAACTTTGATAATGACAAGAAGGTGATTTTTCATGGCCAGAAAATAGCTTCTTGTAATTATTAAGAAAGAGATAATTTTTGTTGGAAAATTGATGAGTTAATCTTACGGCCGTTTGCTGGACAAACAGATTGTTCGATAGCTAAATTAATTCCATTAAAGGTTATCTCATATAATCGATTTGAAAGGGGACCATTGATATATGAATGAGGATTTATAATTCGTTGTGATTGATCATTCATATGCACAATCGATCTATTTTCAACTTCGATAATTTAACTGTAATATGCAATACATTAATCATATTCATTATTAATTATTCAAATTCCCTATATATAATTTGAGCTAATTTAATGTAATACCCTGATGTTGTTACAATGTTCATGACAGGTGTTATGTCATGTTTATGACAGTGTCATGTCAGTCTTATGCACACCCCTTCAAATCAAGTGTTACCGGAAATGGTTGTGCTGCTTAATTTTTTTTTAACCTGTGATAGTTTAATTCTTTGAATAAAAATATCTTTTTATGTTTTTTTTTTTTTTTTTTTGAAAGGATGTGTTACAGTTTTTCTCCATTGGTTTGGCTCTTTCTTGAAACAGAAATTACATTCTCAAAAAAAGATCATATGGCAAAACAGTCTTACAGTTCAGCACAACTATAGCTCAATTGCAAAAGCTCATACCTCTCCCAAAACAGTTCACTCATGTGTCAAAACTAAATTTCCTTCTCATTTAACCAGTCAGTGCCCCCAAAATGCTTCATCCCTTTGGCATTGTGTAAGCACTGCAAGCCAAAATGTTTAGATGTTTTGTCACTATGGCAGAGGACCATTGAAATATCCCTCATGTCCACCTTTCAGTCTTAGCCCAGTCCTTCATTGACAATGGTTACTGTACTGTTTTTTGTCTAGCTAACAGAATACAATTGTGTATAAAACTGAAAAAAAAATATTTTGGGATTTTAGGGTAAGGGTAGCCTCCAAGATTTGACATCACACATTGCACTTATACTGCCAAGGAATTGTAACCATTATTATCATTCACACACATAAAGTAACTTTAAAATACACCAGAGGTAAAAGAAAATACATTCTCAAAACAACATGGACACACCTCCAATTACATAGGAATGTTCTATGTTCTCCACAAGTTCAATATACTACTGGCCACTACTCCAGTGGTTCCAAACCTGGGGTACATGTACCCCTATGCAGAGGTACTACAGGGGGTAAAAAGAAAAGGATCGCCGGTGCAGCACAGATGTCTTCTAATTGCAGCTCTTTGACCAAACATACGGTTTGATTGGTCATCTGAGGTGTGTGAAACTCCTCCTTCGTTAGTCAAGTTCTGTCAATTGCTGTAATAAATGTATCAAATGTTCCAAGGGATTCATATATGGTATTCATGGTATTATGTTCTTGACTAATTTTGACAATTGAACAGACTATTGTGCATGTGATGACTTGTACAATGAAATTACGCTGACATGTTTTGGAGTGAACAACCATTAGACTGAGAATGAACAATCAGTTTAGATCAACAAGATCTTTTCACTTGGAAATTGTGCTAAATGTAGGCTACCTGTACTTAATCGTTTGCAAAGATGTACTTAGACATTGAGACATGTACTTAGGCATTTGCAATTTGATGACCTGAATGAGAAATTCAATTCTGTTGTGAACAATTGCCAAGTGGTTTGGAGGTTTGTCCATGTTGTTTTGAGAATGTAATTTCTGTTTCAAGAAATGAGCCAAACCAATGGAGAAAAACTGTAAGTGATAGGAATGACTTTAAGTATTTACGTTCTTAGGAAAGATTTCTATTTTGAATAAATGCTGTTCTTTTTAACTTTTTATTCATCAGTGAATCATTCTTAGTTCAGGCTGCCTCACAGCACCTTGGGCCATTAGGGGAGTGTCTTTAGTCTTACCAGGTGTAAATCACATTAATATTCATGGCCATTCACACATACCCCGCATACAGCACTGTTGACCCAAAAACTGACGTAAGAAATTAAATTTGTTATATTGTTGTTTGTGAAAAGGGGGTCAGAATGATTTTCACTTCATTTTGAAGTAAAAATTCTAGCCTACAAGAATACTAACTCAAAAGTATTGTGGACAACTATTCAGTATGTGTTAAATGGCCTTATTGCGGTGAATTTTTTTCCCCAAAACGTACTAACCACGCATATTATTTTTTTTTATAAAATGCAAACATGTACATCCAGTTTGCTCACATATTATTGTAGCAGAGTTTGTGCTGAATACAGCAAATTTATATGTTGGCAAATGGTATGTTTTAAGTAGCTGAAATAAGCACAAATGTCAGGGCATGTCAAAACATCTCAAGGGCCCCAAACACACCTCAGAGCCCAGAGGGTTAAAGCTGCAGTAGGGAGTTTTGAGAAAACGTTGTCTTAGCCTGAAAATTTGAACAAGCACAAATTACAGGTGCCACCCCCTTGCTCTCTGAATCCAAAATCTTTTGTAGATAAATTGGTTTTTAGTGGCTATTGTCACGGACATGTTACGCGTCAGGTGAGCTCAGGTGTGTTAGTGGTTCCATCTGCAAGGTCCAATTGTATGGCAAGAACAGTATTATTTAGATCACCATCTGCTTGGAATAAATTAGATTTAAAAACAAGGCATATATCCAACATGTGTAATTTTAAGAAGACTCTAAAACAGATCACAATTAATAGTATTACATCAGTTAATTTGTGACTGTTTATGGGTATTGTCAAAGGCTGTATGAGTGTGAATGTGAATATGTGGATAAATGTATAAATGTGGTAATGTTATATGAATGTTATATTTATGTATGTTATATGTGTGTATTTTAACTGTACATATGTTTTAGTACTGTTATGGGCCCCAGGATGACTAGCAACCACATTGTGGAAGCTAATGGGGACCCAAATAAATAAATAAATAAATAAATAAATAGATAAATAAATAAACTAAGGGTATGTTTATGCGACAAGAATGTTATAAAAATGTCATAAACTTTTTTTCACAGATGACTTTGTAAAAATTACACGCCGACTTAACACAAATACTTAGAAAACAACTTAAAATGCTGCATTATGCATACCAGACAAGTAGTTGGTAATGTCACTTTGTAAAGAAAGACTACGCGCCTGCGCACATACACAGACTCATTGATGTGTGTGTGTGTGTGTGTGTGTGTGTGTGTGTGTGTGTGTGTGTGTGTGTGTGTGTGTGTGTGTGTGTGTGTGTGTGTGTTAGGGTTGCCCCACATAGTTGATTAAAACAAATAAGGATTTTGCAGTGTGGATTTTGAGCTCACGTCACATGAAAAAAGGTATTAATGGGTCTGTCCAGTAACTAATGCTGACCGTAAGTCGAACTGCAAAGTATAATTTGCTCATGCGGTGGACTTCTGACTTCAAGCAGTATGACGTGACAGACAAATCTGTTTTTAAAAGGATAGCCTAGGCCTATTGTTCTTTTGTTTTGTAATAAATATTGGAGAACAATTGAGTATGAAGTCTTTTGATAAATCTACTTCTGAAAAACCTTCTTCTGAAAACTCCCCAGAAATAGTATATATTAAAGACTGGCTGAATGCATTGAATGTAACGGATGAGGATGTTAATGTCACAGACAAGGTTGAGATTTTTATGGACGATCTTATAGTTGAACACCTCCAGAGGGACAACGCAAAGAGAACTCGCAAGATGGAGAAGAAGGAGAGAAAGGCGCTGGCGAAGATCTTCTATTGAGGCTCAACTTCCTCGAAATGAACTGATTCATCGTGCACAACAGTTAATAAAAATTATCAGACAAACTGAACGATTAAATAAGAAGATAATATGCATTGTAAACAGTATTATGGTTGAAAATGAAATAAACCGTTCAAATGAAAATGAAATAAACTGTTCAAATGAAGATGTTTTGAATTTGCAGGACAAGCTCAAATTATTTAAAGCCTAATTTGAGCTTGGCCTGCGAACTTAAGGGTAATTATTAGAAGTGTACTGTGTGTGTAGCTATGTGGACACGACATATATAGGGTGGTTGAGACCATAGACATAATAAATACATAGATGCGCTATTGGCTGCTGGAGTGTACGTCAATGGCGCCACCATATTGCGGAGGTCAACTTTCCCATACCTCTCATTATGGGAATTGAGAAAAATGCCTGCTTCGTGTGCTGCTTGGGGTTGTACAAATCGCCACACAATTGAAAACAGGTCTCGGGGAAAAATAAAAAAATTACCTTTCACAAACAAGACTGAAAATTTTGTTCTGGTTGTATTTGGTCATTATATAATTAGTAATAGTAACATACACCACGTACAAACCACTGAAATCGGTTGATAAATGTAAACGTTATTTTTTTCAGGAAAACCGCAGCTCACCTGTTTACTTGCATTTGTTCACAGCGCAGTCTTGCCCTCAGCAAAATGGCGGACGTGCAGACGTATCGCAGCAACGTTCCAAAGCGGCCAATAGGGCGTCTATGTATTTATTATGTCTATGGTTGAGACCACATGTATTTTTAAAAGGGAACTTTAAACATCGTTTGCTCCAGACATAGAAAAGGTGTGAAGCTAGAGAAAGGTCAAAGGGGCTTTGTCTTTGTATTATTCTGAATCTTTTTAAATAAAACTAAATCATGTTGTGGTGATTCATAAAATTTTAAACAAGACTATAAGTAATTTTTCCGACCCCAGGGTTGAACGGGTTAGCGGCCCCGCCGAGGACCCTGGATCGACATCTTACTTCTTTAATCTAAAGGTAAGGGCAATATTTCATTGCAGTGGATTATGGAAATGTTTTCTCAACACTGCTCGTTTTCTTTGTCTCCCTAACAGTGTTGGGGGTAACTCATTACAAGTAACTTGAGTTACGTAATCAGATTACTTTTGCAAGTAACTAGTAAAGTAACGCATTACTTTTTCAATTTGCAACAAAATATCTGAGTTACTTTTTCAAATAAGTAACGCTAGTTACTTTTTCACATGTATGGACTGACAATTCTCCTGTCCTCATATTGATAGAAACAAAGTGAGGAGGAGGTGGTGTGTGTGTGTGTGTGTGTGTGTGTGTGTGTGTGTGTGTGTGTGTGTGTGTGTGTGCGTGCGTGCGTGCGTGCGTGCGTGCGTGTGTGTGTGTGTGCGTGCAGAGTAAACATGATGCTTATTGTAGTTCTAGACCAAATATGAACATGCATTTACTCATCTCACTTGCAGGAAAACATTCAGCATTCCTCAAAATGAATAAAAACAGTAAAATGCAATCTCAGAATTTTATGCAAAACTTTTATAATTAACTATAGTAAATTACACAAATATATTTTATGTATTTAATCTCAATTTATTAACCAATGCTGCTAACCTTCAATTATCTAATTCAACTATACTAATAGGCAAAAATTACTCAAGATTAGATGTAGAAATAAGCGTGTTGAACTTCCTTCTCCTGTATCCTATTGTTCTGTAATCCAGAATGGCTGAACGGTTTGTTTGAGCGGCGCCCTCTACTGTACAGGAGTAAACATGCATTTCCTTGCATTTATCACTTTTGGTGTGAAAGGGCCTTAACATTTGCCAAAAATAGATCTTTTTTTGTTGTTATTAAAAAACAAACAAGCAAGCCCAGCCCAAATGAGAAAAAGTAATGCAAAAGTAATTTAACGCATTACTTTTCATAAAAAGTAACTAAGTAACGCAATTAGTTACTTTTTTTGGGAGTAACGCAATATTGTAATGCATTACTTTTAAAAGTAACTTTCCCCAACACTGCCCCCTAATCAAACACACCTGATTCAACTCATCAGCTCATTATCACATATCCCCAATGTGATAGAGTTAAGAAACACTGATCTAGAGGTTACAGCGGGATAGAAATACAAGACTTTTTTTTTTTTTTTTTTTTGGATAATCTCTTAACTATAATATTCCTTACAATGTCAGAGCTTGGTAGACAGGTAACTATTATATTTGTAGATGTTATTAGACAGATTAAGGTGGCACCTTCGCCTGAAGGTGGCAACCGTGAAGTGTATATGTATATGTGAGTTTTGTGTGATGGGTAGATTTAGGAGTCAGGTTAGTGTAGGGGGGAGAATATACAGTTTGTACAGTATAAAAAGCATTACGTCTATGGAGAGTCCCCACAAAGATAGTGAACCAGACGAGTGTGTTTGTGTTTGTGTTTGTGTGTAGACATACATTTTCGTGGTCCTGCTGTAATCCTGATCTCTCCTCCATGATCCACACTAGAAAAAACACACACAGTGACAATCAATCATAGCGTTATGATTTTTATACTGTACAAACTGTATATCCTCTCCCCCTACACTAACCCGACTCCTAAACCTTGCAACCACCCGAGTACCCTAACTACCATCCAGAATACCAGCAATGCTAAAACACATTCACATATGTTACAAACATGCTAGCAACATACTAAAGCTTGTTAAAACAAGTTAAAATGCTAAAATATGCAACAAACATGCTAAAACATCTATCTATTTAACTGTATTGCCTTCAAAACATTCAAACTTTAAAACATACCTATCAACACTCCCGTTTTTTCCCGGGTTTCTCCCGTTTTTTAGCCCTATCTCCCGGACCCCTCCCGGTTTGTTATTTCTCCCGGGAAACTCCCGTATTTTGCATGGCCCAAACTCCTTTATGAATAATCGGACCAATTTGTTTGTCTAATGTTGACCAGTTGCCAGATTTGATTAAATGCATTATATTCACACAATCCACAGATCATTTACAATTTCAACCCGTTTGCCACCTCAACCTGGCAACCTATAACCCAGTTGCGCAGTCGCGGAAAGTTTAACCAGACGGCGAGCCGATAGACATGATGGCAGGTGAAGGCGGTGTCCCAGCAAAGAATCTGAAGTACAGTTAACGCGTTGCTTCAGGAAGAATAGGGATAGCACACAACTGAAGTTATTGCATGCAGAGGCCAGACAGACTCACGGAGGCGATTGGCATCTCACAACTCGCACTTTATTCCCAAATCGAACTCGTTTAGTCGTTAATTAATAAACAAAATAAGATAAAAATTAGCATCAAACAGAAATTACCCGCGTATACGGGGTTCGTAGACAGTAAAAGGTGTGTTCGAGGCACACGGCACATACAATACAATACTGTATAGTTCAACAAGGAGCGCACAGCTCTTAAAGGGGCCGCATCTTATTTCCACTCGTTACAAATTGCAAATTTGCAAACCAAAACAACAACAAATCTCCCGGATTTTGAAAACCAAATGTTGACAGGTATGCTTTAAAACTACTTTGAACTTCAAGCTACTTCAAACTGAAAACCTTCAAACTTCAAGCTTTTAAATATAAATATATTTCATCCTAATTTGTTAGAGGAACCATGAGATTAAAGGTTATAATGGTCACATGTCACACACTGCCTGTCATTTATTCCAATAACTGCATTAGGTTATACCTTGAAGAAAGAAAGTGAATGCTAATTTGCTGAGATGTTTTGATTTTTTTATTTAATTTCTTTACTTAATAAAAAATTAAGTAAGTAAATGCAAGTAAGAATACATAGAGCAGTGCTAGAAAAACTTGTCTGCAATAAGCATTTTGTCGGCACTTGTAGAAATGTATAGGCTACATGAGGTGAATATAATTGTCTGGTTTTCACCCTTAATATATCCGTTTCATGTAAGCTTGCATGCTTTGTTTCTGAAGCATGATGGATGATGGACTTTGGGAGTATCGCCTCCGAGCACTTCTCTCATTATAATAAAGCGTTTGAGAGGTTACTCGAGGTGATGACTCGTGCTGTGGCCAGATTACAGCTAAACTGCCCTCCTTGAGGATCTCCATGACATTAACTCGTGCATGGGGAAAACCTTATTCTTCCAGCATTTTGTGCCCTCGACGTCAATCTATTAGACTAGTGGGTGCAGGGGCATGTGGTTCACGATGATGCACCAGTCCGTACTAGAGACGCTCGCTGGCTATCTCTTCTCTGGGGCTCATCATCATTTAAGGAGTCAGCACTCCCCACCAAGTCTAGTATAATAATATCCACGCTGGTGGGAGTCAGACTGGTGCTGCTCTGCACACTATGGCAGTGTTGCAGGGATATCAGGCTGATCTGATTAAATAAAGTGGGGCCATTGTTACCTG
The DNA here is from genome assembly GCA_036326025.1 of Chrosomus eos. Taxonomy (NCBI): domain Eukaryota; kingdom Metazoa; phylum Chordata; class Actinopteri; order Cypriniformes; family Leuciscidae; genus Chrosomus; species Chrosomus eos. Next base: position 49,919,301 of record CM070822.1, read on the forward strand.
TTATCACCCAGGACAAATAACATTTAACATTCCCCTAACAGGAAGAATTAAAGAGACTTTGGCAGCGTGAAAAGCTACTGCCGGGTATCTCTTTTTGTGTCCTAAAGACAGTAAAAAGGAATGTTGCCTTCCTCATTTTAACGGTGTGGTTCCCACTACCGTGAAACAGGAATATGCGCATCTGCTGTCACAAAAATGGGGGACTGCGTCTGTTTTTAGATCTTTGAGGCTTGAAGCGCTCCGTTAGAACGCTCAAGTTCAAGATCCTAACTATCAAGAAGATCGTGTTGTAAATTCAACATCGCGTTTGGATCTTCACGGTCCATCTTACAAGACGCATATTTTCATATAGAAAATATTTCCACAATACTGGAAGTTCCTGATGTTTGCTTTGGGGTAGCGAAGCTTACCAATTCTGGGTCCTTCCATTCGACCTAGCCATGTTACATAGACGATTGGCTGAAACTGGCCCAATCTCAAGAGATTGCGCTTCAACAACTAGATCGATCCCCGCACATCTTCTCTATATGGGGCTGAGTTACAATGCCAAGAAAAGCATTCACTCTCCTCCCCAGAGGGTAATGTGCTTAGGGGTTAAATGGGACTTTGTCACCATTGGGGGCATAACTGTCCCCCGCTTGTGTCAAGACCATTTTAAACACCCTAAAGCAACATCTGGCTAGGTCAGGACATTACATACTGTAGGTATCATGGCAGCTGTGTCCACCGGGATCCCTCTGGGCCTTTTGCACATGAGACCACTTCAGTTGTGGCTCAAAATCCCCAAGGGCAAATAAAGGCAAGAGCACTCGCTGAGTGCTTCGTGTCCTTTCTAAAAATCCATGTTTATGGTAAGTCACACGCTGAACGCTTTATGTACTTTCTAAAATCCATGTTTATGGTAAGGGTTACGCACTGTGGCTTCGTAAATCAGATATGGACCAGATTTTACAAAGCGGAGGTGGATCTCTTCGCCTCCTAGCAGACAGCGCAATGTCCCTTCTACTTCTCTCTGAGTCACCCAACCCCCCCTGGGTCTGGATGCGATGCACACACATGGCCCAAAATACGCCTGTATGCGTTTCCTCCAGTGGCTCCCGGGAGTTTTAGCCAGAGTTCGCCAGCAAGGGTCTTGACTCTTACTGATAGCGTCATGTTGGCCGTGTTCTCGGAGATAGTATCTGTTCTCTGGCTCGCCGTGGGCGATTCCGAAGAGAAGGGACCTTCTGTCCAAGGCGGAGGGCACGATATCCCATCCCAGGCCCAACCTGTGAAACCTTCATGTTTGGCCCCTGATGGTACCAACTGAGACACACTGGGCTTTCGCCTGCCGTTATTGAGACCATTCTAAGTTCTAGGGCCTCCTCCACTAGAAAGAGCTATGCCAACAAATGGGGTGTCTTTGAAAGGTGGTGTCGTACATAATGCAGCTGCCAGATTGCTTCAGTTCTGGACTTCCTGCAAGAAAAATTATCAACAGGCACATGCCTGTTTATGTGGCCGCTCTTTCGGCTTGTTGACGGGGTGCCACTCTGGAGACATCCTCTGCTCGCTTGCTTCATTCGTGGGGCCAGACTACTGAGGCCTCCCGTAAGAACCAAGATCTCTTCATGGGACTTAGCTATAGTCCTAGAGGGTCTGGTTGAGACCCCCTTTGAACCTCTAGAGTCAGAATCTGACAAACTTCTGACGCTAAAGATGTCTTTTCTTATGGCTATAACCTCTCTAATACGAATCGGGGACATGCACTTAAGAAAAGCTGGTACCGTAACCGTTCAATTTTTTTAGTACCGACTTGGTACCGAAGTACCGAGTATTTTGACAACAATAATTACATCAAAATGTAGATCTGTATGCAGGTGGGAGGTACTTTATCGGAATGAAATGCATACACCTTTACTTGCATTTGCTTGCGTGCCAGCGATTAACCCTGCCTTAGGTTGCCGACCCTTGACCTAGATTTTAAGTTACCATTGGGTTAAGAAAAAATAAGTCTCCTTTGTGTGAAGCTGATCAGATCCTGTGTGAAAAGAGCATATTTTCCATATATAATAAAATGTAATTTTGTCAAATAGTTTGTCATTGTTATATTTTTCTATATTTGTTTGGTCAGTGTCTTTGTTGCATTTTTTTCTTTACTTTGCTATAATAATTTGACGAATTAATATGGAATTGCAATGTGATTAAGACATGACTGGAACTACTTTAGGTGTGGGTTTACTGGAAAATAATGACACACCTTAGAAAGTTCATCAACCAGTCAAAACTAAGCGTTCAATAGTATAACCACAGCTAAACATATGTTAATTATCAATTAGAACTTTTGTAAATGTATTAGTGCTGCACGATTAATCATATCGCAATCACGATGTCAAGTCAATACGATTATATGACACAAAATGCTGTGATTTTATATGTAATAAACAAATTAGGGCTGTTAACGCAATTAACGCAGCATCTGTTATTTTTGTGTCATCCTTTGGCTAGTGTTAGATGATCCCGCGCTCTTATTCATGGCAATGCTTTTAAACCATTCATGCGCGATGCGCTGCCTGTAAATGTCCTGACTGTGACTCACAAAAAGACGCACACCAGTTTAATGCGCATGCACAGACCGCGCGCCAGAATACAGTTCTCTTTTGAGCTTGAACGAACAATAACACACAATTATGCCAAAATGTCATTTTGTCAAGTATCTTCATAACATAAGAGCATTCTTATGATGGACGTAAAGAGTTGTGAGAGAATGAGGCTCATGTGAGATCCGCGCCTCTGTCAGCAGCGCTGCTCTTAAAGGGCCAGCAGCCAATAAAGCTTTCTGTCAGTAAAGTCAGAGACAATTTATATGAGACATGTCACTTCCTCAATCCTCAATAAAACTATATAGGGAAAACCTGTAACGCCAAAGATGGCGGTTGTATGCACATGTCCCGCCCCTCCCGCTGGACAGCCAATCATCTGCTTTTAACAGTCAAGCCGGGAAACATTTGAGCCTATCGTCTGGTTCCTCTGACGCATGCGCACAGTTGAGGCTTGCGATAGCGGAGAATACGTTACTGTTTGAAAAGGCGGCAGATTTGAAATGTACTGTATGTGTGCGTTGTGTAAATATCAGATATCCCAAGTCTCCCGCATATTGATAGTGGCTCCCTGATGCCCGCAAATTAGTTAAAATCTTCCCGAATCTAGAGCGAGTGTGCTTCAAACCGTGTAGCGCGCGCACCATACGGAAGAGAGGGAGAGAGCGAGAGACCTTGCGTGTTGGTGTGTGAACTCTTGCGCATGCGCAGTAAAAGTATAACCGGTGGGGGAAAAGGCGTTTTAAACCTTATTTTGGGGCAAAGTCGTCCAACTTTTTCAGCGATTTTTATCATATTTTGCTGCTGTTTCTACACATGCAGTTTTTATGTCCCGGTGACCAGTGAAACTGCAGTTCTGACTCTCTGCATATTCATTTAGATAGGAGCCTGGTCTTGTTATTCAGAAATAGCTGCCCGGAGGCGTTGCCAAGATGGCGGCCGAGTGACAGGACTTGCCTAGAAGGACTTTGGTAAAGTTAATCAAAGAACAAATGAAACAGAGACAATGACTCGCTGCTCTTGACTAAAGAACTTTAGTAGCTTTAATAAGGATTAGTCTACATATAATCTATAATTTATGCAGCGCAGACTGTTTGATAACTTTATTCAGTTTCTGTATATGTCCTACCTGTTAGACAGAAAGGGCACAGGTAAATATGACATTTATTATGGTTTAATGTGAGGATTTTTTGAAGTTCATTTAAATTAAAAGCTGTTATATTTTTTTTAAGCCTAATACATGTTTAAAACAATTGATAGCTTTCACTTTTAATGGCGGAATCACTGTAATGTTGGATGGCTATAAATAATGTTTAAAATGGGGAGGTCATTTTTATCCAGACATCAATGGCTTATTGATCATTATAGGTGTTAAAAATAATTTAGTTGTTGTTGTTAATTTGAGTTGAGAAATACACATTTTAGAATTATCACTAATCTGTGTGTGCATTTTGCTTTAGAACCAAGCAAGTTGACTCATGAAACCATTTGTTTATTATATCGCAATATTGATCTCAATAATCGCAATATGACATTTTCCCCAAATCGTGCAGCCCTAAAATGTATGAAAGAAACAAAGTCAAACTAGTTTGTAATAAGTGAAGATGGTAATGCTGTTTTTGGAGTGATTTCACCAAAACTCTTCCTGCTTCACATACTTGAGTTTGTCCAGTGTGCAGTTTGGATTCTCCAGTTTTTCAGAGAGCAGCTTGACTCCTGAATCTCCTGGGTGATTGTAGCTCAGATCCAGTTCTCTCATGTGTTGGGGGTTTGAACTCAGAGCTGAAGACACATAACCGCAGCCTTCCTCTGTCACCATACAGCCAGACAACCTACAGACACACACAACAATGGTCTTGAACATTTATACCTATTTCAGGCATTCATTAGGTATAATTTATTTGTAACTGTAAAAAAACATTATTTTAGCAGAAGACTGCGGGGAGCTAATGACAATAAAACACTAGTAGTGACTAAGATGTCCAGTTCTTAAAACAAATCGTTCTTTTGAAATTGTTCTTTTTTTAGTAAACTGGTTAAGCCACTTCACCAAATTGGATTGAATCATTCTTAACAATTCGCGTCTTGACAATTTACTAAAGTAAATCATTTTTGGCCATGGGTTGTGTCAGGGTTGCTGTGCAGGTAGCCGAAGACGAGGACACAGAAACTGCAGTTTTAGGAGATTTATTTAACAAAACTCAACTTCAGGAACAAAAGAAACAAATGGTGTGTACCCCCCCACCCAAACAATACAAACAAATAAAACACCTCTAGGTAAATCTAATAGATCATTCATTTCGTTCGTTTGGTAAATAAGAGGCGATCTGAAATGTGTTGTTTTTGAAATCAAGTGACCAAAGTGCTTGTTGCCGCTGTGATCAGTGGCGCAGATACAGTGTTGTGACACGCACAGTCTTCACACGGACGCGCGCCTCAATGCGTTGCGGAGACTAAGGGACTCTCTATATTTGTTACGGTGAAATCACAAAACCTGCTTGAAATACAACCACTAATAAACAATCGGTTTTGATGAGGAAAATAAACTATACTACTAGTACGGATTAGAACCCAGAACCTCTGACACACTTGGCAAAAGTTATGCCTCTGGACCATAAAAGTACATGGGGATAATTGTCGGATCTATGTATTTAATCACGTGAAAATTCTCACCACTAACAACATATATTAGATCCCATTAAACGACAAATTAAACACAATGTACTATTGTATACTATGTAACACGCCATGTCACGCTCTGCGTGAGTGGTATTTACGAAAGTAACGTTAAATACAAGTACTCCACAGCGACTCTAGGGGGCACTGTTTGACAAAAACAGGATTCCTGCCTGGTGTCCCTTTAAATATAGTTTTATATTCCTTATCTGTATGTTGTTGTTTCATCAACATTAATGACATAGACAACAGTAGAATATGCATGGACCGAAAAAACTGATAAACATCCGATTTCTTTCTCAACTGTTCACTTAGGGCTGGGCGATAAAACGATAACGATAATTATCTCGATATAAATTTTCTTGATAAAACGATATCAAGAGGTCGATAAATGTTCGATAATGTTTATTATCTCTTAATGTTCGACTCTCTCTAAGAGCTTAGAAATAAAAGGCAACTTGGAGATTGGTCTAAAATTGTTATTAATAATTATTATTAATAAATAATTTAAATTAAAATAATTTATTGGTCTAAAATCACATTCCTGCAAATGTTGTTTTGTTGTCAGGACCTGGAGTGAAGAAAGGACTCACAGCAGAGGGTTCATGAGACTGTTTATTATACATTCGAAAGAATAGACAAACCAAAGTGTAGTAACACACACACGGAACACAAAGGATGTGAGAGAGCTCCAGAGGCGTTCGTACAGACACCTGTGGACACAGGCTGTGGAGACCAACTCAGGTGCACATCCAACGGGATGGGAAGCTAGACGAGATAGATGTTGAAAAGCTGTATAATTACTCGCCTCAGCGTCCTGGGCAC
>CM070822.1:49925480-49978843 GCA_036326025.1 Chrosomus eos
AATGAGTTTCCCTTTTTACTTTTACTTGAGTAGATTTTTAAAATGGTATTTTTTACTTTGTACTTAAGTAAAATTTTATAAAGGTAATAGTAGCCTACTTTGGGTTTTGAAAAAACATTTTCCAGTTTCACCTCTGATATTATAACAGTTGGGTAATTTTACTCTAAACTATTTAGGGGAATTACTAAATACAAATGATATTCTTCAACAGTGTAATTATGGGATTAATGTAATAATTACTATCTTTAGAAAGTATTGGTCTACTTTATTACTAATTAAAAAAATCCTATATAAACCCTCAACCACTTAAACCAATACAATGAGAGACAAGAAACTGCACATTTAATGCTTTAAAATTAACAATATAAAATTGCATGAATTATTTTTGCATTGATCAAGTGTGTAGAGGGGGGGGGGAAGGGTTTTACAAAAAAAATATCCCTTTTAAAAATGTAGGGAAAAATTTCCACTATTGTTTTATACTAAATTTGGTCTATAGTTTATGCAGTAGCCTATTTACTTTTAATTGCATCATATTTTTTTTTAAAATTTCGGGAAAAATTAAGAGTAATTCCTTTAATTAAATTACAATATTTAGAAATTTCTTGGTAATTAATTACACCCAACACCTCTTTTTTTCTGGGGGCTCTTGCCATGGTGACTCATAATATTGCGCTTTCCCTTGATTAAAGGCTTTTTATAGTTGTGGTTTTCACGCGCTTAACTCAGAGTCACTCAACTCAGAGTTGATTGAAAATTACTCATTTCAAACTGTTCTGTAACCGAAAACTCAGAGTTTCCCATCTCAGGGTAAGTCAACTCAGAGTTCAAGTTTTAACTCAGAGTTGGTTGAACCTCCTTATTGAAACAGGCCCCAGGTTAAAACTTTGCCCAGGGGAAACATTGTTACCCTGTTTTCAAAATTTAAAATTGTAAAAGGGACACATTTTATTTTGAAAGGGACAATGCACATTTTCTTTATTAGTGTTCAAAAGAATTAATTAGTATCAAGTCAAGTCAAGTCAAATATATTTATATAGCGCTTTTCACAATACAGATTGTATCAAAGCTGCTTTACAGTATCAATCAAAATAACTCAACAATGTTTGTTTATTACTGGACATCCAAAAAGGACATCCAATTTTGGTAGAGCTGATCAATGGTATGATTGTTTAATTAATTTGAATATCCCCAACTGAGCAAGCCAAAGGCAACAGTGGCAAGGAACCGAAAAACTCCATCAAGTGACCCAATGGTGTCCTAAAACTCCATCAGATCACCCAATGGAGAAAAAAAAACCTTGGGAGAACCCAGGCTCAGTCGGGGCCAGTTCTCCTCTGGCGTTTATGAACTAGAGGCCAAATTTACAGTAACTGTAAGATAAAACATTTATATGAATGCCTGGTTGAAGAGATGCGTCTTTAGTCTAGTTTTAAACTGGGAGAGCGAGTCTGAGCAACGAACAATATCAGGAAGGCTATTCCAGAGCTTCGGAGCTAGATGTGAAAATGCTCTCCCTCCTTTGGTGGATCTGGATATCCTAGGAATGACCAGAAGCCTCGAATTTAGTGATCTTAAAGAGCGCGATGGATTGTAAGGCGATAGAAGATCCGTTAAATAGACTGGAGCTAAACCATTTAGAGCTTTATAGGTCAAAAGCAATACCTTGTAATTAATACGGAACTTTATAGGTAACCAATGAAGTGATGATAAAACTGGTGTTATATGATCATATTTTCTTGATCTAGTAAGAACTCTAGCGGCTGCATTTTGGACTAACTGTAGCTTGTTTATTGAGGATGCAGGACAACCAGCTAATAAAGCATTACAGTAATCTAGTCTCGAGGTCATGAATGCATGAACTAACTTTTCTGCATCAGAGAGTGATAGCATATTACGTAGCTTAGCAATGTTTCTAAGGTGGAAAAAGGCAGTTTTTGTAACATATGAAATATGCTTTTCAAAAGACAGGTTGCAGTCTAATATAACACCCAGGTCTTTTACTGTAGCGGATAAAGTAACAGGGCATCCTACTATGTTAAAGTTGTGTTGTGAGAGGTTTTGTAGATGGTTTTTAGAACCGATAAGTATTACCTCTGTCTTATCTGGATTTAATAAAAGAAAGTTACGCGTCATCCAATCTTTTATATCTTTAACACAATCTGTCAATTTGGATAATTTAGCGTATTCATCTGGCCGTGATGAAATATATATTTGAGTGTCATCAGCATAGCAATGGAAACTAATTCCATGTTTCCTTAGAATATTACCAAGTGGCAGCATATATATTGAGAATAATAAAGGGCCTAACACAGATCCCTGCGGCACTCCATGGTTTGCCGAAGTCATGATCGATTTTTCTCCATTTAAGTAGACGAAATGGTGGCGGTCAGATAAGTATGACCTGAACCAGCTTAATGCTTGTCCTTGAACACCAGTGTAATTTTGTAGTCGATCTAAGAGTATTGTGTGATCTATAGTATCGAACGCAGCACTAAGATCAAGTAAAACTAGTACTGAGATACAGCCTTGGTCCGAAGCTAAAAGTAGATCATTTATGATTCTAACAAGCGCAGTTTCAGTGCTATGATGTGGCCTGAATCCAGACTGAAACTTTTCATAGATGTCGTTTTCTTGCAAGAAAGAGCCGAGTTGAGCGGACACAACTTTTTCTAATATTTTTGACATAAATGGAAGATTCGAAATGGGTCTGTAATTTGCTAGGTTATTTGGATCTAATTGTGGTTTCTTAATAAGAGGTTTTATAACTGCCAGCTTGAATGTTCTTGAAACATGACCTAAAGATAAAGACGAATTAATAATATTGAGAAGAGGCTCTTCCACTATAGGTAATACTTCTTTCAGTAGTTTAGTTGGTATAGGATCTAATAAACATGTTGTTGTTTTAGATGAAGTGATAAGTTTATTTAACTCTTTTTGTTCTATGGTTGTAAAGCATTGTAATTGTTCTTGCGGGGTGATAATTGCGGCTGAATTATAAGGCGCGAGCAAAGATTGAACGTTTACGATTTTGATTCTGATGCTTTCAATTTTTCTCGGTGAAAAAGTTCATGAAATCATTACTACTGAACTGTAACAAGGTATTTTGTTCAGACGACTTCTGTTTATTTGTTAGTCTAGCCACGGTATTAAATAAAAACCTTGGATTATTTTGGTTGTTTTCTATTAATTTGCTGAGGTGCTCAGCCCTGGCCGTTTTAAGGGCCTTTTTATAACGTGACATACTGTCTTTCCACGCGATTCTAAAGACCTCTAAATTAGTTTTTTTCCATTTACGCTCTAAATTACGGGTTTCTCTCTTTAAAACATACGTAGTATTATTGTACCATGGTGCTATACTTTTTTCTCTGACCTTTTTTAATCGAATGGGTGCAACCATATCCAATGTTCTAGAGAGAATGGTGCTCATAGTGCTAGTTAATTCGTCTAGTTCATCTGTTTGTTTGGGTTCAGGCAGCAGCTGAGACAGATCAGATAAGCTATTTGAGAAATTATCTATGGTGGATGGAAGAATTGTTCTACCTGGTCGATAACGTGGCGCAGCATGACATAATACAGCAGTACGTAGTATGCAAGTTACCATGTAATGGTCAGTGACATCATCAGTTAGTGGAATGATATCTATATCGGTTGGATCGGTTCCATATGATATAATTAAATCGAGTGTATGATTAAGACGATGAGTTGGTCCGGTGACGTTTTGCTTGACCCCGAAGGAGTTTAATAAATCTGTAAACGCAGCCCCTAACGCATCATTTAAATTATCTACGTGTATGTTAAAATCTCCAACAATTAATGCTTTATCGACGTTGACCAAAAGATCTGATAGAAAGTCAGCAAACTCTTTTAGAAAATCGGCGTAAGGCCCTGGAGGTCTATATACGGTAGCCAATGCTAGAGATAATAGGGATTTTTTTCTTACATCTAACAGCGTAACATTTAGCACAAGTACTTCAAACGAATTAAACCTATGACAAGTTTTCTGAGTAACATTGAGAATATCTCTATAGATTGTTGCAACACCGCCGCCACGACCGATCAGACGGGGCTCATGCTTATAACAGTACCCTGGCGGAGTAGACTCATTTAGACCGAAATAATCATTTGGTTTAAGCCAGGTTTCAGTAAGGCACAGAACATCGAAATTATTATCTGTGACCATTTCATTTACAATAACCGCCTTAGGTGTGAGTGATCTAATGTTTAGAAGACCTAGCTTTAGAAATTGTTTTTGTTCACTAATAGCGAGAGTTTTTGTTTTAATAACAATTAGATTTTTTCTAGATCCCGCAGTAGATTTATTATTTGATCTTAGTAAACGAGGAATAGACACAGTTTCTATGCAATGTTCTACACTAGTATTAATATCAATTAAATTGGTGCAGTAGAGACTGTGATTTGGATTTTTGGTTACTAGTCAAACGGTATTTAACATCTTGGAGATGTTATCTGACAGAAGATCTGCCCCTATTCTACTTGGGTGTAAGCCATCAGCGCGGAAGAGCCTCGGTCGCTCCCAAAACAGATTCCAATTATTTACAAAGAGCAGTTTTTGCTCATTGCACCATGACAATAACCATTCATTAAGCGCGAATAATCTACTGAACTTTTCATGCCCTCGTCGGTACGTAGGAAGCGGTCCAGACACAATAATCGCTATTTCAGGCGATGTGCTGCGTACCGTATCGATAAGGCTCCTGAAGTCTTTCTTCAGAACCTCCGTCTGTCGCAGCCTAGTGTCGTTAGATCCCGCGTGCAGCACAACAGCTCCGACGCGCTCGTCACCGTTCAAGATCTCAGTTTCCCGCGCAGTGATATCGAGAACACGAGCACCAGGAAAGCAGTGACTGTGCACCTTACTTTTACCTAACGTAGCATGGACGTGTCGGACGGTGGAATCGCCGATGATCACAGCATCGCGTTCCGTTTCACGAAGAGGGGAGAAGCGGTTCTGAGTGGAGATCTCGAAAACCGGGAGGGGCGAAAAGATTCTTGTCCTGGCTCGCGGCTTCCGCGGAACCACCCAGGCTTCGTGGTGGTGTGTTGAAGCCGGAGTGAATGAAACCATGGCTGATCGTGACCTGGACGTTCGGGACCAGTGCTGAGAAACGGACGGAGTAGACGAGGTCGGCGTCAGCGGGTTACTAACGTTAATCACTGATCCGTGTGCATCAGCGCGTGATGTTTCAAGAGCTAAACGCCGGTCTCTCAGCTCAGTTTGTCTCTCTAGAAGGTCACGGATCTGCTTTTCTACAGCTTCTAATTCAGACTGCACCGCGAGCAACTCAGATTTGTTCTCATCTGCACAAAAAGGTAGATAACATACACCTGATATATTCGCCATTTTAACAGATGGACAGTAAGTTAGCAACTTAGTGGTTAGTGGTGTTGGGTAACGGCTTGAGACGCGTCTGTTCAACAGTCCTAGTTATAATTATGTGTTAAATGATGGTTCAAAACAGAATAAAAGGTTGAAATACGGAAAAAACACAAGGAAATACGAACCTAATACGAGGCTTAGACAGCCACGACGCAGACAAACAAACTCACGGCAGACAGCGAGGCGGATAAATCAGTCGATCGCAGGGCGAGCAGCAGTGAAGCAGTGTCTCGCTCTACGACCAACAACCGATGTTCTTACCGTATTTGCGGTTCCAGCCGTATAATGGCTTGAGACGCGTCTAATACGAGGTTAGACAGCCACGACGCAGACAAGCGCACAGCAGGCAACGAGGCTGACAAAATCAGTCGATCGCAGGGCGAGCAGCAGTGAAGCGGTGTCTCGCTCTGCGACCAACAGTCCGAGTTGTAATTATGAGTTAAATGATGTTGCAGAACAGAATAAAAGAGAGAAATACGGAAAAATATGAAGCTAATACGAGGCTTAGACAGCCACGACGCAAACAGATGCACAGCTCACAGCAGGTAGCAAAGCGGAAGTAATCAATAGTGGACGTCTATCAGACTGGGAGAAAGCATCAGGATCTAATCAATTAAAAGCAGAAGCACAAATGTTTGTCTTTGTTTTTTATGTATGTATAAAAGAAAACTTTCCTTCTTTAGTTTATATTTTATTTACATTAAATGAGGTAATATATATATTTAAAAGAGGAAATTTAAGTTGTGAACAGTTTATTTTTGTAATCTAAGTTATATTAAATGGTGTTATTTATTTTTTCAAACTTGTTTCAAATTTGCTGTGATTTTCCTATCGTTTTAACAGCATTAACGTGCGTCTGTATTGGCATTCTCATGTTCAGGGGCAGCTGAATCAGCTACCATATAGGCAAAAGTTCACTTCAATACAGAAAAAAGTGGCATCCGAGTTTGTGATAATCTTGCCTTGAAAATATAGTAGCAGGCTTATAATTGTCCAGTACACAAAGAATGGCCCATAATCGCTACACTGATCTGGGCCACACACCTCCCATACACAATCGGCTCAAATGTTGTGTGCCGTCATGCAGTGCCATCATTGCCCCACTTGGCCCACAGTTGGCTGACATGATACATGCCAGTGCCGGCAACACGCCAGCAGTGCCATGATGAGACCACATTTGGGCCAAGTCTGTTTGCTAAGTGGGATGTTGGCAAAGGTATGGTTAAACAAGATAAGGATTGCCAAAACATTAGGATTGCCTGCCATTTTATTCAACGGCAGTCTATTTTCGACTGTAAAAATGGGTAACTATATTGTATAGTGGAAAACCATAGCAAATGCTTCGACTCGGCGCAGTAATATCATCACCCGGGGGGGGGGGGGGGGGGGGGGATTTTTCACGAGTGATGATATTACTGCGCCGAGTAGAAGCACTTGATATGTTTTCCGCCATACAATATAGTTATGCATTTTACACGCTTAGAAAAGCGCAACGTTTTATTTTTGTGTCATCGTTTTAGGTCGAGTTACACTACTCGAGTAACTTTATTTAAATAAGGAAAACGTGGAGGTGTTTGGTCGCTTCTCTGCTTGGCCCATATTGAATGACCTATAATGTGATTTAGTGCAAATATATTTAATACTTCGGTAAAATATGTGATACTGTCTAAATACATTATATTGTTATATTAATGTTCAGTTTTGGTTAGCCTATGACATGATTACATCGTCATAATTTAAAAGTAGCCTACCTATTCTTGTGTGAAACGACAAAAAACATTGTCTTTTTTTATCCATGTCCATTAGTGATTGATAATTATAATAGGAGTGGGGTAAGATGAGCCAGTGGGTAAGTTGACCCACCCCTTGTTTCTAGGCAACTATAAACATTTGGTGTCATGTGACCATATATTCTGAAGGACTCCATCATTTTCATTTTGCTGTGAAGAGAAGAAGCACTTGGGACAAAAGGCAAGTTTTTTTCCTACAAAAACACTTTTTTGCTTGTTAAAGTTAATTTTCTGCATTGCAGGTTTACTAGCTGTTGTGCCAAAGCAAATGTATCTAGGTCTAATGTTGTGTATGGTACATGTTGGTGATTTGTCAACATATAAACCATGTGAATCATTAAGCTAAAGGTTAGCCTGAATTGCTAAGCTAGGCCGTTTTTACCAAAATGGTGACTAAGGGCAAAGTGAGCCAGATGATCTGGGGTAAATTGAACCAGTGGTTCAACCCCGAACTTAAGGCACTGAAGTTAAGTTAAGTTTTAAGCATAACATTGTTTTAAATATAGTATAAATTTATGTATAAATTTTAAACACAACTGTTAACCATACATTATACATTTCATAAAAGCTATCATGCCAAGAACCTATAAAAGAAGAACCAACTGGGGCTCAACACCCTTAGAAGAGATGGAGAGAGCAGCCATTGATGTTGAAGGCGGAAAATCCATCCGATCAGTGGCGAAGGATAGAAATATTGACAGGTCAACACTGCGGAGATACATAAAAAAGAAGGAGGTAAAGACAGTCAAAACAGTAGGGTACAGTGGAACAGCAGAAGCCAAGAGGGTCTTCACATTAGAGGTGGAAAAGGAGCTTGCCGATCACATCAAAAAGTTGGCTGAGCAGTTCCATGGCCTCACTCCAAAGAAATGCTGTGAACTGGCATTCCAGTTTGCACAAAAAAACAACATCCCTGTCCCCAACAACTGGAAAGAGAAGGGTTTAGCGGGTAGGGTGTGTAGGAAATTAAATTATTCATTAAGACAGGAAAGGCTGAAGTATGTGGTTTCATGACACTGTATCGTGAAATTAATTAATTCTATTTTGTTAGGTCGAGATTGGTTCAAGAACTTTATGACACGCCACCATCTTTCCTGTCGTATGCCTGAAGCAACATCTTTAGGAAGAGCTACAGCCTTCAACAAAACAACAGTCGGGGAGTTCTTTGATAATCTGACAAAAGTGATGGACAGGTGACAGAATTAATTTATTCCATAATATTAAAACAAATTCATGGCAACTATAGCAAGATACAAGAGTAAACTACATTTACTGTGCAATAAAATGGCATGCGTTTACTTATCAGCCACAGTTACCAGGATATGTATTCAGGGCTGTTTAATATGATTTTATCATTGCTTGAAAAGCCTAACTATTCTGATTTTTTTGCATCATGGCTCTTGTCTTTGTTTTATAGATTTAAATTCCCTCCAAACATGATTTATAATGTTGATGAAACAGGTGTCACAACAGTGCAGACACCAAAGCAAGTTGTGGCAGAAAAGGGAAAGAAACAAGTGGGGGCCATCACATCTGCCGAAAGAGGAGAGCTTGTGACGGTGGCCTGTGCAGTCAATGCTACTGGGAATGCAGTGCCTCCCATGTTCATCTTCCCAAGGGTTAGATACAAAGACCATTTTATTACAGGAGCACCTCCAGGATCAATTGGTTCCTCCACCAGATCTGGCTGGATCAATGAAGACATATTTGCTGAGTTCCTTGAACATCTGGTTCAGCATACCAAGTGTTCCTCTGACCATCCCATGCTGCTCCTCCTTGATAACCACGAGGCCCATATTTCACTGAGGGCACTGGAAATAGCAAAGAGTAAGGGAATTGTTATGCTCACAAATCTACCCCACACATCTCATCGCCTGCAGCCTCTGGACAAGAGTGTCTATGGTCCATTCAAGACCAACTCTTGATGGTTGGATGAGATCTAACCCAGGCAAAACAGCCAGCATATACCACATCCCTGTATGTGTGAACGAGGCTTTCATGTCAGCAATGACACCACGGAATATCTCTTCTGGATTCAGGTCCACAGGGATTTTTCCTTACAACAGAGATATTTTCTCTGATGCAGAGTTTGAACCATCCATGGTGTCAGACAGGCCAAACCCTGATGTGCTGTCTCATTCTGAAGAAGATCCACCCATGGCTTCAACCTCCACCTCGACTGACTTGCCTTCACAGGCATGTTCTTCAACATGCGGGACAGATTCGCTCCTCACCTCCCCTGGATATGTGTCTCCCACTGAAATTCTACCCTTACCCAAAAGTCAGCAGCCTAGGGCACAGACAAAGAGAAAGCGAGTGAAGACAAGGATCCTGACTGATACACCTGAAAAGCAGGCAATAGAAATGGAGCATGAAAAGAGAAAAAACAAACTGAAGGGGAAACAAGTAACCAACATCAAAGAACAAGGAAAGTCCAAGAAGAAACAAACCAAGAAGAAAACCCTAGTGTATAGCAGCTCTGAGGAGAGTGATGTTCCCATCCCTCTTGATGACACTTCTGAGTGTGACAGCTCCCAGGATGAACGTAGTGAACCAGACATCTCAGATCTGTCAGTTGGTGACTTTATTATTGTGAATTTTGCGACCAAATGCAACAGCTACCATTATATTGGCTTGGTTGAGAGCCTTGAGGGCAATGAAGTTAATGCAAGATTCCTCAGAAGAATCCGAGGGAGTACTCGCAAAGACAAAGCCACCTTTGCATTCCAAGAAAATGATGTGGGATCTGTCCCACTGAATGATGTGCTGAAGAAGCTTCCTAAACCGCGAAAGGTTGGAGGAACTGCAAGGAGGGAGCAGCAACTCATATTTCCCTGCAACCTTGATGGATGGAATGTCCAATAGTCATTTTCATTGTGCTGAGGTCTGGAAGTTCAAACTGTTCTTTTGTTTTTACAAGTTCAAAACTGTGAAACTGTTCAACAAAATTGGAAATTAGAACCAAACACACTGGAGGGACGTTCTTCCTGCCAAACACGTTTGTTTGTGTGTGTGTGTGTGTGTGTGTGTGTGTGGTGTGTGTGTGTGTGTGTGTGTGTGTGTGTGTGATTGGATATGACTTGATTACCAGCATAAGAAATACAGCATATAACCATAATTCTTGCTCCTGAAAAGTAAGCTGGCAGTCCTTCACTTAACAGAAATATGTAAAACTATTGTTCACCAATACAAAAAATAAAAGATGGGGAAAATTAAACTTTAATTGGTTTGTTTTGTGTTGTTTGAAGTTGCTTCAAAAAAATAACATTGTTTGGAAAGGTAAGTGTATTATTATTATTTTTTTTTTTTAAAGAGGCACGTTATTATTATTTTTATGCTTGCATTAAAACGTGAAAAATAGTATGGTCAATTTACCCCCAGATGGCTCAATTTACCCACTGACTGGGATCAATTTACCCCTAGCCTGGGGTAAGTTGAGTCACATGAACACTTTTTTTTCTGAGGTCATATTTTCAAGGCTCTTCGTCATAGGTGAATTCTTATTTTTGCAGTTGATAGGCAACATCCCAAATTAACAGTAGATGTCTTCATTGTATTTTTGTCTCAATTTCCCTTGCCTGGAGATCCACATAAGTAAAAACTGGCTCATCTTACCCCACCCTCCACAATTTCTTTAATTGTGTTATCAGCATGCTCACATTTTTTTTGTTTTTGTTTTACAGATGTGACAATGCACTTGTCCAGGCACCCGTCCCAAAGAGAGTCAAGGCTAACCAGCAGGCAAGCAGCAGGCAGTCCACTCTGTCATGGAAAACAGAGACTGATGTTGACATGGTTCCTCAGACTGTGCGATTCCGTCCTGCTGACTCCTGCACGGGAAACTGGAACACAACTGAGCCCTGTAGACTCACATTTGCCCATGAGTCTATTAAAACTATTTTTTTTTTCAGAAAGTGCTGTGTCAACTCTGTGCCACAACACCAATGCACAACACCTTTTTTTTTTTGCACAGGCTGCCAAGGCAACTGCAAAGGGCTCCAAATATACTGACAGTATTAGTGATTTTGGAATTTTGGAAACCGTTCTGCTGCTTAATATATTTTTATAACCAATTATACGTTTTTTTCAGGATTTTTTCACTTTGAATACAATTTTGATTGCAATCAACAATTTTGATTATTTATTTTGCTCACATTTGACTTGCTTAGAGCCCGCATCAAAATCATAAAATTTGGAACATTTAGTTCCTCCACATAGAGGAATTACAATAAAACAGATTAAAAAACCAAACCTTTGAATCTTCTCTTATTCTTTGTTGTTAGTTGAGGCTGCCTCACTTGATTGGCCATTAGCCATTGGGGGAGTGTCTGTCACACCCCTGGTCGCGATATTTTTTTTCCCCAGGATGGTAGGGGAAGGTACCGCCTTTTTCTCTTCTGATTGGTGAGAAGGGCTCTCCTCCGATTGGTTATTTGATTTGGCCGCAAAACGTCAACTCACGTTCATTCCTTAGCTGTCGTGTAGTCTGTTCTGGTCATATACCGGCCAACAGAAGTGAATTATGTAAGTAAACAGTGTGATAAGTGTGTGGCATCACATTTACATTCCAAGTTCACATTTTCATAGCATGTTTATGTAACGGAGGCCAGCTAGTAGTTGCTGTGCGAGTAAACCTCACTCCTCTGATCTCAATACGCGCTCTGGCGACAGATGCTAGAGGCTGCAGTCTTTAGCCTCCTTGTTAGAGCGCCTGACTCTCATGCCGGAGACCCGGGTTCGAGGCCCGCTCGGAGCGGGTCGAGTGGGACCCGGGTGGAGGGGTTACATTGGTGCCGTGACCCGGATGGGAGTGAGGTTTAGGGGGGTGAGTGTAACGGAGGCCAGCTAGTAGTTGCTGTGCGAGTAAACCTCACTCCTCTGATCTCAATAGGCGCTCTGGCGACAGATGCTAGAGGCTGCAGTCTTTAGCCTCCTTGTTAGAGCGCCTGACTCTCATGCCGGAGACCCGGGTTCGAGGCCCGCTCGGAGCGGGTCGAGTGGGACCCGGGTGGAGGGGTTACATTTAGATCGTGTTTAGATTAGTCCTAACAATTTGGGGGAGTTTTGTGATGAGAGAGAGAGAGAGAGAGAGAGAGAGAGAGATGGTAGTGGTGGTGATGCTGTCGGTTCGCGCGCTAGTCTGTTTCGATATTCTTTACCTCCAACAGAAGTAAACTAAGTAAACAAAGTCAATCCAACAGTGTGATAAGTGCGTGGCATCACATTCCAAGTTCACATTTTCATAGCCTGTTTAGATCGTGTTTAGATTAGTCATAGACAGGGCCGACTCTAGTCCTTTAGTTGCCCTAGGCGAGATTGAGTCCCCCCCTCCCACCATGAGAAGTATTTCTTAAATTAAACAAAAATGCTATTATAGTCACTTCAAAACTTCAACAAGGAACTATAGTTATAATATTAATCCCATGACAGTAATAGCCATATATAATAAAACAAATGCAATGAAAAATAAAGGAAACTTTCATAAGTTTTGTACTAATTTCTACACTTGAAACAGGGTCGTTGCTAGACATAAAGCTCTACTGGGGCACAGGTGCCCATTGAGATAGCAACAGTAACTAAGTAGATAGGTCAATATAAATTGTATATCCGGAAGAATGATTCATTGTTATCACACACTATCAAAGACAGTAGTACAGAAATAACAATGTGTTTATTTTATGTGATATACAGTGCTGCAAGCAGGACCGTTTGTTTCAAAAACAGTTTGGTAACTTAGGGGGGTTTGGGGGCAATCTCTTGCTTGTGATTGCCAGTGTGCAGTGGAGTAAATAGGAGTTTGTCTCACGTACATTTTTGCATTTTTTTATCACACACACACTGGATATGCAATAATGCCAAGTCTGAAGCTCAACTCTTATTTCTAAAGCGCTGTGTTGTTCTTTTCTCATTTTTCTTCCCTGTGCACCAGAGGGTTTAGACCACTTGCCTAATTCCCCCGTTAGAAAATGATAAAAAATAATCGAAAATAATCATCTATTCAATCTATAATCAACTTGACAAATAATTAAACGTGTGGCTGAGGGGCGCCTTAGGATGATAATGTTTTATTTCGCTTGTCATTCTAATTCTATGATTAATTCGCTCTGTGCTCGAGAAAAATGCTAACTTCCGGCTTGAGGGCGGAAGTTGGGTACTTTGTTTCCGTCTTGTTTACATCAGTGGACCGGCGTCAAGTTAGTTTTAATATGACACATCGACAACATTGTGTTTGAGGTAAACGGGAACTTCCGGTGTCATGGCGGCAGCATAGTGTACCTCGGCGTCCACCTTTCCACAAACTTAAGATAATTTACTGTCTGTGCGGTCAGTTCTCTACTTTTTATGAATGACCCTTTGACTTTATAAAGTATAGCCAGGAGTAAATGATAAAAACAAGACAAACCATAGCTGCTCAGAGAAGCGTGATGGATGAACTTCAAGGAGAGCTCGGTGAGCAAAACGCGGCTCTGGTGAGAGTAATGGAGGCGACCATGGCGAAATACTTCAATGAGGCTGACGAGAAATCAGAAGCTCGTTTCAACAGACTTGAGAAACGAATTGACAATATGCACGCAACTCTCTCGCGGCACACGGAAGAGATAAGGATCATTCGCACTGAATCAGGGAATCTTCGGGAGCGTACTGCTAATGTGGAAAAATGGTCCGCTTTAAGTTTGAAGAAGCTACAAACCTACGAAGCTAAACTATTTGAGATGGAGGACAGGGCACGTCGGGATAACCTGCTCATATTCAACCTTAAAGGAGCTGAAGGGGCGAGCGCTCGCGCCTACCTGATGGAGAAGATTTCAGAATGGTTCCCTGCCCTCGAATCCTCTCTGCCTGAGCTGATGAGGTGCCACCGCCTCGGGAAACCTCCAACGCATGGTTTTGTAAAGGCACGTCCTCGTCCGCTAATAATTAAGTGCCTCCGCTTTACGGATCGAGACCGTCTGCTTGGTGAGGCGAGGAAAAGCCCCCCTGAGGTGGATGGTCACCTATTGACGTTTACCGCAGACTACAGTGAGACTACATCAAGGCGTCGGAAGCCGTGCTATAAGATCATGTATGAGGCTCGCTCCCATGGATTCGAGGCTTTTCTTCTTTACCCAGCTACAATTAGGCCGTGTGTCCACCAAAGCGTTTTTAGCCAGCTGAAAACGCTAGACGCTCTGCTGAAAACGTCTAGCTGTGGGCGCTTGAGAGCGTTTTGGCAGCGCAGCGTTTTTTTCAGTTGAGTCGTTTCGTTGCTATGATACAGAATACCCGCTGCACAGTTTACTTGTAACTGATTTCGCAGATAATTTGTTTCATACTATAAATAATTTTTTCATCCATTTTGTTCGGTTAGCTCTGCTGGTTGATGTCGTACAGAAATAATGTTGTGACAGTTGGTCGGTCGTCGGTGTGGTAATTGTCCCGCCCCTCCTCCACTGTGATTGGACGGTTGGGTAAAAAGTGACAGTGATGAGCGCTGCGTTTTACCCAAAGTTGAACATTCTTCAACTCTCGGCGACCAGTAAAAAACGCTGCGCGCTCGGCGCTTCAGCGTGAAATAACCGGTCAGCGCCTCGTCACGCTCATGGCGTTTAAAAAACGGTTGGGTAAAAAGTTGTTGTCCCATTGAAAACAATTGAAAACATACGCCAGGCACGAGTAAAAACGCTTTGGTGGACACCTGGGCTTAAGCTCTCGCGGGGGAAAGATATGTACACTTTTCAGGAGGTGAGGTGTTGCTTCCTTGAAGGACTAAAAGCATGTTTGGAGAAAAACTTTGATGGGTAAGACTGACGTAAGAAGCTTATTTCAACAAAAATATTCTAAGAACTGCTCGGGCTGCTGAGCCACATGGCACCTTTCTTTGTTTGCTTTTTTTTGTTGTTGTTTTTTTGCACATATTATATCTTGAAATGAGCTGTACATATGCTGTTATCTCTTATTGTCAGTGGTTAATTTAATTGCACTTTTAGGCCACGTTCAGGGCATTGACCATACCAAAACTTGTTTTTTTTTTACCAAATATTGTTTTTTTCTGGTTCCTTAAAATTTATATGCAAAGCTACAACTTGAATAAATATGAGTAGTATCAATGTTATGTCATGGAATGCACGAGGCCTTAATTCTCCTTAGAAGCAGAGAGGACTAAGAGGACTAGAGAGAGCAAGAGAGCTAAGAGAGGGCTAAGAGGACTAGAGAGAGCAAGAGAGCTAAGAGAGGGCTAAGAGGACTATAGAGAGCAAGAGGACAAGAGAGCTAAGAGAGGGCTAAGAGGACTAGAGCAAGAGAGCTAAGAGAGGGCTAAGAGGACTAGAGCAAGAGAGCTAAGAGAGGGCTAAGAGGACTAGAGAGAGCAAGAGAGCTAAGAGAGGGCTAAGAGTAGTGATGTTACGTCTGACACCGACGCTCCGAAGCTTTGCTTCAAACTCGAACGGTCCTTGCAATGAACCACTGCTTCGGAGCTTGTATCATTACGTCACTAGTCACGTGAAAATGACGTCTGAAGCAAACAGACTGCTTCACTCCTGTAGTGAACCACCTGATTGCTTTGACAGGCCAATCCAGTGTCGACAGGTTTGAAACCTGGCGGCTGTATTTCTTATAAAAATTAAGCTGTTTTTGTGTAATCCTGCATCATCTGTTCCATGCGAGAGGATATTCTCTAAAGCTGGAGAAATTGTTTCAAAAAAAAGAAATCGCCTTTCACCAAAGACTGTGGAGAAAATAATATTTCTGAATAAAAAACATACCATTTAATGAACACTTTGTATAAGCCTTCTGTATGATGTAGCCTACCTAAAGCACACCCTCTGACACATTTTATTATTATTATTATTATTATTATTATTATTATTAATTTGAGAACATATGAACATTGTTACATAAAAATATGCATCAAAGACAGAAACTTCAAAAACCCTCTGCTACATTATACAACTACAACCAGTTACACAAGCACATCCATTTCAAAATACAAAAATATCAGTCCCACCAGTTAACAAGTTATAGAGGTATGCTTCCCACAGCTAAACAAGATAAAGCTTTCACACATGATACTGCCCTGCTAAAAAAAAAACTATAGACACTTTACAGAAATTCTATTGGATTTAATGGTTTTCATGGGAATTTTAATGGTTATAATGGAAATTATAGTGGTGTCTGTGGGTCTCTACTGATTATGTGTTGGGTTCTATTGGTGGGGGCATTAAATCCTAATCGAATATGTGCCAAACACACTACAAAAAGAGATTAAATTTAAAATTGGTTAGAATTGGTTTAAAATTAACTCCACGATCCACAAATTGACTCCACTTACAAAAATACAATTTTGATATATTTAAGGTAGAAAATTTACTAAATATCTTCATGGATCATGATCTTTACTTAATATCCTAATGATTTTTGGCATAAAAGAAAAATCGATAATTTTGACCCATACAGTGTTTTGTTGGCTATTCCCACAAATACACCCGTGCTACTTAAGACTGGTTTTGTGATCCAGGGTCACATTTATAAAGTAAAAGAAGAACTCAATAAAAGAAGAGAAAAAAATAAATGACATCTCATCTTTATTCCTGTGTCCTGACCGATACACCATTCTGTTTACTGGCTGAAAACCTTGATGAACTAGCCCTACTCGATTACCTCACTAACACACATTTTTATAGAGCCGCTAAAGAGACATGAGGGAAGGGAGGAAAAATGAGATGGGAGGAAAAATGATATGTCAATGATTTTATGATCTCTCGCAAAAGTTCCTCAGAGAAAATGTTCCCAAAGAACACAAAGGCAAAAGCATTGAAATATAAATTGTTCTCCCAATTGCCATATTTTTTTCCATCACCATGTTCCTTACATGTTCCTTAATGTAGGCCTACCTAACGGCTCCGTACATTTTAATATCATTATATAAATATATAAATGTATTTCTTTGGTTAATTTGCCTTTGCATTTTTCATTTTTATTATTGGATGAAAATAAATATAATAATAAAAATATAAAGTGCAAAATAACCAAAGAGAAAAAAACTCATGCAGGAAAGGGTGAGTAAATGATGACAAATGTTTTATTTTTGGGTGAACTGTCCCTTTAAGGCATCCCTCACTATCAGTGTTTATTTAAACAGCCTTTTTAAATCTAGTCTTAAGGTCCTTGCACACGAGCCCGAAATTTGCGCATGTTAAAAAATAAATACGACCTCACGTTTTGTCGATCACGTTTAGACACTGCCTCGGATCAGGTTTGATTTTCTGCGTTTTTCACATTCGTAGCAAGCAGTTTGAACGGTGTTTTGACAATTCAGAGCCATCGAATGATGAATACGAAAAAACACATGAAAATTTCGGACTCAGTGTGCAAGGACCTTTAGTCTTCATCTTCAGACGAAAATGCTTATTAATTTTGGTCATTTTTGTCTTTCATAGATCTAGTCGAAAAAGCACTTTTGACTTGAGCTCTGCGGCTGAAGCTCCGCGAACGGTGACGGACTTTGGACTTGAGCTCCGCGAACGGCGACGGACTATGGACTTGAGCTCCGCGAACGGTGACGGACTTTGGACTTGAGCTCCGCCAACGGCGACGGACTTTGGACTTGAGCTCCGCCAACGGCGACGGACTTTGGACTTGAGCTCCGCGAACGGCAACGGACTTTGGACTTGAGCTTGGACTTGAGCTGCCGAGTAGCCTCGGGCCCTGGGTACTCGGTACTAGGGATGCAACGGTACACGGTAAAATCCCGGACCGTTCGGTCAGCCCTGCACGGGACAATCTACCCTCGTGTCCCGCGGGACTTCGGTTTCGCCATTGAGTTCGCGCAGATCCTTTTAGTTTTTGCTTTACACGCCTTCAGGTGCGTTTGGCTGTCCAGGCAGACGAAAGCCCGCTCCCGCCGCAAGTTAATGTGTCCCAATCACTGTTGTGCACCCACACGCTAACTTCTGTCACTCACTGGCTCGTATTACTAGCAGGGCTCGTCTCAAGTGTCACGCATTGAGCGTGACAGTCACTCGTTTCGGTCTTTTGTCACGCTCTCCCGCCACACATTGTATTTCTCACGCTGAAAAACTATTTGTAATATATTTAATATGCCGCAGCGCCCAAAACTCTGGCCGTGCCGCTCTCACTGTGGAACCGGCAGGAATCAAGCGCGTCTGATTCGTCTGGTGTTGTTAGCCAATCAGAAAATAGCACTATTGTATCTGGGCAAAGCCCGTCTTATTAGACATTCTCTGATCTGGGTAAGATTAAACGCAACAACCAATGACATCCTGATAATATTTTTTTTTATTATATTATTTTGATCTGCTTTTATTATTATTTTAAACCACAAGCTAATTTATGTTTGTTTAAAGGTAAAAGTGCACTTTTTCTTTCACATTGATCACTTCATATACCAGTTATCAAGGTTTGGAATTGGGATCCACTTGAATATTCTAAAGTGTTTGTTTACATTTTGTATTTCATAAGTGGTAGTTGAAGAGGTTGTATTACTTAGTGTTGTTCAGTAGACTAGAGTGTTAATTTATTCCATACACATTGATTTTCTTCCTACCGTGACATTCTGTTTATGCTCATAAGAAAAAAAAAACATAATTTTGGGATGAAATAGCAGTCTCTTTCTGCACAAAACATGTACCGAAACCGAACCGAGACCGTGGCCCAAAAACCGAGGTACGGACCGTACCGTGGGCTATCTGTACCGTTGCACCCCTACTCGGTACCCTTTATCCCCCGGTACCACGCCCCTGCATGGCATCCTTTGGCGTCAATATGAGACGCAGAACCCAAGGCGTCATACAGGTGACGCTCGTCTAAATCCAAAGCACATGGCATCCTTTAGCGTATGAGAAGCAGATCCCAAGGCGTCATAACTGTAACCCTGCTCCAGACCTAAACCTGCTACGTGTTATTGACGCTAAAGGATGCCATGTGCGTAAGATTTCGACGAAATGTCATATGGCGTCACCTATATGACGCTAAAGGATGAGAATGCGTTGCGGCGTGTGCGCGTGTGAAACCATTCAAATGCGGGTGTCTCACGGCCAATGCGTGAGAGTTGGCAGCTATGCTTTTAGTTGAACTGCAGTTACCAACATTAATGTTGGTAGCTATTTTATATGTAGTCTTAGACAAAAATTTGAATCAAGGTAAATGTACCCTTTTGTTTGTTGAGCTGTTGTATAAAATCAGTCACATTTGTAATCCCATACGGAAATGTAATATATGTACACATATGAAATATACATATATTACATATATCCACATAGAAAGTGAAAACATATATGTAGCCTACATATATCTGGCCATATATAAAACCTATTAGAAAATGGAACAATTTCATATATTGACATATAAAACTAGCCCATATATTTTATGTATGTATAATACAGTCTTTTATGTGTGATATTGGAACAATGCTCCAACTTTCATTATCCGTTTCTTCTTTCCACTCGACAAGAGCGAACATTCTTCATCCGTTGGTCTCTGAATGCACGTAATTTGGCGGTCTTTTGATTGCGTTTGAATTACTTGTTCAAAGTTCAAGATGTTCAAATAAGGAAAACAAGGAATGAATTAATAAGGAACCATACGCATGTTAAATGTATGTATGTTGTTTAAATAAATTGGCATATATAAATTAAACATATTGGTGAAATATATGGTTATAACATACAATATTATATAAACAATAATCATATATATTGTATTAATATATGTCAATATACTCATTTAATATGGACAATTTATATATGTTATAAACCTATATCAACATATATCTAGATATAATTATATATGTGATAGTAATATATTGTCTTATATTTAGCATATATGACAGCATCACTTGCGATATAGGGACATATATGTCATATATTACATTTCCGTATGGGATCGTGTGGATATTCAGGAAACATTGCATTCTTGCTCATTTAATGATCAATATTAAAAACAAGAACTTACACAGGGAATGTTTTTGTATCTAAGAGAGTTAAATCTCTATGCACTATATGTGTTCCTCATGCTAGTAAGTGCTATATTGTCGAGAACAGCACTAATGTAGCATGATTTGTTGGCTTGTGTGAATGTAGGCAGTTTTGACTGCGAAAGATGAGGTAATTTGATTGGATGTCATGTATTTATGGCATTTTTCTTGCTAGAAATACATGCTCAGTTTTAATGTTATTTTAAGGTTGAGTAGAATTAAATGAATGTTAAAAACTCAGCATTGTGTTGGCGTCCCAGCTCTGTCACCTCACGTACCCCAGTTTGAGAACCACAGCTGGGTATCAGCCTGTACTTTGTACATTGAGTAAAACTTTTGGTCAAGTTTTTCTTTTGTTATGGTCAGAGTCAGAGAGTGAGCGACGGCACATACGAGAGAGACGGAGGAAAGCAGAAGCTGGTTTTACCCAGGTAGAGGTATTTCCCGCTCTCGTCCTTCTCGGCCAAGGGACTGGCCTCCTTCTCCAGGTCTTTGCGGTAGCGCTTGATGTTCTTGATCATCAGGTCCTTCCTGGTCAGCTCGTAGTGGTTGGGGAAGTGGTTGACCATCTGGTCGTCAGTCAGCCGGTAGCTGGTGTCCACGCTGAACGCTGCGGATGAGTTTGGGTTAAACATCTCAGTCTGCCAGCAGTGAGTGGAGTACAGTGACTGAGTGTGAATCTGAACAACATATAGTGTGTGTGAAACTGGGGTTCAGCCCTAGTCCTGATCTGATCGAGTGCTTCATCAGTGTGTAGTTCAGCAGCGTTCAGGTTTGCAGTGTTAGTGTGAACGGAGGAAATGAAACGAGCTCTTGCCAGTAGAAGTTCCAGTTGTCGCTGTCCGTCACCTGGATCCATCCTCTCTTCTCAAAGTTATTGATCAGCACCGATTTCTCGATGTCCGTCACCCACTTCACCTTCCCAGCCATCACACACACACACACACACACACACACACACACACACACACACACACACACACACACACACACACACACACACACACACACACACACACACACACACACACACAAACACACACACACACAAACACACACACACACACACCACACACACTCCTGAAAAACACACGTCACTTCTGTCTCAGAGACACCGAACCGCGACAGCTCTAAACACTCGTGGACAGAGGAGCAGCTCAATCACTGAGATTATTAATGGTGACTAAAAAATAATAATACTTTGGTAACACTTTACTATAAGATCCTATTAGATAACATCACTTTTACTCCACCGTTTTTTGAAATAGGGCTTATTCACATTCTTTCCTACATTTAGATATGTGTGCAAATGCATTTTTGTCTCAGTGCATGCATTGTTTTAGTTTGACAGGGTCGGCGCTAGCTTAGCACAATGAATGGAATCCTTTGTTGCCAGCTAGCATGTCCTGAGTAAAAGTGATTAAAAAAAATAAACAAACCCACGTAATTACTTCTTGTGGCCTGCGTATTCACAACGAGTACAAATAGCGATGCAAATTAACACTAGGCGATTTCCTAGACAGATATTGACGTGGGACTGTAGAAGAACTGTTGTTAGTTCATGTTGAGTAATGTTGTTCACTAATGAAACCTTATTGTAAAGTCTTACCAATATTACAAATACAAATAGCTATGCTAAGTTATTATTTCTATTATTGCACTTAGTTTGGCATTAAAAAACAATCATTCATGCGTCACATTATCATTCAGTAATGTCTTTGCTAATCTAGCAGATGTTCATGTGTGTTGATGTTCATGTGAGGAAGATTTCTGAGTCAAAGTGCTAAAACCAGCCCGTTCTCATCCCAAGGCGTCATACATGTGACGCTTTTGACATTTCGTCGAAATCGTATGCACATGGCATCCTTTAGCGTCAATATGAGACGCAGAACCCAAGGCGTCATACAGGTGACGCTCGTCTAAATCCGATGCACACGGCATCCTTTAGCGTCAATATGAGACGCAGATCCCAAGGCGTCATAACCTAACGCTACCCCAGACCTAAACCTACCCATAACAGTGCGTGTTATATTGACGCTAAAGGATGCCATGTGCGTAAGATTTCGACGAAATGTCATATGGCGTCACCTATATGACGCCAAAGGATGAGAATGCGTTGGCTAAAACAGATTCTTAAACACAGATAAGATAAACTACAGGTGCTGCTCGTGTGTTTCATTATAAACTGTGAGTTCAATCCTTCATGTTTTATTGATTATATGATCTGTAGTCTGTCAATCACAGCTGCCAATCCGCGCAGCGATCAGTTCTGCTGAATGTTGCTGGAGAAATGAGCTTTTCTTCATAAGATGAGCATCACTACAGCAGCAGCGGCCCATAGCAACGGCTCTTCACTTCCACTGGACTACCCAATTTCCACAACGACACGCACGTCAGTTTATGTGAGTTTATAGTGTTACAAATTACTAACCCTAACATTTGACTTCTATAGTAGGGGGGAAAAAACACAATGGAAGTCAATGGGTGCCGCCAACTGTCTGGTTACCAACATTCTTTAAAATATCTTATTTTGTGTAAAACAGAATAAAGAAACTCATACAGGTTTGGAACAACATGAGGCTGAGTAAATAATGACAGAATTCTAATGTTTGAGTGAAATATCCCTTTAACAGGTCAGTCTCAAATTTTATACACATTCTAAAATGGTCTAGATGCAAAATATTTAATAATCTCCTAGATTCTATTCACAAAAGTATTCAATTTTGTCATTAAAAAGTATAAAATTAATACTAAAATTATAAATAAGAGAATGTACATAAGCAGCTCCATAAAGACTACACAGTCATTCAAGCTAAGCCAGTTTAATTTTTATTGGCAAGACCATGTGGGGTCTTTTTTGGTCTTCCAACACCATGGGTGTGGGGTGGAGCAGGAGTCAGCACCTCTGCATGGACAACGCTGTTGTTTTCATCACTCTGAACCTTGTTCTGCATTGTTGGATTAGGGCATACCAGACCTCTACATCTTTCTGACACAAATTCCTGAATCTCGTTGAAGAGGTACATTTTTCTCTCGTTGCTAAGTCCTTCTGGTACCAGAGTGCCAGGTTTCTCACAAGGCACGTCATCTGGGTCACACTTCAGCAGCTTGTATGTGACTGGCTCTGACTGTGAAAGGATCTTGCACATTACACTTCCATCCATTCTGCATTCAATGTGATGGAGTGGCTTGATTGATGGCAGCTTTTTGAAAAACTGTAACAGGCAGGAATTCCAGCCATACATGGACAATAACATCGCCCATCTCATCAACACAAAGTCAACACAAAGTCAACACAAGCACAACATTCTCAATATCAGCCAAGCAGTCCACCTTTGAATTCCTGTACTTGCGCTTGAACAGGCCAAACATGGAGTCTGGAGCAAACTTTGTATGACCAGCCACCATGAATGAAAGAGTGATCCTCTGGTGCTTACCTGTTATAACGCGCCAAAGAAGGTATTGAACCAGTGCATTGTTTTTATTTTGTCCTGAGCAATTGTCTGCATGTAAGTGCAAGTGGGTCTCCTTCACACCATAGTTCACACCTCAAAATCATTTGATGAATTTGGTACACTGTTCCCAGGCTCCAGCAGCTTGGAGACACCCTTCTCAGTTAAAACTCTGTGGCACTCGTGGACCTTGCTGTTGTAGAATGAACGTTCTGCTGTGGCCTGCCACAGATGTTCCTCTGCTTTCACTAGTGCTTCTGTTTTCTCCTCCAAGTCTTTCTTTGAGACCTTTACCAATAAAGCACTGTTCTTTTGGCAGGTCCAGCATAGATCTGAGATTGGTTTCATTGGCAACACGTTTGGCATATACTGCTCCCCAGAGAAGGTAAAATGTGCGTTCACTCACAGCTTGATGACCACTGACCTCATTAGAATCGCTATACAATTTGTGGATGGCAACTTTGCTGACAGAAGAGGGCAGTAGCTTTAGGTCGTCCCTTTTGTATCCTGGAATTCTGCCAGGAAGCAGCACTGCATTTTCTTCTGCATAGTTGTGGATAAATGTCACAACTCTCTCAATGTCATTTACATCCAAGGCATGCTTAGGCAACGTGCCCTTATTTCCATGCATCCAAGGGGTCACACCATTCTGCAAATAATTCTGGACCAATGTAACTAGACCAATGCTCCTTGAACACAGCATGTGTGGCAATGTGATAGTTTGACAAGAACAATTTAAACTTTGCACCAGGGAGAGAATTGCCTATACCGGCAACCAACCCCCAGAGGGCAGACTTAAAATCTACACCTCTAAGATACCCGACTATGCCACCCCAGAGGCAAATTTACCAGGGAATCAACTTTTATAAGAATCAATAAAGCACACAGTCAGGACTCGAAACAGAGGTGAAATACAAAAAGACAATTTTATTGGAAACCAATAAAATTAAAGAACATGTAGGAATATCGAAGTATAAAAAGGGCTCGTCCACACACACACACACGAATCCTGGTCACCCCAACTTCTGGAGAGAAAGCAGAACTACAATTTAGACATACAAACATATACTTATAAAATTTGGTACTCAGTAAATTGAAAACAATAGTATATGTATTCCATGCAATGGTAAACAGGTTCACAGAAAGCTTGACAAGCAAAAAGAAAGAAAATATGAATTCACACAAACCAAGCCAAGGGAAAAATTAGGATAAAACAGGTTCACAGACACTTGGTTATTACAAATAATAATAATAAATTCACAGAAACTGATTTACCACAAAATAAAATTGGATTTGTAAAGCAATTAATTCACATAAGCAAAGAAAAAAAAAACACAAACAAAAATAAGCAACTAAACCAATTCAATTTATAAAGCGTAAGACACACAAGAGAAACCCAGATCACGACAGTGACTGTTGGATGGTCAAACCATTCGAGGCCTCGTTGAGAGAGAGTAGGCCACAATGCTGAGTCTGCGGCACGCCAGCGGCTAAGCTGATGTTCAAAGTGTCCAGCTTCGGAATAAACACACGTAGCATAGAGCAAGCTCGTGCGAATTGATATTAAGGTCTGTTTACACTTTAAAATAGAAAAAAAATCGAAAAGAAGTTCCTGAACTGAATGATATGAGAATCAGCAGGTGTTGTTGCGCCGAAAAATAAACCCAGAGAGTATTGAATCTCAAAACCCTTGGAATAATCTATCATTTACAGCAATAAACACACATGACCTACTTTTGACATTTTTATGGCTATGACACTCTTTTGCTGCTCTTTTACTCATAATTAGATTCTGCGACTTTAGCCAGGGTTCACAGACGGGGGTCACATATAATAAAAAATATAATAATAATAAAAATACATAAAATATTAATAATAGTAGTAGTAGTAGTAGTAGTTACAACAACTGTGACGAGATCTGTCGTGTCGACAGCTCAGACCACGAGTAGTAGTAGTAGTAATAATAATATCACAAAAATGTTTTCCTCACTTTTGTATTTTCAGATACAGAGATCGTAACACTGAAGATATGTGAAACTGTATGTGAAAGTAGTAACAGTAGTTTTTACTTACATACATTAATGTAGGCAAACAGCACATTTCCCTCACACAATGTCAGATGTTGAACTTCAAAATAAAATTTATTTATACACTGTTTTTCTTCAATAAATTGTCACAACCAGCTCAAAGCCGTGGCAAATGAAAGGAGGACAAAGTAAGGTTGCAACCAAAAATATTTATTAACACAAGTAGACAAATAAAAATAAAAAAACAACAATGAAATACAATTTCTGTCAGACACATGATGTAAAAGTATCAGACCGAACAATACTTGAAAAAGAATATCAAGGTCGACGTTAACAAACTGAGCAAATGAACACACCATACAAACAAAGCCTAAGATTTTCTAGCGGAAGAACAGGTTCACATCATTCTCTTGATTACCCGTCTAGCCACACTTACAGCAGGAAGAGCAGGAGGCCCATCACAAGATTCAGATGTATATTTAATAGAATCAATCTCCTGTTTCCACTGACTAGTTTCAGTTATGTCTTAACGCTCTGGGGTCGGCCGTCGCGATGAGCTAGATTTTTTCCTTATCAGTGCAAAAGAGAATCAAATTACTCTGTTGATTTTGATCTTACATATAAGTGTTGTACATCATTAGATCCTGTTAAGTGTCTATTTTTTTGTGAATACTCACAATAAAAACAAAGTGTTGTGCTTTTCGTCAAATAAAGAAAAATAAACATGATGTGCGTTTTGCCTTCTATCTGTCAGTGAAGTCCATTCTGAAACGCGTCTGAAAAATTAACTGTAACTCTGTCAATACTTGTCACAGAGATACAAGATATTTCTCTTTATGAAGCTGAGATTCTCTTCTTTTAAATGAAGTAATTTATTTAAAAAAGAAATATTTCCAGTTTATGTGATCCGTTTGAAACCAAGGAGAGGTACAGTTTTTTTCGTTCTGCCTTCTATATCTTTAATGAGCTGAGGCCACCACGCCCACAGCGCTTTTCACATTGTAAATAGTAGTGATGGGAAGTTCGGATCATTTTACTGACTCGGATCTTTGAGTCTCGTTCAGCAAAATGAACGAATCTTTTTTCGAGTCATTTCGTTCATTTCAGCATAATATAATTAAAATGGCATGTTAAATATACCAACACATCTAGTACTTACGAAAATGTTGATTACATTTGTAAAAAATAATAAAAATAAACAATAGGGTAATGCAGCCAAAGCCAAATTATAGGAAACCTAAATGTTTTATTAATTGATTAGTTGTTGGGTTATTGTATAGGGTATTGCAGTCTGATTCTGTTGGTTCACCTCATCTCCTGATCCGAGACGTTCTTTCCTTTGCAACTTCATAATTATATCAGGTTAGTTCTCCTCTCGTGTCTCGAGACGTTAGTTGTCGACTCGTCAGTGTCTGACTCTGATCTGTCTGCTGGGCCGACCGTGCCGTGTGTGATACAGCAGGACCGGAAAGAGAAATGATTAGTTCATCTTTCGAGTCTCGAGTCTCGGGTTCGGCCGGGTCCGAGTCCTTCGTTCTTCCTGTCAGTCCCATAGAGGCTATGCTGTCAGTCCCGGAAAGAGAAATGATTAGTTCATCTTTCGAGTCTCGGGTTTGAGTCCTTCATTCTTTTGTCACGTGACTTGTCACCGTATTGAATAGCCTACTAACAACCTTTTTACAAACAAGCACATAGTTATAATAGTAGTTAATTCATGTATAATATATAATAAAACACACCACAGATGCACAAGTTCTAAACATTTAGAAAAGAGACGGACAGGGACAATAATAAGATGGAACTTTTATTTTTCAGATAATGTTTATTGCACATATTTAGAAATGTATATTCCTAAATATAAAACAATAGGCTTATACATTCAGACGCAGTCAATACGAATCTAATACCAGATACCAGCGGTCATGTGACAAAAGAACGAAGGACTCAAACCCGAAGACTCGAAAGATGAACTAATCATTTCTCTTTCCGGGAGTGACAGCATCGGCTCTATGGGACTGACAGGAAGAACGAAGGACTCGGACCCGGCCGAACCCGAGACTCGAGACTCGAAAGATGAACTAATCATTTCTCTTTCCGGGACTGACAGCATAGCCTCTATGGGACTGACAGGAAGAACGAAGGACTCGGAGCCGTCCCGAACCCGAAGACTCGAGAGATGAACTAATCATTTCTGTTTCTAGTACAGATTCAGAACCCATATGTTGCGCAATGCGCATGCGCGGTCAACACAAAATGAACGAATCACTCTCTGAGACAACTCGGTAGTCCCGAGTCATATTAAAGATTCGTTCAAAATGAACGAATCGTTCATGAACGACACATCACTAGTAAATAGGCGATCTATGCATAGCACATGCGGCACGCCCCGCGATCAATGCCAAACAACACGAAGTTTCTTTATCAGATTCACTGATAGTTCATCGCGTTTTGAGGATGGCAAGATACTCCTTCAGAGGATTATGGACAGCGGGGAAGAATTAACCTTTTCCTCAGAGAAAGATTGCAACTCGGACGACCAACGGCTGCATTTTGAAGAACGAATTGACCCCGCCGAGGATAAGTTTGGAGTAAGTTGTTTAGTGTTATATAATTTCTTTTCTGATCATATAGAGCTCAAATGAATTTTCAGACTATATTTTGCCTAGTTTTGGCTAGCTTTTGACATAGGAAAGATTGCCTCATGTACGCTCGTGTAAACTTTTAAAATGTGATATTACATTTACATTTAGTCATTTAGCAGACGCTTTTTTTAAAATGTAAATGTACTCTCTTAACCCAAACATATTTGTATATTACATATATTTCATTGAGAGATTGAATTGAGAGATTGATTGAGAGAAATACATTTCAGACTCCGGTAAAATATTCAATTCAATTCAATTCAAGTTTATTTGTATAGCGCTTTTCACAATACACATTGTCTCAAAGCAGCTTTACAGAAAGTGCATTTCAGAAATGTACAAAGAAAAATACAGTTAGTTAATCATGTATAAATTTAGGCATAACATATCGCCGGTGTTTAGTCGTCTCTTCACAGGCGTCGAGTCGTCTCTCCACAGGCGTTTAGTCGTCTCTCCACCGGCGTTTAGTCGTCTCATCACAGGTGTTGGGGCATCTGAAGTCTTCGTGAGAGGCTGGATACAAACTGGAGCTGACGAACGCTATTTACCTCGGGACTAGCGTCCCGAGATAACAGCAGAAAGACAGATGGGAAATAATTAGCATAGCTGATGTTCATAATATTAATGCATTCGAACTGATTCAGAAGTAGTATAAAAGGTAAGCATTAAGTGAATGCTTGGTTAAAGAGATGCGTCTTTAATCTAGTTTTAAACTGGGACAGCGAGTCTGAGTCTCGAACAATATCAGGAAGGCTATTCCAGAGTTTAGGAGATAAATGTGAGAACGCCCTCCCTCCTTTAGTAGACTTAGATATCCTAGGAACGACCAGAAGCCTCGAATTTTGTGATCTTAAAGAGCGCGATGGATTGTAGGGCGATAGAAGGTCTGTTAAATACACAGGAGCTAAACCATTTAGAGCTTTATAAGTCAATAGTAATACTTTGTAATTGATACGGAACTTAATAGGTAACCAGTGTAGAGATGATAAAATTGGTGTTATATGATCATATTTTCTTGATCTAGTAAGAACTCTAGCGGCTGCATTTTGCACTAACTGTAGCTTGTTTATTGAGGATGCAGGACAACCAGCTAATAAAGCATTACAGTAATCTAGTCTCGAGGTCATGAATGCATGAACTAACTTTTCTGCATCTGAAACAGATAGCATGTTACGTAGCTTAGCAATGTTTCTAAGGTGGAAAAAGGCTGTTCTGGTAACATATGAAATATGATTTTCGAAAGTCAAGTTGCGGTCTAGCATAACACCCAGGTCCTTTACTGTAGTGGATAAAGTAACAGGACATCCTTCTAAATTAAAGTTGTATTGTAAGGGATTTTGTGGGTAGTTTTTTGGACCAATAAGTAATACCTCCGTTTTATCTGAATTTAATAGCAGGAAATTACACGTCATCCAGCATTTTATATCTTTTAGACACTCTGTCAAGTTAGATAAGTTAGTGTTTTCATCTGGTCGTGATGAGATATATAATTGAGTGTCATCAGCATAACAGTGAAAATTAATTCCATGTTTTCTTATAATATTACCAAGTGGCAGCATATATATTGAGAATAGCAGAGGGCCTAGGACAGATCCTTGCGGCACTCCATAGTCTACTGATGTTATCTTTGATTTTTCCCCATTTAAACAGACGAAATGGTAACGGTCTGATAAGTACGATCTAAACCAGCTTAATGCCTGTCCCTGAACACCAGTGTAGTTTTGTAGTCGATCTAAGAGTATTTTATGATCTATAGTGTCGAACGCAGCACTAAGATCAAGTAGAACTAGTATTGAGATACAGCCTTGGTCAGAGGCTAAGAGTAAATCATTTGTAATTTTAACTAGCGCAGTTTCTGTGCTATGATGCGGTCTGAATCCCGACTGAAATTTTTCGTAGATATCATTTTCTTGCAAGAAAGAGTATAATTGAGCGGACACAATTTTTTCTAGTATTTTAGACATAAATGGAAGATTTGAGATGGGTCTGTAATTTGCTAGGTTATTTGGATCTAATTGCGGTTTCTTAATGAGAGGTTTTATTACTGCCAGCTTGAATATTTTTGGAACGTGACCTAAAAATAAAGACGAGTTAATAATATTGAGAAGAGGCTCTTCCACTACAGGTAACACTTCTTTAAGTAGTTTAGTGGGTATTGGATCTAATAAACATGTTGTTGGTTTAGATGCAATGATAAGTTTATTTAGCTCTTCCTGTCCTATAGTTGTAAAGCGGTTTAGTTGTTCTAGAGGGGCCATAATTGAGGCCGAGTCATAAGACACCATAGAGGATTGTACATTTACAATTGTGTTTCGGATGCTTTCTATTTTCTCATTGAAGTAATTCATAAAATCATTACTACTATATTGTAACGGAATATTTTGCTCTGGAGATGTCTGATTATTTGTTAGTCTAGCCACGGTGTTAAATAAAAACCTTGGATTATTTTGGTTATTTTCAATTAGTTTGCGGATATGCTCAGCCCTGGCTGATTTTAGAGCCCTTTTATAACGTGACATACTGTCTTTCCACGCGATTCTGAAGACCTCTAAATTAGTTCGTTTCCATTTACGCTCTAAGTTACGAGTTTCTCTCTTGATAGCATGCGTAGCACTGTTGTACCATGGTGTTTTAGTTTTCTCTCTAACCTTTTTTAATCTAATTGGTGCAACAATATCTAGTGTACTAGAGAAAATGTTGCTCATACTGCTAGTCATTTCCTCTAGTTCATCTGTTTGTTTGGGTTTACTGAGCAGCTGAGATAGATCAGGTAAGCTATTTGAGAATCTTTCTATAGTGGTTGGAAGGATTGTTCTGCCTGGTCTATAACGTGGTGCAACATGACAAATTTCAGCAGTGCGTATTATGCAAGTTACCATGTAATGATCAGTGAGATCGTCACTTTGCGGTATAATATCTATATCGGTTGGATCGGTTCCATATGAAATAATTAAATCTAGTGTATGATTTAGACGATGAGTGGGACCACTGACGTTTTGCTTCACCCCAAAAGAGTTTAATAGATCTGTAAACGCAGCCCCTAACGCATCATTTGTATTATCTACGTGTATGTTAAAGTCGCCAACAATTATTGCTTTATCGACATTGACCAATAGGTCTGAGAGAAAGTCTGCAAAATCTTTTAGGAAATCAGCATATGGCCCTGGAGGTCTATATACGGTAGCCATGGCTAGAGATAATAAGGATTTCTTTCTTACATCTAAGAGCGTAACATTTAGCACAAGTACTTCAAACGAATTAAACCTATGACAAGTTTTCTGAGTAACATTAAGAATATCTCTATAGATTGTTGCAACACCGCCGCCACGACCGATCAGACGGGGCTCATGCTTATAACAGTATCCTGGTGGAGTAGACTCATTTAGACCGAAATAATCATTTGGTTTAAGCCAGGTTTCAGTAAGGCACAGAACATCGAAATTATTATCTGTGACCATTTCATTTACAACAACCGCCTTAGGTGTGAGCGATCTAATGTTTAGAAGACCTAGCTTTAGAAATTGTTTTTGTTCACTGATATTTAGATTTTCTGGTTTAATTACAATAATATTCTTGCTAGATCTTACAGTAGATTTGTTGTTTGGCTTCACTAAGCGAGGAATAGACACAGTTTCTATATAATGTTCTACATTGGTACTTATATCAATTAAGATGGGACAGCAAAGACTATGATTTGGACTTTGACTTACTAGTCAGATGGTGTGTAGCGTCTTGGAGATGTTGTCCGACAGAACAGCCGCTCCGACTCTGCTGGGGTGCAGACCATCAGGACGGAAGAGCCTAGGTCGCTCCCAAAACAGATTCCAATTATTTACAAAGAGCAGTTTCTGTTCATTACACCATGACATTAACCATTCATTTAAAGCAAATAATCTACTAAACCTTTCTTGTCCAAGTCGGTACGTGGGAAGCGGTCCAGACACGACGATCGTTGCTCTAGGCGATGTGCTGCGTACCGTCTCGATCAGGCTCCTGTAGTCCTTCTTCAGAACCTCCGTCTGCCGCAGCCTGATGTCATTCGTCCCCGCGTGCAGCACGACAGCTCCGACGCGCTCGTCACCGTTCAGGATCTCGGGAACCTGCGCAGCGACATCAAGAACACGAGCACCAGGAAAGCAGTGAGTGCGCACCTTACCTTTACCCGAGGTAGCACGGACATGGCGGACCATGGAAGTGCCGATGATCACGGCGTCGTCGCGTTCCGACTCGCGAAGAGGGGAGAAGCGGTTCCGGGTGGAGATCTCGAAGACCGGGAGGGGGGGAGAGGTTCTTGCTCTGGTCCTGGCTCGTGTCGTGACCCAGGGTGCAGGAGTGATTGAAGGCAGAGATGATCGCGTCCTCCTGGGCAGAGAAACGCACGGAGTAGACGAAGTCGGAGTCAAAGTCACAAAGTTACTAACCACTGACTTGTGAGCATCGGCGCGTGATGTTTCAAGCGCGGATCGCCGATCTCGCAGCTCGGCTTGCTTCTCCAGCAGAACACGAATCTGCTTCTCCACCGACTCCAGCTCCAATCGTACCGAAATCAGCTCGAATGTGTCCTCACCTGCACTCAGAGGTAACGTTAGACACACATCCGATATGTTCGCCATTATAACAGATGAACAGTAAATTAGTAGTAATAGTAATAAGTAAAGCAATCCGATTGTTTTTTTTTTTTTTTTTATAAGGAATAGTATCGAGGATAAGTTCACATGATATAAAAATAGAAAGTGCCTCATGAAATAAAAATATAAAAAAAATATGTGATACTAAACACAATATATTTTTTATATATAAATGTTCAGTTTTGGTTAGCCTATGACACTACATGCTAAAATACTGCCGTATGTGTAATGCATTTTGTTTGCGAATAACTGCTTAGGTTATATAATGTGATTGAGAGAAATATATTTCAGACTCCGGTAAAAATATGATAGGCTATTGTCTAAATACAATATATTTTTATATTTAAATGTTCAGTTTTGGTTAGTCTATGACACTACTTATCATGAGTAAATACTGCCTTATGCACAGATGTTTGTGAATAAAGGTGCAAATGTTTGAAATGTAGTGATGTGTCGTTAACGAACTATCCGTTCATTGAGTGTATATGCGTGCGGTCTATATGGGCCATAAACAGATACTCGCGGTGGACGGAGAAACATCTATTGATGGGTAGGGCGCGTGGTCTACCAATCAATAGATGTTTCTCCGTCCATCAACAGATATACATTGTGCATCCATACCCATTAATTGTCCATCAGTTTACTTTGGATAATGTAGGCTATGCTAACAGTTTTGCATCATGCTTCTCCAGCACCTCGCAGAGGAGCACGCAGGTGTCGTTCAGTTCTCAGTGCGATCGAGAATCATACTGAGTAAGTGCATAGACGTAATATTTTACAGATGAAATGTAGTCTAATTGTGTTTACATCATCATAATGTAAAAGTTCCTATTCTTGAGTGAAATTACAAAAAACGTCTTTATTTATCCATGGCAATTAGTGATTGATAATGATAATAATACAGTTTCTTTGATTGTGTTGTCAGCATGCTCACACTTTTTCTTTTCTTTTTATAACAGATGTGACAATGAACATGTCCAAGCACCAGTTCTGAAGAGAGCCAAGGAAAAGAAGCAGGCGAGCAACAGGCAGTCACTCTGTCATGGAAAACAGAGGCCGATGTTGACATGGTTCCACAGGCACTGCGATTCCTTCCTGCACGGGAAACTGGACCGCAACTGAGCTCTGTAGACTCGCATTCGCCCATGAGTCTATTCAAACTATTTTTCGAACAATGGTGGCATGCAAAGCACATACAGGTATGACACAGTAGCATACATGAAAGCCAAGCCAACCAGGTGGGGTTTCAAGTTGTTTGTTCTTGCAGACTCATACAGTTGTGCTGCTTAATTTTAGTTTTTTTTTTTTAGGATTCTTTGAATAAAAAATAACTAAAAAAAAAACAAGTTTGGTCTTTTTTTTTTTTTTTAAAGGATGTGTTAAGTGATAGGAATGACTTTAACCCTTAGGAGTCTGAGCTGTTTTCGGGCTCTTTCGGTGTTTTGGTATGCCCTGACATTTGTGCTTATTTCAGCTACTTAAAACATACCATTTGCCAACATATAAATTTGCTGTATTCAGCACAAACTCTGCTACAATAATATGTGAGCAAAATGGATGTACATGTTTGCATTTTATAGAAAAAAAATAATATGCGTGGTTTGTACGTTTTGGGAAAAAAAATGTCACCGCAATAAGGCCATTTAACACATACTGAATAGTTGAAAACAATACTTTTGAGTTACTATTCTTGTAGGCTAGAACTTTTACTTCAAAATGAAGTGAAAATCATTCTGACCACTCTTTCAGAAAGATCAATATAACGATTTGAATTTCTTACATCAGTTTTTGGGTCATTACTGCTGTATGCGTGGGAGTGTCAATGCCCATGAATATTAATGTGATTTACACCTGGGGAGACTAAAGACACTCCCCCAATGTGCTAATGCCCCATCAAGGTGCTGTGAGGCAGCCTGAACTAAGAATGATTCGATGTATAAAAAGTTAAAAAGAACAGCATTTATTCAAAATAGAAATCTTTCCTAAGAACATAAAGACTTAAAGTCATTCATATCACTTAACACTTCCTTTCAAAAAAAAAAAAAAAAAAACATAAAAAGACCAAACTTGTTTTTTTTTTATATAAAAAAATATATAAAATATTGCTTATATTGTGCTTATATAAATAAAAAAAGTGCATTCAAAGAATCCTAAAAAAACTATCACAGGTTAAAAAAAATTAAGCAGCATAACTGTTTACAACATTGATTTTAAAAAAAAATTATATCAGAATGATTTCTGAAGGCTGATGGTGACGATGTAAACACAACAAAACAAAAGCAAAAAACTTAGCACATTATCCAAAGTAAACTGATGGACTATTATGATTATAGATGCACAATGTATCTGTTGATGGACAGAGAAACATCTATTGATTGGTAGACTGCGTAACCGCGAGTATCTGTTTATGGCTCATCGACCGCACGCATTTACTGATACACTCAATGAACGGCTGTACCTAATACAAATAAAACATCTCTAGTTAACTAGTAGATCATTCATTTAGTCCGCTCTTAAATAAGAGATCTAGAGCTAAAATGTTTTGTTTTTGAACTCAAGCTGAGCGCTCGTGTCCTGCTATCAGTGTCATGGATACAGTGAGTCTCTTGTGGCGGCGCGCGCACAGAACGTGCTTTTCAATCTATTGCCATTGCGGACACTATTCATTCCGGTGAAATCACAAAATAAAATGCACACAAACGTGTGTCCTATATACGTGTGTGTTTGATATAGACTGTAACCACTGATGAACATATTCGGTTTTGATGAGAGAAAAAAAATATGCTAGTGGTGGATTCGAACCTGTAACCTCTGACACGCTTGGCAATTGATCTAACCACTAGACCACAGGAGAACTCAAACAAAACTTGCAGATCAATATATTTCACTAAATCATTACAAACTAAGCAGTTATTTAAAAAGTTTACACGAGCGTATAGGCCTACACGAACGTTGTGAGTTAATATTTACTATAGTCTGAAAATGCATTTGAGCTCTATGATCAGAAAAGGAATTATAAAACACTAAACTTACTCCGAACTTGTATCCTCGGGGTCAATCCGTTCTTCAAAATGCAACCGTTCGTCTGAGTTTCAAATTCCACTGAGGAAAAGGTTAATTATTCCCAGCTGTCCATAATCCTCTGAAGGAGTAACGTTAGCGTGCTTCCATCCCTAAAACGCGATGAACTATCAGTGAATCTCTGATGAAGAATCTTCTGTTGTTATGCAGTGATCGGGGGCGTGCCGCGTGTGGGATGCATATCGCCTATTTACCATGTCAAAAGCGCTGGGGGTGTGGCGGGCTCACCTAATTATCTATAATGAAGGGAGAGCGAAAAAACTGTAACTCTCCTTGGTTTCAAACGGATTACATAAACTGGAAATATTTAAAAAAAAAAAAAATTACTTCATTTGAAAGAAGAGAATCTCAGCTTCATAAAGAGACATCTCTCGTATCTCTGTGACAAGTATTGACAGAGTTAAAGTGAATGTTTCGGATGCGTTTCAGAACGGACCTCAAAGACAGAGAGAAGGGAAAACGCGCATCATGTTTATTTTTCTTTGTTTGACGAAAAGCACAACACTTTGTTTTTATTGTGAGTATCCACAAAAAAAATACACACTTAACAGTATCTAATGATGATCAGTGCAAAAGAGAATCAAATTACTCTGTTAATTTTGATCTTAAATATAAGTGTTGTAACTTATATTTAAGATCAAAATTAACAGAGTAATTTGATTCTCTTTTGCACTGATAAGGAAAAAATCCAGCAAAACGCGGGCACGCGGTTTTCGACCCCTAAGGGTTAAAGGGGTCATATAATGGTACATGCACTTTTACAAGTTGATTGTACTGAAATGTGTGTTGCCAGTGCCTGTACACATCCATCATATAATGATAAAAATCCATCCAGTGATTTTGATTTAATCTCCTTATATGTTTTCCCCTGCCTCAAACCGAGCCGTTCGACCGTGTGACGTCACACGGTCGGACGCCCCTCCCACGATTGTTGATTGACAGCAGCGTTTCAACACAGACCTGCCCTCGCTCGTGAGCGAGCTGTAAATCATAGTGCGCGCGGACCGGTGTTGTGCCGAAAATTTGCTGGAGCACTTGGAGCACACTGCTCTTGGGTGCAATAAGGAACACAGCAGTCATTTTAATGTTCCTAAATCTGAACCGCTGAAGACGCAGTGGCTGAGTTTTGTTTTCGAAGGGAATATTCCCCACGATCAACGTCAATGCTTTCATGTTTGCGCAAATCATTTCACACACCAGACTGCTTTGTAAATGAGGAGTATAAAGCTGGTTTTGCTAATAAGCTGCTCCTGAAAAAAGGAATCGATACCAACTATACGTGTTCCTGCACCTCCAGAAGAACTGAAGTGAGTGTAGCGTTTTATTAACCTTTATATTCATATTTATATTAATCTTTGCAAATCGCTAGCTTCACGATGAATGCGGCTAAGGTTTACACTCAGGGAACATTACGGCATGTTTTCTATGTACGACGTTCTCAATATAATTCATAATCCCACGTTTACAATGAACAACGCGTTATGGTTTTTGTGTTATTGTGTTACAAACTGTGTACGCACAGAACAGAGGGGCGGGGTGAGCAAAACTCATTATCATTTAAAGGCATATGCACTGAAACGGCGTGCTGACAACAGAGCTGTTTTTGAGCAGGTAAAATGAGTGGGTTTTTTTTACAATAGGCGTTATGCCGAGCGTCACGCACCAAACCGGAAACCATGTGTCATTACATCCGCTTGTCAGAGAAAGTGTTAACGGCTGTAAGAACTAACTACGATATCTATGGATTTTTAAGGTAATCAGCTAACCTACTGAGTTCACTTTGTTATTGGTGTTTTATGCTATTTAAATATCTAAACGTTAGTGTGAAGAAGAAAAATTAAAAAACTTTTAAATATCAATCTGCACATGCGAGGGACATTGGTTATGCTCATTTTTGCTTGCTCTTTTTAAGTTACAGCAAGTCAAATGGAGTTTTGAGTTGAAAGTCTTGGATTTGCTCATATGATCCAGACATGTTTGCAGTGAGTTTCA
This sequence comes from Chrosomus eos, assembly GCA_036326025.1. Taxonomy (NCBI): domain Eukaryota; kingdom Metazoa; phylum Chordata; class Actinopteri; order Cypriniformes; family Leuciscidae; genus Chrosomus; species Chrosomus eos. The sequence continues at coordinate 49,963,467 of CM070822.1, forward strand.
TTGTGTCTCATAAAGAGAAAATAAGAGACTCTATAACATCTTGCTGTTATTGATTTGTCATGCAGCTCAAAGCATTATGGGTAGAATCTCTCTACAGTCTACACTACAGTCAGTTTCAATGATGATTCATTATAATAAACCCTAAACCCAGGATAGAGCGGCTGAGTGAATGTGGTCTGGACTGTGTGTATGAGGCTCAGTGTGTCTCTGTCGATGCTGTAGAAGGACAGAGTTCCTGCACTGTGATCCACATAGACTCCTACTCTACTGCTGATGGGCTTTACCGGGAGTTTAGTCTCTATGTCATTGTGTCTGAATGAGTAACTGGTGGAAGAGCAGGACAAACTCCAGGACTGATCATTATATCCAAACACACACTCTTTACCCTTTCCCTTCCTGCTGATGCTCTTATATGACACTGATATAAACACATACCCACTCCACTCAATCTCCCAGTAAGAGCGTCCACACACACTCTCGCTACACAACACCTGCTCATAATGATCAAATCTGTCTGGATGATCAGGATACGGCTGGACTGTGGGAGTGTTAGTGAATTTAATCACTCTGTTCTCCTCAGACAGATGGAGTTTATTCACTGTGTTCAGATCCAGAGTGAGCTGATTGGAATCTGATGGAGAGAAAACACAACAGAATCAGGAATTATGAATCTGATCTTTTAATGAAGCTGTCAGAAGAGAAAAAGCACACTAAGGGTGTTTTCACACTGGGCTCGTTTGCTGTGGTCCGAGCCTGAGCACGATTGTTCCCGGTTCTCCCGCAGTGTTGGTCTGGTTTCACACTCAACTTAATTCTATCAAACTCTGGTGCGTTTGCGTGCATCTTACGTCATTGCAAACGTGCACGGCGCATGTTAGAAAACAGAACGCGGGTCAATATATTGTATTTTTTATTAATTCGGTGCTGTTATTTACATTTTACTTTTAGTCATTTAGAAGACGCTTTTATCCAAAGCGACTTACATCTGAGGACTAAACAAAGCGAGTCATCGTGAAGAGGCAAAAACAACGCAAGAAATGCTCAAAATACAAAGTTCAAACATTGCTCAGAGTAGCATAAGCCAGACAAGCGAGGATTTAAAGAAAGTTTTTTTTTTTTTTTTATGTTAAGTGCTCACGGAAAAGATGAGTTTTCAAGTGTCATTTGAATGCTGTCAGGAATTCTGCATTCCGGATAAGAATGGGCAGATCATTCCACCAGCATGGAACCGTGAATGAGAATGTTCTGGAGAGTGTTATGCGCAGCTGAGTGAACAAAACAGGTTTACTGTGTGTGTGTGGCATAAGGTGGCCTTCTGCTGCTCCTCCAGGTAGTCTCGTGTTCGGTAGCCCAGTGCGCACCCGGCTCCCATGACAGCGTTCACATTAGGACTGACTTCCTGCTCAGCTACTGTTCGGACGCTCTTGCTTACTGCTCCGCGCTTTGCTCTATCGCTTTTATTTTTTTATTGCTCTATCGTGTTTATATTTTCATATTTTATTTCCTTTTATCACCTAATTTTAACTTCAGCAAATCAGCACAGTGCTCAAACACTTGATTACTAGAAAAAAGCGGAATTCTTTTCTCCGACCAGCCTCCCACTGAAAGCTTACATTCCGGGGAAGAGAAAACACAACTGCCTACATTCATAAGGATAAGAGAAAATGCCTCTTCTGGAATCTACTTGCTGCACAAACTGCCAGAGACTTTTACAAAGGATTGCAGTTCTTGAAACAAAGTTACTTATGGGACCACCAAACCAGACGGAACACACAACAGAGCTTCATCATGGACGCCCTCAGCATACAGCCGGTGAGTCCCATGAATCTAGTGCTCCAATACAGGCCATACTGAGTGTAGAGAAACAAGCCGATCGACTTACAAATCGATGGCAGAAACAGGGAGCGAGACCTAAAGGCACTCGAGACATCAGATTGTCACGAGCATCACACATTGCCGCAGTAGCATCCTCTACCCCAGATACGGCTCTGACAAGGATTGCAAACACTGGTCTCCTACCACCGCCTATACATCTTGAGAACAGATTTGCAGTATTAATGAATGAGGAATCCCTGAATGTGATGAATGTGATCGAACACAGACTGAATCAGCCAGTAGCTAACACTGCTAACGGGCGCTCAAGGTCGAGCAGACAGCGGCACTCAGCTCAGAGCGCAGCCGAGCACAGGACTCTGATAGTGGGTGACTCCATAATCAGAAACATTAGTAGCAGGGACACAACTACATGCTGCCTTCAACAAGCAACAACTTCTGATGTAAATAGGGAACTTCAGAACATTCTGATGAAACATAAGACTGCAAATCGACTCATTGTTCATGTGGGGAAGAATGATATTCATAAAGGGCAGTCAGAACTCCTTAAGAAGGATTTCAATGAACTTTTTGAAACACTTAAAAGACTGAAAGTTCAGACATTCATCAGTGGACCACTCCCAGCAAGAGGAACAAACAGGTTTTCACGGTTGCTTGGGCTTAACACATGGCTGCAAAAAACCTGCAATATAAAAGGACTGAACTTCATTGACAACTTCAATCTTTTCTGGAATCAGAGGCAACTATTTCAACAGGATGGGCTCCACCCAAACAAACTTGGCTCAAGAGTGCTAAAGGACAATATCTACTTCTCCCTCCATCATCCTTCTGCAGTGTGTGCCAATCCACTCAACCTGAATGGCACACACACACCTGGACACAGTATGAATGACCACAGGACTTCACTTCAGCACCTGAATGGACATGTGTTTGACACATCACACAAGGACAATGATAACACCACTCAGCCACAACAACCTCTGCTCACGGACAGAATCTCAGCTGAGCCCTGCCCACAGAGCTCACCACAGACAGACTGTGACATACTAGAACTGCTAGAAGATTCAGCACCCAAGGACGACTTGGGGGAAAACAGTCAGGGAATCCAGGACAATATATTACAGCCTCCGATAACACCAGAGCACCAGCAAACACCAGACACGTTATCCCTCTCTCCAGCATCTCCACTTCTGTGCTTCTCAGAGAAAATGGAACAACTGGTGTATGCTGGAACCAGACTATCTCACTCTTTTGCAAGCCCCCAGATGTCAACCAAAAAACGGCAGGCCCCACAACCACCAAAGCCTGCGGGCCCAGCTCGCCCTCCCCCTCCTTCTGTGAGAGCTCTTCGGCCTCTGCCACAGCGCCAGGGCCCGCAACCCCCTCCAGCGGCTCGCGGTGTACCAAAAACAACTGATACCAGCTCTAAGTGATATGTGTCGGGTCCCCGCTATGATAACAGTAACTTTCTTAAATGTTTACAAAACAAGCGGGAACCCAGTGTGCCTGAATCTCTCTCTATTGCTGTTCAATTACATGATAGAAAATCTAAGGCCTTCAAAAGCCGTACAGCAAACCCATCTAATCTGGTGCCTATTACACGCCAAACTAAGATAGCTGTGGGGACAAAAAGTAAGACTGTTAAGTTAGCACTTTTAAACATCCGCTCACTTAAAAATAAATCACTTCTAGTCAACGACTTAATAACCACATACAACCTGGACTTTATGCTTCTAAATGAAACTTGGCTAGAAGACAGCTGCAGTGCAACAGTCCTCAATGAAACATCCCCTCCTAATTTTACTTTTATGAGTGTTTGCAGAGCGGGTAAGAGAGGCGGGGGCTTAGCTGCTCTTTTTAAAGATGTCTATCAATGTAAGCAAATATCACTTGGGAATTACTCGTCTTTTGAATATCTGGGTATTGTGGTAAAAGGTGCTCCACGTATTTTACTTATCATTGTTTACAGGCCTCCAAAATACTCTCCAGCCTTTGCTGAGGACTTTACAGAACTGTTATCAACAATTTCCTCAGAGTTTGACTGTTTTGCCATTGCTGGAGATTTTAACATTCACATAGATAATGCAGAAACCAATATGGCAAAAGAAATCAAAACTGTTTTAAAAACGTTTGATCTGACACAGCATGTAAATGGACCCACACATAATCGGGGACACACTCTAGATTTACTTATCAGTACGGGTCTAAACATCTCATCAATTGTTATTAAGGATGTAGCACTGTCTGATCATTTCTGTATTTTCTTTGATATTTTGATCTCTCCTGCCATTGAAGCTAGATCTGTGTCTGTCAAGAAGAGATGCCTAAATGAGAACACTAGTGTGCTATTTATGAAGGCTATATCTTTAAAACCAAGCATATCTGCTGACTCTGTTGATTTTCTCCTTGAATCTTTTAACTCAAAAATTAAAAGTGTAATTGATCATATTGCTCCTGTGAAAGTCAGGAAGAATAGTGGTAGACAAAAAGCACCTTGGAGAAACTCAACAGCAGTGCAAAATATGAAAAGACAATGCAGAAGAGCAGAGCGCATGTGGCGGAAGACAAAACTTGTAGTCCATTATAACATCTACAAAGACAGCATCCATGCTTTTAATATGGAACTAGGCAAAGCTAGACAGACTTTCTTCTCAAATATTATAAACAGCAACTTAAACAACACACGCACTCTTTTTGCTACTGTAGAGAGACTGACAAACCCCCCAAGCCAGATCCCCAGTGAAATGCTCTCAGACAGCAAGTGCAGTGAGTTTGCTTCTTTCTTCTCTGAGAAAATCAATAATATCAGAAAGGTGATCAGCACATCCTTGAGTTGCGCTGGGGTCAAACAGATCCGACCACTACCTGAGAAAGTAGTTACTATGTCTGTTTTCGAAGAAATTGATGGCAAAATTTTGGAAGAAACCGTACAGCACCTTAAAACATCAACCTGTGCCCTGGACACACTTCCCACATCTTTTTTCAAAAGTGTGTTAAACAGCTTGGAAGCAGATCTCCTAGAAGTGGTAAATGCCTCACTTCTCTCTGGGAGTTTTCCAAACTCCCTGAAAACTGCAGTTGTCAAGCCCCTCCTGAAAAAGAGCAATCTAGATAAGACCATATTAAGCCATTATAGACCGATCTCAAATCTTCCCTTCATAGGCAAGATCATTGAAAAAGTTGTCTTCAATCAGCTGAACAAATTCTTAAGCTTGAATGGTTACTTTGACAATTTTCAATCTGGTTTCCGATCGCATCACAGCACAGAGACAGCGCTCATAAAGATAATAAACGATATTCGCTTAAATACTGATACAGGCAAATTATCAGTGCTGGTACTACTCGACCTCAGTGCTGCATTTGACACTGTCGATCACAACATACTTATTGACAGGCTGGAAAACTGGGTGGGGCTTTCTGGGATAGTCCTAAAATGGTTCAGGTCATACTTAGAAGGGAGAGGTTATTATGTGAGTATAGGAGACCATAAGTCTGAGTGGACATCCATGATATGCGGAGTCCCCCAAGGCTCAATTCTTGCGCCACTCCTATTCAACCTGTATATGCTCCCAATGAGCCAAATAATGAGAAAGAACCGAATCTCTTACCACAGCTATGCAGACGACACACAGCTCTACTTAGCCCTATCGCCTAACGATTACAGCCCCATTGACTCCCTGTGCCAATGCATTGATGAAGTAAATGGTTGGATGTGCCAAAACTTTCTTCAGTTAAACAAAGACAAAACTGAAGTCATTGCGTTTGGAAACAAAGATGAAGTTCTCAAGGTGAATGCATACCTTCACTCTAGAGGTCTAATAACTAAAAATCAAGTCAGGAATCTTGGTGTGTCTCTAGAGTCAGACCTTAGTTTCAGTAGTCATGTCAAAGCAATCACTAAATCAGCATACTATCATCTGAAAAATATTGCAAGAATTAGATGCTTTGTTTCCAGTCAAGACTTAGAGAAACTTGTGCATGCTTTCATCACCAGCAGGGTGGATTATTGTAATGGACTCCTCACTGGCCTTCCTAAAAAGACCATAAGACAGTTGCAGCTCATACAGAACGCTGCTGCCAGGATTCTGAGCAGAACCAGAAAATATGAACATATCACACCAGTCCTCAGGTCTTTACACTGGCTCCCAGTTACATTTAGGATTGATTTTAAAGTATTATTACTGGTATATAAATCATTCAATGGGCTAGGACCTCAATATATTGCAGATATGCTCACTGAATATAAACCCAACAGATCACTCAGATCATTAGGATCACATCAGTTAGAAATACCAAGGGTTCACTCTAAGCAAGGAGAGTCTGCTTTTAGCTACTATGCCAGCCGCAGCTGGAACCAGCTTCCAGAAGAGATCAGATGTGCTCCTACAGTAGACACATTCAAATCCAGACTCAAAACACTTCTGTTTAGCTATGCTTTTACTGAATGAGCACTGTGCCACTGTTCGTCCGACTGTTTTTACTGTACTTTATTTTATTTTTTATTCTAAACTGTTTTAATTATTATTATTTGTTTTGATTATTTTATTTTTCTCCTATGTAAAGCACTTTGAATTACCATTGTGTATGAAATGTGCTATATAAATAAACTTGCCTTGCCTTGCCTAGCGATTTCTCATGCGAACCGTGACCCGTTCTGAACTAAACTAGTCAGAACAGTCTGAAGGTCTTCTGCAAGGTGGCGATGTTGTTCACATGATTAGCGACTAGAAAGTCAACTAGTCAACTGGTCTGTGCAATAGGGTGTAACGGTTCTCTGTAAAAAGAAAATCAAATCGTACAGTTCTCCACCCGTGGTCCTTGTATTGCCCCGCCGGCTAGCGGCACCCTAATGTTGTTAACCTGTTAACCTTCACCCCCCACTCGGGGGCTCACAGCTGAAAATGACATACCTGGATTAAAATAAATACAGCTCCTGAGAACAGTGTACCACAGGCACAATTAAGGTATCTTTGGAAAGAAGACAATTGGGACTCTACTAACAATCAATCAGAGTTGATAATACTCAAACAGGTAAACAGGTAAAAAGTTATAAAAGTTGAAGTGCCTCAAAAATAATGTGCGCTACAAATAATGTGTTATTATTTCATGTGCAAATATATAAAAATAGACCTGGAGGAATCCAGATAGGTAAAGGATTGAAAGCCACAAGTCTCATCAGTTTATATTTCAAATTTGAGGAAGATATAATGAAAAATGGGGTTCCTGCAAACTTTTTTCCAAGACTATGTCAGTTCATTTTCTCCCTCCCCCTGCCTGAGGCACATCCCAAGAAATGACATCCCCAAACTAAAATAATTGCAGTTTGCTGAACTATTTGCACAATTTAGACATATTTAAAAAGAAGACACTTTAGAGTTTATTACCCAAATCTTAAAGTTGAAAAAACTTTTACAGACTGTTGTATTTTTATACCGCTACAAAATCTAAAGCAACCCTCCAGCTCTCTTATTACCTATTACCATCATAAATGGCTCTTACCTGCAATCCTAAGGTGCTTGAAGTCGTTCCAGAGTCCCCAGCGGTGTCTGATCCAGCTCAGTCCTGAGTCTGTGCCTCTGGGCTTTTTGCTTAATATGAATATCTAAACTATCAAAAAGTTAAGATACTTCTAGAAAAAATCACTCTGAGACTTGTTTAGAAAGGTTTTCGAATCAACAAAAATATGGTTTCGTTTTACTAAAAAGTGTCAGAATAATACAAAGACAATAAATTAAAAAAGGAAAAAATAACAGAACAGCGTATAGGTCTTCACCTCGAAATGCGGCCCCGAGTAACAGGAAACAAAACTAGCTTTTAAAACTTTCCATTTGAAGCTTATCTTGCACTAAGCACATTTACATCCTCTCTGCCGCCTACGTCTAAAAGCTTAAAATATGTTTTAACCGTTCTTCTACCTGCAGGTGTTAAAACCACACTACATCTCTTTGCCTTTACCCTAGATGTTAAAAGGTCAGAGAAGCGGGCTCTTCAGCTCAACACCTGCTGAACCTTTTCCGCTTATGCAGAGAGAACAAAGAAAACCACAAACACTTCAGTTGGCAAAGCAAGCTTGCATCATGCTTCTATAATGTTGCAAGCTTCTTCTGCAACTTTAACATTTCTTTATCACCGTTATTACATTGACATTCTAAGATAAACCCCCTTACAATACACAATAATTGTTTATTACATTTTTCCATCCGTCGAAGGATGCTTATCATCTGTTTGCCCTGTCGAATCAGTTCGTTTTGTGGGAGATGTGGCATCACCTGCCTTCGTCCTCTTCTCCTTTTTCTTGGCCTTTTGCAGTTCTCTGGCGTGGTCTTTTTGGAGTCGGTCAACTAAAAGATCGTCCATAAAGATTTAAATCTTATCAGTTCGATTTGAGACATACAAGTCATTCATCATGGATTCTAGTGCGAAGGATTTAACAGATTCTAGTGAGAGGGATTTATCAGAAGATTTCAAATTCACAGGCTCCACTTCACCCTCTCCTGTAATCTTATGGTAAAAACCTCTGGTATATTTTGCTGTTTTTGGTAGTCTAGTAAGTGAACAATTAAACACTATTACAGTACCCTTCATTACACTCTGGTATTCTTGTTCGACATACAGGTCAAATAGATTTCCCCTTCTTTTGAACAAAGTTACTTCATCAAAATTATTACTAGGCCATACAAATTTAGGATCTGGGAATCTAGCAGCTTCATGGACATAGTTATCATTTACATCGTCGCGGTTCACAAATATCCTCAGGGCCGCCTTGGAGAACCAGACCCTCTCTGCCGATTCTGGTCGGGATTTCGCCCGTTGTAGAAACTGCTCGAAGGTCTCTCCGGCCTTTTGGCCTCCCGTCTCCTGGATCAGCACCTGAGGCATCTATAGAACACACGCGATTTATCAATAAACGCCAGTCCAAAAGCTCCTGACCCCACAGACATTTTTGTTTTTTGTAAGGCAACTCCATTCCAAAACCCGATTTCTTTTTCTGTAAGAAATTCTATAATTTGGAAAATACATTTCGATTCCCCGTTGTTTCCAGAGAACGTTTCCCACTGTCGTCCAGGAATACATAATTTTAACCATGAGGGTATCACATATCTACCAAATTTATCTATCCCCAGCATGGCTTCTGAGAAGCCGTTCAATTTTAATTCCTCTCTTAGGCAAACTCCTCGTTCAACACTCATACTTATCACCGTATCCCAAACATATCTATTACCCTCAAACATTTTCTTCGTAGTCTTGGCTTTGTTACTCCACACCATTTCAATGCAAATTCCACACCATTTTTGACCATCAATCAATTCAAAGTACACTTGTTTTATCAAACATTGACATTCATCACAGTTATTGCCCCAGTCATTACTCCTAGATCTGAAGTCAATTCCAAGCACATTTTCATTTTTTCGTCTGTTCTCCTCAATTGCAATCTGACGCTTCAGCTCCTGTAATTTAGGTAGACATTTAATTAGGACCTGCCAGACTAAGATTTACCCAACACTCTTTGCAATGTCGGATCGGTTTTTTAATCCTATCCCATCTTTGGAAAAGGATTAAAATTCCTAATAGCATAATATTTTCACTGGGGATGTAAACTCCCAAAGAAAATATAATCAAGGTTAATGTCCCAATCAGAATCCACATCGTAGATTCCTTACCATGTCGAAATATCAACAATCTCCTCAAATACAGTGTTGTGACCGTGATTATTGCTATCTCGCACCATAAAGTAATCTGTGGTCTTTCAATTATTATAATAGTTATATCGATTGCCAACTTACAACCACTTAATAAGTACAAAGCTATAACTCCCCTTAATTCAATAAGTTTAGACCATCCCTCTGAATTAATTATCATATCGCAAACTAATATCAGTTTGCTCAATTTGCCAATCAGAAATATTCTTCCAATTTGCAGTGCGGAAACTAACATGTGCCAACAGAGATTTTGGTTATAACCATTCAGAAGCATCCATACAAAATAAGTTCCGAATTCACTGACCTGCGCAAACAAACTTTCAGAGGTTCCTTAGAAACTCGTAGGTTCATCGGCGACTCCCATTGTAGTCTCGTTTTTCGTCCCGTTGGATGCCATGTTAATGATTTAGTAATTTAGATCTTCTGTTGGTCTTAACTCGAACAATTTTTCTTTTAGATATTTCTTAGCGAAATATGTAATAAGTTCTTTCTTAGATATTTGCCCCAAGTGCTGTTGAGAGAAGTTCAAGTCCTTTGTGTCTAACCCACACTGCTGTCTAACCTATGTTGTCTTGTGACTCCCCCTGCCAGTCACCCCACTTCCTGACAGGTTTCCGGGCCATCCCCTATAGATTGTTGTCATAGCAACGATTTCTCTGACAGGCTCCTCTTCCTTCTCAGCTGTGTACCTTGCAACGCTACCAGTTTTTCTAAGACTGCCAATTGATCTGGTTTGTTACTTTTCGAGCAAATTCTTCTTCCTAGAGCATTACAAGAACATTTTTATTATGATCAACAGTAACATTACTCCTAATGCTCCCGCAGTACAGTACAACGCATACCACCCCAGATCGACAAAGAAGCCAATCAGCCATTCCCAAATATCTGTGGTGATGAACTTAACTACGGCTGTTGTTGCATTAACTATACCTCCTATACCAGTCGCAAAGAAATTCTCAGGCTCATCAAACCATCTTGGGAAGCTATCTGCTCCGATAATTTCAACGCTACGATTACAAATAGTATCTTTCATCCAATCTAAACCCAAATAATAATTACTATCCAGACCCCGACACCACAACGTTTTCCATTTTTTCCTGGAAATGAGCTGTTCTAAGTCATCCAGAGGAATTATTTCTAAATTAGATAATTTCAGCGGGCTCTCTTTTTCTAGGTCATAACGGATGTATATATTTTCGTCTATTCTAGCTGGAACGTGGAATACCCTCCAATTTCTATTTTTGTCTATGGTCCTGATAACTCCTCCAGCCCCATATGACATCTCATATGTTCCGGACAGATTATCTTTTGTAAAAGTCCATGGTAATGGTACAATCCCACTAGACCAGTAGCATAGCACAGATAACATCCGGTTAATAGTTATAGCATCCTGTCCGCTCGAACATTGTTTAACCAGTTGACCACACTCTTTCCCAGTCAAGCCCATCATACCATCACTGTGAAAGATCAATTTCATCCTATATTTCTCATCTTCGTCTTTCTTTGTCTTCATTCCTACCCGCTTCAATAATAATTTTCTTTTTATGTTAAGAATCTCATTTGTCTGATTTCCTGATAATGGATTTGTGCCATTCATTAGGTCACTGCAATCCATGAGTTCTCCCCGCTTGTCACAAAAGCTAGAATACGAAAAATCATTATAGCCGTTTTTGTGATATCGATACTTGGCCTTGTGGTCTCTATTACTAATCGTTAGTCGGATACATTTATCCATTACCATCATTCTCTTCTCGTAATGACTTTTAATCTCTTCTTCATTCCGTAATGATTCGTTTAGTACCATTTTAATTAAATAAACCTCGGTTTCTTTTCGCTTATTATCTATCTCCCATAATTGCTTTTTGTAGTTGTATTTGACCCTTGGTATTTTGAGCCTTCTCGGCCATATCCACGGAATAGTTTTATTCAGTTCCAGGTCAGTTTTAGTTGCTGAATACTTCTCAACTTCAGCTAATTCCATCGCGAAGCGGTTGTCCATATTGGGAGACAATTTGGACTCTAAATAACGACCATGAGTGGTAGTTAATAAAACAAATTCCCCTAAAGGATTTAAAAATCCACTAGATTTAATCCATTCCATTACATTCTTTTCCATATGTTTTTCATGTTTTTCCTTATCAGTTATTATACTTCTCTTTTTTCGTTTTATAACGGTCCCTTTATTTTTACACTGGCCCAACTTCCACGGATTAAAATGTGTATTCATCCTGAATATCCAACATCCTCCCAGCTCCTCATTCGAACTGGTCCTTTTGGTTGATCCAATGAAATATTTACACGTCTCATTACCGCAATGCTCTGTAATATAACTATTGGTTTCATAAATCTCTACCTCTTTACTATACCAGCGCCTAATCTTTGTAGTACGTTTAATTTTAACCTGCGGTTTTTTAACTAGATAATACAACACATCTCTGTGATGATCTCTGTCTTTTAAGTTAACCTTTAGCCACTTCCAAAAATATTTATTATTATTTTCTGTTTCACTTTTATTCTTTCGTAGCGAATACAGTTAAATCAAATCCGGAGACATTTTCTCGGCTTATCTCAACTTCTGCTAATATTACTTGTCCGGTTAATATTTCCCATTGTAATAAGTAACTTACTCTTACAATGGTCAATATAATTATTCCCAAACCTAAAAATACCCATAAAATCATACTTATCCATTTCCAGCAATTTCGTTGTCGTTTCAACCTCCTGATGCTTTCTCTTGCTCCCTCCAATTCTTCAGTCAGGACGTCCTTCGACTTTGCCTTCTCCATTCTGAAAATACAGGTTAGTTCTTAGGCTCGACGACGAGCCGCTTGGCCCGTCGAAACAGACCTTTCTTAATCACTTTTACTTCAGGCTGCTTATCATGCAATTCAGCTTCAATTCCCCCGATCCAGTCAAAGTCGGGGTGTGCACAGGTCAACACATTTATTTTCAGGTGCATCACAATTTTAAACTGTTCATTTGGAACATCTGTAATCTGACCATCCCCATAATAATTTCCCACCTGAAACCTCTTTTCACTGTCTCGCCAGACTGTGTGCTCTTTCATGATTTTTGCTGGCGCGACATCAAGTTCTATAAATTTTTCTTTTCTTCTTGACTGCCTTTTTTCTTTTGTCACATTTGACCTAGAAAGGGTTCCTCTATAATCTTTATTATAGTTAGGGCTATTTTCCCATCCGCTTTCCTGTGCTAATTCTATGGCTAAGGAACTCCAAGTCCTCACTTGCCACTCCTGACCACGTTTGACATAGACCCAGGTAGTGTTGTCAAAAAACTCGGTACTTCGGTACCAAGTCGGTACTAAAAAAAATTAACGGTTACGGTACCAGCTTTTCTAGGTACCGAATACCGGGTGCGTCCGGTCCTTGACGCGCTGTCTGAAAGGTGCACAGTTGCGTGACTGCGTCCTCTTCATAAAAACACTGAGACATGGCGACCGGCGCTGCGTGCGGTGGCTCTGAATCCACTTGTTGACAAGAAAGGAGGAAAGAAGAGCCACATATGGAAATATTTTGAATTAGGCTAATGTCACGTTGCCATAAAGGGCCGTTCACATAGCACGTATTTTTGCGCGTGCAAATTTCAAATGTAGGCGCGCGGGAAGCGCGATTATAATAGAAGCGACGTGCGAGCTTGTTTTTCCAGACGCGCCGCTGTTCATGGTTGCATAGCGGAGACACGGGAGAACAAGCGCTTGTGGAAAGAAGGAGAAAGCGGTGCAAACTGCGCTCTCCATGATGACGAGGAAGTATCAGCAAAGAATTAATTGATTTCTAACCCTTGCATTAGAAATCAGCTACAGGGTTCTCAAGTTTTGAAGACATCAGGCAAGAGTGACATTTTTGGCAGTTTTGGATTAAATAAAAGTACAGTTAAGTCAAATAAAACATGTTTTATCTCCTGTATAGTTAAGTAACACTACAAAAATATACAATTCATTAACATTACTTAATGCGTTGTCTAACATCAACACTGAGTGAACAATATATTTTTTACAACATTAATTCATGTTTGTGGATGTTATTTAATACAAACACTTGATTGTTCATGTTTGTTCACTTCATTCATTGTGCATTAAATCATGTTAACAGATAAAACTTTTGATTTTAAAAATGTATTAGTACATTTTTAAATTAACCCCAATGAGAATAATTGCTACAGTATATAACTATGGTTTATTGTTAGGTCATTTTATCTAATGTTATTTAACAAATAGAATCTTATTGTAAAGTGTTTTTAATACAGTTTCCATCTTTGTAACCGTGATATACACTTTAATATATGTAAATTTAATCTAAATTAAGCTTTGGTACCGAAATTGGTACCGAGAACCGTGGATTTTTACTGGTATTGGTACCGAATACTGAAATTTTGGTACCGTGACAACACTAGACCCAGGCTAATTTTCCTGAGGAGCCTCTCTTCATCTCCACTTCTGGAAAACAGCCTATCAGGGATGCCTGCCACAACGTGAGGTTCCATCTAGCGGATTCTAGATCTGCTAGGGACAAATCACTCTCTCGATCTTTATCCTGTATCTCTTTTACTAAAGCCTCCCTCTCCTGCAGTGCTTGATCCTTAATTTCCCTGTCGTCACAGGGAAAAACAGGAATCCTAGTCTCCAGGAAAGCTATTCTTTCGTGTTTTCTCATCCCTATCCAGGGATGTCTGGAAAATCTGGTGACTATTCCGTCTTGGAATAGTCCTATGGGTTTCATAACTCTTATGGCTTCCCATACGAACCTGGACGACATCAATGTCCTGTTCTTAGTGCCACATATCACACATGTCCAACTGTTAATCCCATCCCATGTACACCCACATTTTTCAGCGGTGCCTCCGGATATTCTGTACGAATCCACCCGGAGTTTGGGATGGTTTGGCCAACAATTCTTACATATTAGGATGCCTCCTATCTCAATGTGACTATGTTCACTGACCAACCACTCGGCCCCCATAGACTTCTTTTCATCTGGGGCGAGGGTAGGCAGGGCCACTGCCTTATCACAGATCACACACGTATATGGACGAACTCTAATCTCCACAGGTGTGGCTTCCTTTCCTGAAAAACCCAACACCCGTTGTAGTTCCGGTTCTAACCATAGCATAGCTTTTGAACCATGTTGACCATTCTCCACTCTAATCAGACCCCTCTTGTTAGTAACCTCAATTATTTCCTCCATCACTATTTTTTAACTAGATCTTTGTTTGACTGGATCCCGTTATTTTCTAATTCTACGGTGTTTGAGCCAGTAATGGATATTACCGTATCTATTGTCCCTAAACCCTGGTTGAATCTCCCTACCTTTTTCCGTCTAGTGATTAATTATCTTCCTCTGGTCTCCCTTTCTGGTGGGGTTTTGGGCTACGGTTCAATGTTGGCATTCTCTCTTGTTCATACTGATTGTATGACTTCTTGTCACGCTCTGATTTCCTTGTCTGTCTCTTTGGTGGCAGATGTTTGTCATTCGTTTTACTCCTGTCCCCCTGAATAAGTTCGGTTTTCCGATCATATCTAATCAGGGCTTTTTCCAGTTCCTCCGGAACTGTCTCGGGGCCTAATAGGAGGAACTCTCTGGCTCCTGTAAGAGCATTATTTTTTACTCCTCTGAAAATATGTCTGAGGAGCCCCTCAATGCCCTTCTCTGCCATTTCCTGACATGCGGACAGTGCTCCTACCGTGGTCCATTTCTTCTCAAACTTTTTCTGTTCTAACTCTTCCCTATCCGTTGGGATTAGTCCTTCTAGCGTTTGAGCTAATTTTCTTCCCCCATTTATTCCAAATTCAGCTAGGATATGTGAATCTATCGATTATCCTGTTAT
>CM070822.1:49978943-50031606 GCA_036326025.1 Chrosomus eos
GAAAACATGGTCCATAAATCAAACACGCTTGCATGTAATAATATGAAACTCGGTACACATGTAGATCTCATCGTTTCATATATACTTCGCACTCTTACTTTTTACCCCAGCCCAACAGGAAGTCGGCTATTAAGGGTTGTTGGTAAAACGCACGCAATGGAATTTGAAGTACTCCTCCTAGAGAATTCAAACACACGGCACGAAACTCGGTCAGCGTGAAGTCAAGACATTGAGGATGAAAGTTTGCGAGGGGATTTTTGATATCTCGAACGGTTTGGCCGTGGCGAGGAAACAAAATTATGGCGAGAAACGTGAAACAGGAAGTGTGTCATAACTACTGCATACATTAACTGATCTTGATGAAACTTCAGCAGTGTGTTCGCTGTAAGAGCCCGATCACATGGATGTGACTATTGTGAGTCAAAGTTATAGCGCCACCAACTGGCAGCAGGAAGTGTGTCACTTTCAAAATGCTTTGAAATCACCCTCTTATTTTTACCCGATTTGCTTCAAACTTCATCTGTATAATGTAAATACACGGCAGATGAAGACCTGTAAATGGATTCTTGATATCTTTGAAACTGTTGCTGTGGCAATCCATCAAACTTTAATATTCTTCATGGATGCTTTTGAGACTCTTAGCATGCCTGAAATTGCTTAAAATTGCATGAAACTCGACAGACAGATCACATTTATTAGCCAGGTGACATGTGCATAGTTTCAGAAACGGGCGTGGTGCAGGGACTCAGTAGCGCCACCTTTTGACAAAAGTGGGGAGGTTAGTTTCATCTAGAGTTACAAAAATCTGTATTTATATAGTTCACCTCAAGCCAGACAACTTTCTAATTTACAGTCATTAGCAACAACCAAGAGGAAGTCAGATATTTTGGTTTGAATATGGTCATTTATCTCTGAGCCTATGTCTCTGTGCCTGCTGCTGTCTGTGTGTGTGTGTGTGTGTGTGTGTCTGTGAGTCTGGGGAGGGGGAGGGGGAGGGGGAGGGGGAGTGGGGCTATGTGCCTGCTCTCTGTGTGTGTGTCTGTGAGTGTGGGAAGGGGGAGGGGGAGTGGGGCTATGTGCCTGCTCTCTGTGTGTGTGTCTGTGAGTGTGGGAAGGGGGAGGGGGAGTGGGGCTATGTGCCTGCTCTCTGTGTGTGTGTCTGTGAGTGTGGGAAGGGGGAGGGGGAGTGGGGCTAGATTAACCATTTCACTGCTGTGTGGTTTGGCCTTCATTAAAAAAGAAAATAAATGTCTTAAGCCTTGTATTTTTTAAATACGTTTTTTTTAATAAAGTAAAGGCATATAACAGACATGCTGCATTTAAATTTGTTTAATAAAACATTGTTTTTTATGTTTTTCAAGCCATTTGATTTATGCAGACTTTTGAAATGTCCTCATAAACCACCCATAAGTTGTAATACCAGTGTAATACACGTCATTATACAAATTTGTGTCCTCATAAATCACATAAACCAACCCACACAAACCAACCCACACACACACACACACACACACACACACACACACACACACACACACACACACACACACCAAATTGACGGTGGGTGGCAATGGTATATTTAAAAGTGCATAATTGTAATATCTGCAAGGCACCCCTAGTCCAGTCTTATTAAATGTATGCTTCATCTTTCATTTTAATTTGTAAATTTGATCAATAAATTCAATTATTTAGAATAATAAGATACTATATGGCTGTTACCCTAGGTAGGGCTGATCAAATTACATCATTTACATTGAAAAATAACAATGCATTAAATGATGTTATGAGATTGTTTTAAATATGAGTCAATTAAAAATCGTTGGAAAGAATGATACTTTTAAACATAACACTGAACCGTCACTAGGTGTCGCCAGGCTACCGTCTTAATGAGCGAGTCATTGATTCATTCGTTCAAACGATTCGTTCGAACGACTGAGTCATTCATGAATGAGACAGGTATGGATTGGTCATTGAATCTAGGGTTTGCGATGTCTACCAATTTGGCATCAGACGATGTGTACAGTGAAACATCGCGATGGACGATGATATCGGGAGGAGGGGCGGGGCTAACGTTTTAATTTTTCACTTAAGCAATAAGCCCCGCAAAGCCGTGTTTTACAGTGGATTTAGAACAGCTAAGGGGCGTAGGCAGAACGCGGAGATATTTTCCTCTACATCTCATCAGCAATTTTGATTTCGGCACGCTCTGAGTCTGCAGCAGCTGACCACTAGGAGCGAATGTACATGATGTACAATGTACACGTGACAGAGCAGCCAGATCCAGACTGTGCTTTCGTGCTGTGGCTGGCGCTGAGCCAGAGACGGACGCGCTCAGCGCTTGTCATATTATATCACAACTATTCAGTGTTTTTAACCACATAATGTTTATTTTAGGTTTCAGACATTTAAATGCATATAATTTATAGCAAAACAATACATTTATAGTTTGTAAAATACACAATGGTGTCTATGGAAGCAGCAATAACAACCCATTCAAATTAGGGTGACCAACTGTCCTGTTTTCCCAGGACATGTCCTGTTTTCATATAACAATATAACAAATTTCTATCCATAGAGAGGAGGCATAACCTACTTTAAATGTATTGAAATTAATAAGGTTTCTTTGAGTAAACTTCGAGTATCATTTGAGAAGGCCTATCTGTTTGCCGGGCCAAGTGTCCTGTTTTTTCAGGACAAAATATGGTCACCCTAATTCAAATATATTTGCCGACGGATTTTATTCATATCAGACACACAGTTTAAGTAACTATAAAGTTAACTCTATTCTTCTCCCAGTTCACCGGCCATGTATTTCGGGAGAAACTGTTTTTTAAACGACAAAACAAACTCACTTACACACATTTGAGAATAGAAGATAGTTGATGACATGGTAACCAGGTTTGTTAATATTTATAAATAAAAGCGCTAACGTTACATGTCATACAGCGCTATTTTGGCTGTGGTGAATCACGTGCCAAGCATGACGCGTCACCATGGAAACATGGGGGGGGGGGGGGGGATCGCGATGCTGGCTTAACATCGTGATGTCTGTCAGCCATCACGATGGACGATGATATCGTCTATCGGCACAACCCTAATTGAATCTTTGAGTAAACCAATTTGTCCAAAATGCTGAATCATTCAGTAATGAGAAAACATGTTGCTGTGAGATGCGCAATGGTTCTGCTGTGATCTTTGTTGAACTATTTTCGCTGCTGAAACAGAAAAACCGTCAATATTGCATCTAAAATGTAAGTGACTTGACGTGTGTGTGTGTGTGTGTGTGTGTGTGTGTGTGTGTGTGTGTGTGTGTGTGTGTGAGAGAGAGTGTGTCTGTTACAGTGAAAAGAGTTTAACCCTTTAAGGCAGTGGATCTCAATCCTGGTCCTAGGGAGCCACTGCTCTGCACAGTTTGTATGTCTCCCTCATTTAACACACCTGATTCAGATCATCAGCTCGTTAGGAAAGAGCTTTATTAACTGAAGTGGGTGTGTCAGATAAAGGAGACATATAAAATGTGCAGACCAGTGGCTCCCTAGGACCAAGATTGAGAACCACTGCTTTAAGGCCTTGTCTTTTTTGGATATATCTTCCTTTTTTTTTTTTTTATGTGCATACAACCCATATATTTTAAATGTATTGTTTGCTTTAAATTAAATTAAGATTGTATGTTTGGTAATTGAACCTAAATAAATTTAAAATTAATGTGCTATATTTCAGATCAATACAATTGTTTTCTTTCATTTTAATCAACACTAACTTTATACTCTATCTGTATTATAAATAACTTATTTCTGCATAAATTAAAAAATCCCCAATAATCCAGACCAACCAGAGCGC
The DNA here is from genome assembly GCA_036326025.1 of Chrosomus eos. Taxonomy (NCBI): domain Eukaryota; kingdom Metazoa; phylum Chordata; class Actinopteri; order Cypriniformes; family Leuciscidae; genus Chrosomus; species Chrosomus eos. The sequence continues at coordinate 49,982,784 of CM070822.1, forward strand.
ACTAATTCTACAACATCATCAGTGCTGAAGCGGAACTACCAGAGCCGTTCGGCAGATAGCGAGCAGATATTTTGTGTCACGTCGTGCACAATAACCCTAAAGGCACCAGGCTGGCGGTGCCACTGGCTTTTTATATATATAGTTCAATGATTATATATATATATATATATATATATATATATATATATATATATATATATATATATATATAGCTGCGAGCAGCGATGAAGGGCCAAAGCCGACGGTACCGCCACCCTGGTGCACCAGGGTTGCGGTGCCACCGGCTTGGGCCCGTAATCGCTGCTCGCAGCTATATTTATTATTATTTTTTTACTACCTTTTGGACACTTTTGGAGGCCTTAACATGCTCAAAAACTCCTGAAACTTTGCACACATGTCAGAACCCGCGGCCATCAGGGCCGGGCTGAAGATGGTACCCGGGCGTGGCAGGGGGGCTCGACAGCGCCCCCTGGAACGGGGTCCGAAAACAAACATGGTCCATAAATCAAACACGCTTGCATGTAATAATATGAAACTCGGTACACATGTAGATCTCATCGTTTCATATATACTTCGCACTCTAACTTTTTACCCCAGCCCAACAGGAAGTGGGCTATTTAGGGTTGTTGGTAAAACACACGCAAAGGAATTTGAAGTACTCCTCCTAGAGAATTCAAACACACGGCACGAAACTCGGTCAGCGTGAAGTCAAGACATTGAGGATGAAAGTTTGCGAGGGGATTTTTGATATCTCGAACGGTTTGGCCGTGGCGAGGAAACAAAATTATGGCGAGAAACGTGAAACAGGAAGTGTGTTCATAACTTCAGCATACATTAACTAATCTTGATGAAACTTCAACAGTGTGTTCGTTGTAAGAGCCCGATCATATGGATGTGACTATTGTGAGTCAAAGTTATAGCGCCACCAACTGGCAGCAGGAAGTGTGTCACTTTCAAAATGCTTTGAAATCACCTCTCTTATTTTTACCCGATTTGCTTCAAACTTCATTTGTATAATGTAAATACACGGCAGATGAAGACCTGTGAATGGATTCTTGATATCTTTGAAACTGTTGCTGTGGCAATCCATCAAACTTTAATATTCTTTTTGGATGCTTTTGAGACTCTTAGCATGCCTGAAATTGCTTAAAATTGCATGAAACTCGACAGACAGATCACATTTATTAGCCAGGTGACATGTGCATAGTTTCAGAAACGGGCGTGGTGCAGGGACTCAGTAGCGCCACCTTTTGCCAAAAGTGGGGGGGTTAGTTTCATCTAGAGTTACAAAAATCTGTATTTATATAGTTCTCCTCCAGCCAGACAACTTTCTAATTTACAGTCATTAGTAACAACCAAGAGGAAGTCAGATATTTTGGTTTGAATATGGTCATTTCTCTCTGAGCCTACGTCTCTGTGACTGCTGTCTGTGTGTGTGTCTGTGAGTGTGGGAAGGGGAGGGGGAGTGGGGCTAGATTAACCATTTCACTGCTGTGTGGTTTGGCCTTCATTAAAAAAGAAAATAAATGTCTTAAGCCTTGTATTTTTTAAATACGTTTTTTTAATAAAGGCATATAACAGACATGCTGCATTTAAATTTTTTTAATAAAACATTGTTTTTTATGTTTTTCAAGCCATTTGATTTATGAGGACTTTCGAAATGTCCTCATAAACCACCCATAAGTTGTAATACCAGTGTAATACACGTCATTATACAAATTTGTGTCCTCATAAATCACATAAACCAACCCACACAAACCAACCCACACACACACACACACACACACACACACACACACACACACACACACACACACACACACACACCAAATTGACGGTGGGTGGCAATGGTATATTTAAAAGTGCATAATTGTAATATCTGCAAGGCACCCCTAGTCCAATCTTATTAAATGTATGCTTCATCTTTCATTTTAATTTGTAAATTTGATCAATAAATTCAATTATTTAGAATAATAAGATACTATATGGCTGTTACCCTAGGTAGGGCTGATCAAATTACATCATTTACATTGAAAAATAACAATGCATTAAATTATGTTATGAGATTGTTTTAAATATGAGTCAATTAAAAATCGTTGGAAAGAATGATACTTTTAAACATAACACTGAACCGTCACTAGGTGTCGCCAGGCTACCGTCTTAATGAGCGAGTCATTGATTCATTCGTTCAAACGATTCGTTCGAACGACTGAGTCATTCATGAATGAGACAGGTATGGATTGGTCATTGAATCTAGGGTTTGCGATGTCTACCAATTTGGCATCAGACGATGTGTACAGTGAAACATCGCGATGGACGATGATATCGGAGGAGGGTCGGGGCTAACGTTTTAATTTTTCACTTAAGCAATAAGCCCCGCAAAGCCGTGTTTTACAGTGGATTTAGAACAGCTAAGGGGCGTAGGCACAACGCTGAGATATTTTCCTCTACATCTCATCAGCAATTTTGATTTCGGCACGCTCTGAGTCTGCAGCAGCTGACCACTAGGAGCGAATGTACATGATGTACAATGTACACGTGACAGAGCAGCCAGATCCAGACTGTGCTTTCGCGCTGTGGCTGGCGCTGAGCCAGAGACAGACGCGTTCAGTGCTTGTCATATTTTATCACAACTATTCAGTGTTTTTAACCACATAATGTTTATTTTAGGTTTCAGACATTTAAATGCATATAACTTATAGCAAAACAATACATTTATAGTTTGTAAAATACACAATGGTGTCTATGGAAGCAGCCATAACAACCCATTCAAATATATTTGCCGACGGATTTTATTCATATCAGACACACAGTGTAAGTAACTATAAAGTTAACTCTATTCTTCTCCCAGTTCACCGGCCATGTATTTCGGGAGAAACTGTTTTTTAAACGACAAAACAAACTCACTTACACACATTTGAGAATCAGAATAAAGATAGTTAATGACATGGTAACCAGGTTTGTTAATATTTATAAATAAAAGCGCTAACGTTACATGTCTATTTTGGCTGTGGTGAATCACGTGCCAAGCATGACGCGTCACCATGGAAACATGGGGGGGGGGGGGGGGTCGCGATGCTGGCTTAAAGCAAAGAGGCACAAGAGGCGAAACTCTGATGCTTTTCTGGTAACAGCCACTAGGTGGCGCTTCGGGAGCGCGGCCGCCATTTTGGGATGAATATTCCAACGGGAGTTACTGGACAACAGCACAGATAACAGTTTTTTGAGGTAGTTTTTTCTTGCATTATAGAATATTTCCATTTTATGCAACTTTACACATTTACTACTATTATTAGTTACCAACTCCACTTGGCCTGAAATATATTTTGTACGTTTTAATCCCCTGGATCATGCTACAAACATGATGATCTTATGGAACATTATGCATTGCTGTGTCCGTTATCCTATAATTGCCACAATTTTGTACAGTGGCTGTGTGTTTTTGTTTACATAGTCTTGCTTTAACGGTCATTAATATACGATATAAGAAGTTTACTGTAAAGCTGTTTCTATTGCTGTTGTATAGGCCTAATAGTTGTACAAATAGAGAGTTTGTAGGCCTAATACTGTATACGTGTTGTTGTAGCCATTAAATAAGCGCATTTAGTTTCATATTTGTTCAAATATTATTATGTTTTTTTCCCCATATTGATTATGAAAAGTGAACAGCATGAGTATGATATCGGGAGACATGAAGTGGCTCATACATGATTTTGACTCATTAGCCTACGCTGTGTTTTGTAGAAAGCCTTTCTTTAAAATTAATTTCGTTTTGTATAAATTCTATCTTATTTTTATTTTTTTTAAATTTAATCGGCTGGATTTAATAAATGGCAAATATAGCAGACATAATCATGACATCCGGCGCCGGCGCTCGTCTTGAGCGAATCTCATCATAAATTAACCGAAATATGCCTCAGACATGAGAAATATAGAAAGCTTGCAACTAAATATTTAAACGAAACTATTCCAAACGAAAAGAAATGGGCTACTCTCTGATTATGTTGCACACTCACATATGTTGAAATAACGAGATATTATGTTGAAATAACATTATAAATAATACATCTTTAAATATATTTGATTGAATGCTGAATGTTGTTCTTATTCAATTTAGTAAAATTAAAACTTTAGTTGTGATAATTAAAATGATTGAATATTAAATATCGAAGTTTTGCTCATTTAATAATAGTAGCACAATATAGGCTATAAGTGCGCAGCTCCCCCTGTCAATGATCTAGCACCCCCTCGGCACCTGCGTTAAAAAATCTGGCGCTGCCTCCTCTTTTTACATAATTATTTCAACCTAAAAATGACCTCTGCACTGGGCTAAATATATGTATAATATATGACTGCCGAGTGGCTTTCACCCCAAAATGGCGGAAGCGTAGCGCTGCTGCTGGGCGCTGGTGTTGCAATGGAACGTTCTATTGGCTTTCACTTCTTGTAAATATACGTTCTTTGCTTAAAGTCCCCATGAACCGGAAGTTGCAAACGGCTTTTCTCCAGTGCTGTGACGTATTTCCGAGAGAAACGGAATACTTATGAGGCAAAATAGTGAGCGTGGCTTTTTTTTTTCCAACTAGCACCTGATTGGATCTAGATAAATGCACCTCCTCGCTATCTCTCCTTTCACACGCTGTGTGCCTGTCTACTGTCAGTTGGAGGGGCGTGATTACGGATGTTAAGCAGACACCCAAACCATCAAGCCTACGTCATCGGGCAAGGTCCTCCAGTGCAGAGGGGAGGGGCATTTTCAGAATTTGATTAAAGATTACGAAGCCAAAAAATTTTTTTGTGTGGATTGACTTGCACGGATGAATTGTTCACCACAAAACGATCAATTTAGGCAAACAAAGTAAGTATGGTCAATTTTGATTTCATGGGGACTTTAACATCGTGATGTCTGTCAGCCATCACGATGGACGATGATATCGTCAATCTTTGAGTAAACCAATTTGTCCAAAATGCTGAATCATTCAGTAATGAGAAAACATGTTGCTGTGAGATGCGCAATGGTTCTGCTGTGATCTTTGTTTAACTATTTTCGCTGAACAGAAAAACCGTCAATATTGCATCTAAAATGTAAGTGACTTGACGTGTGTGTGTGTGTGTGTGTGTGTGTGTGTGTGTGTGTGTGTGTGTGTGTGTGTGTGTGTGTGTGTGTGTGTGTGTTACAGTGAAAAGAGTTTAACCCTTTAAGGCAGTGGATCTCAATCTTGGTCCTAGGGAGCCACTGCTCTGCATAGTTTGTATGTCTCCCTCATTTAACACACCTGATTCAGATCATCAGCTGGTTAGGAAAGAGCTTTATTAACTGAAGTGGGTGTGTCAGATAAAGGAGACATATAAAATGTGCAGAGCAGTGGCACCCTAGGACCAAGATTGAGAACCACTGCTTTAAGGCCTTGTCTTTTTTGGATATATCTTCTTTTTTTTTATGTGCATACAACCCATATATTTTAAATGTATTGTTTGCTTTAAATTAAATTAAGATTGTATGTTTGGTAATTGAACCTAAATAAATTTAAAATTAATGTGCTATATTTCAGATCAATATAATTGTTTTCTTTCATTTTAATCAACACTAACTTTATTCTCTATCTGTATTATAAATAACTTATTTCTGCATAAATTAAAAAATCCCCAATAATCCAGACCAACCAGAGCACACTAATTCTACAACATCATCAGTGCTGAAGCGGAACTACCAGAGCCGTTCGGCAGATAGCGAGCAGATATTTTGTGTCACGTCGTGCACAATAACCCTAAAGGCACCAGGCTGGGCCGGTCACTGGCTTTATATATATATATATATATATATATATATATATATATATATATATATATATATATATATATATATATATATATATAAATATAGCTGCGAGCAGCGATGAAGGGCCAAAGCCGACGGTAGCGCCACCCTGGTGCACCAGGGTTGCGGTGCCACCGGCTTGGGCCCGTAATCGCTGCTCGCAGCTATATTTTCATTTTAAAGTTTATATATACACCTTGCAGTATCTGCAAAATGTTAGTAATTTTAGCAATAAGAGGGAACACAAAAATGTATATGTTGTCTTTTTATTTAGTACTACCCTGATGAAGCAGTTTATTCTGCAAGGTGTACGTAAACTTTTGACTGCTAACTGTTGATGAATGTGTGATGTGATGAATTACCTCATCAGGGTCACACCGTAGTAGAAAGCTGGGCAAGGTTCCTCTATTTCCCACAAACACCCAGGATTGCACTGACCACGCCATCTTCACTGACACTGGGCTTAAAGTCATTAAACATAGAGAACATTTATTTTGCTACTTTACAAGGAACATAACTTTATCAATTACACAAATATAGGTTAATGACCCATGCAAACCCAAGACCCATGCAAATTGAGAAAGGTAATCTTGAATTTTAAGCTTGCCGCACGTATCTTCATGAAGGATGTTCCTGTATTTACACAGTAATGCATGGTATTTACCAAGCCTTCTTCATTTGGTTTGTTACCTGTAAAATATATGATGATTATAGGGGCATATGTAAATGCACAGGTGGGAATGTATAACAAATGGAAAAGATACAAAGCATTAAAAGCTATAGGGATACTTGGTGACTTGATAGCAGTGTTTTAGCTTGGTGTGCTGGCTGGGCAAAAATTCATAATAAATCTTGTAACATCACCTCATCAATACAGGTCTGTGATTCCACACCGCTTACTCTGTATCTCCAATAACAAATGTGAACTGATCCTGCAAAATGAATGTTTAATCCAGATAAGCACAAAAATATTACATATTACAAAACAAATAGTAACTGAACAACTCACTCTTCAAATGCAAAACGAAATTAAATACATTACAAGCATTATTTCTAGAGGTGGGTGAAATATTAAATATGTATGGTGGTTAAGATTGATTAATATAAATGTCTTTGAGAGTTAAGCTGGTCGCACACCGAACGCGCAGCTCAGCGCCACGCCACGCCACGTCTAGGACAACTCTCACCTGAAAATCTGATAACATCAGCAATTTTCTGATTTCTTCAAATAAATATAAAACTAAATGTATATTCCAGCACAGGGCTAAGTCCGTATATACATTACTACTATTTGAGACACATAAATGTAAATTTAATATATAACTATGTAAATGGCGCCGTGTGGCGCTGCAGGATTTTGAACACGGTCCAGAGCCGTTGCTGGGCGCCGCGGACAGACGCCGAAAGGCGCCGCCGGTGTGTGTACTCTCATAGAGAATAATGTGTTCGAATTTAAAAGACCTGGCGCTGCGTGGCGCGGCGCCGAGCTGCGCGTCTGGTGTGCGACCGCCTTTACAATATTGGATCAGCATTCAGCATGCAAATTTAACTTAAAGTCATTTAGTTTGTTTAAAATTATTTAAAAAGTCGGTTTAATAAAAATAAATAAATGAATATTTTTCAAAAAAAAAACACACACACATTTCAGTCGACAAATTCCTCGAACACGCCCACACACGCGAGCACAATACGATGTAAGATATTATTAGAATGCAATCATAGATAAATTATTGGAAACATGATTAATTTACCTCCCGAATCTATTGCGTATAGCAACGTTATTATCTGCGATCAAAAAGCACTCTTAATCGCAATATCAACTGCGGTGAAAAAAAAATCAATAAAGAAAGCATCAAGATATACTTACTTGACTGATTATTTGCAGTATAACATCTCATCTGCAAACAGCCAAACGTGTCGCTCCTTCTGTTCTCTTGTTGTTTGGGAAGCTTCAGTTTTCTTTCCTCGTGCATCGCCATGACAGAAACATAACAGCGCATTTTTCAAACTATAGTGAAGTAGTGCGTCATCATGACGTAGTATTTCTGGCGCATGCGCATTAAACACCATGTTCGTATAGAGTATATTTTTATTTCAGCTTTTCTGTTTAAGTTGAAGTTGTTCTAACTCGTTGTGTTGTTAGACTCTGTAAGTTCACAAAACTTTACTCTTTCACCTAACTAAAAGTCAATATATTTTTGTTCAGTGTATTGTAGATTGCAATTAAATGTGTTTAATTGACTTAGAACAACATGATTTTGAAAGTATTCTCACAGATGTAAAGTACAACACATTACTGTTATGCTAAGACTCCTCTCATAAATATCATTTTATTGTCATATATTATGTAGAAAACTGACAAAAATGTCAACAATAAGTTGTCCTGGATTATACTGTATTGTAAATTTATTGGGAAAACACATTCCAAGTGCATTAATGCACACCGTATATATTATAGCCTAAACACATTTAAAATAAATGAACAAATTGTTTTTGGACAACACACTTGAGTTGAAGTTAAAAAGAATTACTTTCCATGTTTTCCATTAAAATTATTATTTTATTTAGTATATTAGTCAATACATCAAAATAAATTTCATTTAATAACTTATAACTTTTAATAACTTTAAAACACTATAAAATCATAATTATTTAAAATGTAAAACTTAAGTAGACACAATTAAAAAGTGATTTTTTTAAAACATGCACTTAAGTGTGTTTAGAAATATTATCATGAAAGTGTACTTTCTTTAAGTAAAACTTAAGTAGACATTATTTAAAAGTGATTTTTTTTAAAAACATGCACTTAGGTGTTTAGAAATATTGTGATGATAGTGTACTTACTTTAAGTTAAGCTTAATTAGATATTATTACAAAGTGCATTTGTAAAAAGTGCACTTAAGTGTGTTTATAAATATGATCATGAAAGTGTACTTTCTTTAAGTAAAACTTAATTTGACATTATTACAAAGTGTATTTTTAAAAAGCACACTTAAGTGTGTTTAGAAATATTGTCATGAAAGTGTACTTACTTTAAGTTAAGCTTAATTAGATATTATTACAAAGTGCATTTGTAAAAAGTGCACTTAAGCGTGTTTATAAATATGATCATGATAGTGTACTTTCTTTAAGTAAAACTTAATTTGACATTATTACAAAGTGCATTTTTAAAAGTGCACTTAAGTGTGTTTATAAATATTGTGATGCAAGTGTACTTACTTTAAGTAAAACTTAAGTAGTCTTTGATTTTAATTATATTATATTATCTGCAAGTACACTTTTCAAAAAGTATATTTTTATGAGTTTAAGCACACAAAAAGTATGCTTTCAAGACAATTAAGCACACTTCTTTTTCACAAGGGGGAGCTCTGGGCATTTGCAGGAACAGCTCCGTTCTGCTCCTTCCAATCCGGTTCGTTTTTTTTTTCTATAGACAGTACTCACAAAGGTATAACGATCAAGATTAACTTAAAAATTGCCCGGAGTTCTCCTTTAAAGAGTCCCCTTAAAGAAGTTTATTCAAGTGTGCTATTAGTATACTTCTTTAAAAATAAAACAAAGTATAATTTCAGTTTTATATAAGTAAAAGCAAAAAACAAGCAATGCATTGCTACACACATAAACGCAATCATCATTGAACAACATAAAAATCTAAAACTGCCTAATGTCACTGAAAGCTGGTGATGAATGAGGTGTTGGGACCGAGGCTGATGACGAGCCACAGCCATGTTGTAGTTCTGTTGAGTTTTCCCAGAAAGCAGAGCGGGAAGAGGAGGCAGGGATAGAGCAGACGGCTGTCACGGAACACTCACAAAAATGGGAAGAGAACTCAAGTGCAAAAAACAAGGAGGATTTATTAACCAAAAACAGAACAAACACAAATCAAAAACCCACGAGGGGGGAAAACACAATAAATGAACATGAAACCAACACTGACTCTGAACATAAAAACATCCACAAGGAACTGGGAAGACGTATGACAACGAACCGACAAAGACTGCATACAAGAGGAGACTTAAAAGGGGAACAAATCAAGAGGGGACAGGTGGAACAACTCAAACACTAATTAGGTAACGAGGGGGAGGGTTCAACAATCACAACAGCACATGGCACAACATAACAAACACCCATGTGCAACACAAGACAGGACAGGCATGTGACATAACCCCCTCCCTACGGAGCGGCTACCAGACGCTCCATCAGGCTAGGGCGGGACAGGAAGGAAACATCAGGGCGGAACGGAAGCGACTGATCGGCGGGACGGGAGGGACAGACCAGGGTGGGACGGGAGGGACAGACCAGGGCGGGACGGGAGGGACAGGGACATCAGGCGGCCAGGGCGAAACAGAGAGTTCATAGGGCGGTGAGGGAGAAGCACATAGTCCATTGGCCGGCCAAGGCGAAACACATAGTCCATCGGGCGGCCAGGGCGGCGAAGACCTCTCGGGCGGCCAGGGCGGCGAAGACCCCTTGGGCGGCCAGGGCGGCGCAGACCTTTCGGGCGGCCAGGGCGGCGAAGACCCCTCGGGCGGCCAGGGCGGCGAAGACCCCTCGGGCGGCCAGGGCGGAGCAGATCTTTTCGGGCGGCCAGGGCGGCGAAGACCCCTCGGGCGGCCAGGGCGGAGCAGACCTCTCGGGCGGCGAAGACCTTTCGGGCGGCCAGGGCGGCAATGACCCCTCGGGCGGCCAGGGCGGAGCAGACCCCTCGGGCGGCCAGGGCGGAGCAGACCCCTCGGGCGGCCAGGGCGGTGAAGCCCTCTCAGGACCAGACACCGGCTCTTGACCAGACACCGGCTCGGGACCAGACACCGGCTCGGGACCAGACACCGGCTCGGGACCAGACACCGGCTCGGGACCAGACACCGGCTCGGGACCAGACACCGGCTCGGGAACAGACACCGGCTCGGGAACAGACACTAGAACAGAAACAGTCACAAGGACAGACACAAACACAGACACAAACACTGGGTCCGGAACCGACATGAGCTCCAGCTCTGGAACAGGCACTGGGCCCGGAACCGACATGAGCTCCGGCTCAGGAACCGGCACTGGCTCTGCCTCCGGCTCAGGAACCGGCACTGGCTCTGCCTCCGGCTCAGGAACCGGCACTGGCTCTGCCTCCGGCTCAGGAACCGGCACTGGCTCTGCCTCCGGCTCAGGAACCGGCACTGGCTCTGCCTCCGGCTCAGGAACCGGCATAGGCTCTGCTTCTGGAACAGGCATAGCAGAGACCGGCCTCTCCAAGATCCGAGTCAGACGCTCCAGATAGTCTGTCACAACTTTGGCGGCCACGCCAAAGGGGATCTCTGGCTCTGTCTCAGACTGGACAGACGGGACGCTAGCAGTCTCTCGCTGGGCAGACGGGGCGCAAGCAGTCTCTCGCTGGGCAGACGGGGCGCGAGCAGTCTCTCGCTGGGCAGACGGGCGTCTCCTCCTCCTCCGTCCATGACGGCGAGAAGCCGGCCAAGAACTGCCTTCCACTGGTCCAGGATCGAAGGGGGGCCAGGATGGAGAGTGATGTTGACCCTCCTCTCGACCACCTCCTCCTCCTTTACAACCTCCCCGGGTTCCACGAAATATTACCTGGCGGGTCCCCCGAAAATCTCTCCTCCCCCGCTCCTTGGCTGGGGAAGAGAAGTCCGAAAACCCCCCGCTGGAACCCAAGTTTGGCGGAGTCCTTCTGACACCGCCGATCGGAGAGAATTGGGTTGATCCAAATGTGGAAATGTAATCTGGGCAATCCAAGTCGTCGTCGTCCATATACCTCCAGCAAAAATCCTCCATGCTGCTGAGTTCTCAAAAGGTCGGTTCGTTCTGTCACGGAACACTCACAAAAATGGGAAGAGAACTCAAGTGCAAAAAAACAAGGAGGATTTATTAACCAAAAACAGAACAAACACAAATCAAAAACCCACGAGGGGGGAAAACACAATAAATGAACATGAAACCAACACTGACTCTGAACATAAAAACATCCACAAGGAACTGGGAAGACGTATGACAACGAACCGACAAAGACTGCATACAAGAGGAGACTTAAAAGGGGAACAAATCAAGAGGGGACAGGTGGAACAACTCAAACACTAATTAGGTAACGAGGGGGAGGGTTCAACAATCACAACAGCACATGGCACAACATAACAAACACCCATGTGCAACACAAGACAGGACAGGCATGTGACAACGGCACACGCTACATCAGATCTTCTTCAGAAGACACGACACACCAGGAGTGGGAAGAAAGGAAAGACACAGAAGACAGGGCAATTTAATTTACTGATTTAAAAAATGTATTGATAAAATGTAATGAAAAATATTTTACTTATGAATTTTACTTTTGTCAACATATTAACTGACTGAATGTATGAATGAATAAATTCTGACTAAATGACAAGAGATGCATGAATTAATACATATAGTGAATAAGATGCCTTGTAATGTGTGAGGTCTCATGCTGACTTCCTTGTACGCCTAAGAAGAAAAATAACATTGTACTGGACCTCAAAATTTCGAGAAAAGTAAATCATTTGGAATACTGTATAAACTACAGTATATATAACTAGATCGTTGTATTCTTGTGTGAGAAGGCAGCTAAGTTTATATCAACATCAGGTTTTGTATTATTAAATTGTATTTAGTGTTGTTCCACTTGGTAGTGGTCCTCGTTTATGAAGTTTATTGTACTTCACACAAAGATGAAGTGTCCATTTTCACTCCAGAAAATCACCGTAAGAGCTGAATAAAACTAAGAAGAAGAAGTTAAAGTCTCAACCATAAACTGTCTCTCTCTGTTGCATTATCATCAACATACACAGCGAATTACACAAAAACACTTGTTAGAATTAACAGCAAACAAACCGTACGCTTTTTCAGGGGGTGCCTAATAAACTGGTAAACACTATATATTTGTAAAACAACCCTGATGCACTGTAATAAAGTGTCTGCTCTCCCTTTAATTACTGTCTCTGTTCTGGATCAACTGGGGATCATGTGCAAATCATTTCACCTGACTTTCAGAAGATGCTAGATGGCCGCCACATGCGATATTCAACAGTTTAGATGTTCATGTTATTTATGAATATTAGACCACTTTAATATTGCTGTTTCTATTCCTGCATATTTGATGCTGTTGAGAGAAAGTTTCTTTTCAATGGATGATTAAACTGGTCTGCACGTTTAAGTAAAAGTGTATTTTCTTTGGAGCACTACATCATAGGCAGAAGCAGTGTACTGTCACTAATCTCAAACGACAACATATCTCTGTTTAGTTCAAATTAGCCAGTAGCTAAAGCAAACACAGATTGCAGCGTCCTTCACTGTAAAAAACCTAACTCATTATTTTGAGTTATCTTTTTGCATGGGTTTTTTTTAGTTTAACTAACTTATTTCGATAAGTTGAGGACAAGAAAAACTTAAAATTTCTTGTTGTCTGGACAATCTAGTTATCGCTACACAAAAAAATAAGTTGAAATAACTAAATTGCTAAAATATTTTTTACAGTGTTTACTTGTATCGCGCAGCTTGTTTGATGCGTTGACGTAATTTCCACTGAAACAGGAAGTTAAGGCAGGACATATTGAATGGCTCCTCCCCCTCTTCAAATAACCAATAGCATTTAATTCCCTCACAGACTGACAGCTTCATGGAACCGAATCCAAGCGCTGATGATACATTTGTGAATATATGCTAGCCATTTCATTCTAAACCAACATACAGTTGGAAAACTAAATAAAACTCGAGCGTTTGAGCAACCGAACACACATCTCCAACCCAAAATATTATTTATTATATATTGCTCTGTGACGCGCAGTGGTGTAGTATACGTGATACGCAGGTATACGCCGTATACCCACTAGAAAATGTCAAGGATTTCCGTATACCCACTAGGAAATGTCAAAGATCTCCGTATACCCACTTTAAAACGCGTGAGGATTCGTAACAACATCGTTTTGTGAAAGAATTTTCATTCATAAATTCACCCCGCCGTGACGTCTGTGTTTGCGCAGCGACACGGATCGAATCGTGGAAGCCAGCAACAAATGTAACAAATAACCTAGGCTACTGTAAAGCGGAACGTCACGCAATTTAGCCATTTTTGAATGAATAAATCAAAAGTAGGCTAATGGTAGAATCAAATCTCGATATTTACTAAGTGTCTATGAATATTAAAGCTCAAAATGACTGCTATTGAAATAAACTCTGAATGTTCTGCGTGTTTCTGTGAATGAGCGCTCAATGTGTGCTCTAGGCTACTACACACTGAACACTACACACTGAAGCGCGCGTGACACTCGTGGTGTTTTCAGCGTCTATGAGGAGAACATGCACACATTTGAACTTCATTGCAGAGCTTTTATGAGAGTCACTTCACAAGAATTTTACCATTTCATTTGATAAAACTACCGTCGTTCATTCGTATCATAGCCTATACACACTCACAAACTTTAAAGTCTTCATGACAACCTTTCAAAATCAAAGTTTTGTAGGCTATAACTTAAAATATAAAATATAACAGAAATATTTTACTATTGCACAGTAGAGTATACTTCAAGTAGGCCTAATAATAATAATAATAATAGTTTATTAAAACACAGAAGCTCAAATGTCTTTAATTTACAACCCACCAAAATAAAAGTTTGTAGATAAATTAAGTAACTAGAGGGAATTATGAAAGAAATTGCATAGTAAGATGTACTTTTTAAAATAATAATAATCAAATCTATTAAAACACAATTTTTCTCTCAGGGGGGGGGGGGGTTGGGGGCTGGTATATCACAGTATACTCACTACAAAAAACTAGACTACACGCGTCAACGGTCGCTTTGGCCAGGTGGTGTTTATAGCACAGGGGGCGGAGCTTCAGATTCTAGAGAGCATTTGATTGGACAGAAGATGTGATGAGAAGCTGAAGTCTGCGGTGATGTCATAAAAATCCCTGATCAATTTTAGCGAAAGTGAGAAATGTGAATTTCGTCATTGTTTTGGAACACACCAGCTTATTTATAACCTTAAGGCTAACATTTTCATACTAAAAGCTAAAAAACTTAAATTTTGATTTCAGGGGGCCTTTAACAAGTCATATTACAGTTTTTCTCGATTGCTTAAACACGTTTCTTGAAACTATGCCTCGTATTCTCAAAACAGTAAACACAAATCCATAACGTCTCACCCAGTTTCCCAAACAACCTATTTTCAGGTCAAAATGAAGCTCTACACTCAAAACCATTCACTCTTGCTGAAAAACCAAACTTTGCCCTCAGACAGAACACAAAAGCCCTCAAAATAACACACACTACAACATAGTCTTACACACTGGTGCAATAAATTCAAAACAACATTTCCAAAACTGGTAAGTTATTTTACTTCCCCTTCTCACAAACCTTTTCACATGATGAACAAAAGGTACAACCAATGGATAAATTGGCACATTTTTATTTATTCATGTACTACACAGTACAACACAAAAAAAAAGAAAAAAAAAGAAGATTATAAAAAAGATACTTTTTACTGTAACTCTCACACATCCTTTTTACAGGAAAAAATGGAAACATACTGAAAATATCTGTATGAAAGGCAATTTGATGCATTTCTTTATTACAGTAGTACATATTACATAGTGCAACAGTAGATGTGATGTCAAAGCACAGAGTACAGCATGGGGATGTAGAGTGGCACTGACCCAGGGACGCTTCAGGTGGCGCCATGATGCAATCCTGACCAAACTGGCTGAGATTCTGGAGGGCGGTAGGGTCGCAGCAAACCAGTCATCGGCAACAGAAGAGCATGCCCTGACAGGATTTGTAAAGCCTGGCGGTACACACCTATTGCCTGCCCAGAAGAAGACCAGCATGCTCACACCTGGTAAAGAGTGGCAGATGCTGGCAGACCTTAGGAAACAGCTGGTCTTTCCAAGAGAGATCATGACTACCACTCTCCGACCAGACATAGTCATGTGGTCCACAGGGGCGAAGCGAGCCCTCCTCATCGAGCTAACTATCCCCTGGGAGGAGAATATGGCAGCAGCCCACGAAAGGAAGCATCAGAAGTACGCCGAGTTAGCAGCAGAGTGCAAAGATGCTGGCTGGAAAGCAACGGTTCACCCGGTGGAGATCGGCTGTCGAGGATTTGTGGGCAAAGCGGCAGTCCAGCTGCTACGTGGAGTGGGCGTAACAGGCTCACGGCTGAAGAAAGCCACAGGGGTGCTGGGAGAGGAAGCGGAGAAAGGGAGCTACTGGCTTTGGTTGAGGAGAAAAGAGATGGGGTGGGGAGCATCACCCCAGTAATGACAGCTGCAGGGGGTGGCGGGGAGACGTCCCCAGCATGCCACCGGCCCCCCCGCCTGGAGATGTACTGGTCGTGGGGGCGAAACATCTTTGAACGGCGGCGTCCAGCTGATGACCCTGCAGCTGTCCCATTTGGCACCGGAGGAGGTGCGTCAGGCTTGAAAGCCAGAGCAGGTAATGCCACCTCACCTGTACAACAAACTGAACAGCACAAGTTACTGTACAGAGCAGTCTTACTGTAGGTACACCTACCTGTTTTCCTCCCTGAAAGTTCTGATGATGGAGGCGACGGTGAAGCGACTCAAATTAGGCTGTACTCGTTGCCCAGCCTCCCTCATAGTCATGCCATGGACAAGGACATGGTCAACTAAAGTGGCTCTAATTTCATCCGAGACTGCTTGTCTCCTTGCCCTTCCTCCTCCTCCTCCTCCTCTCCACCTCCACCTCCACCACCACACCACCACCACCACCACCACCACCTCCACCTCGTCTACCTCGTCCTTCACCACGTCCTCCTCTTCCTCTTTTCCTCCTCCTCTCCCTCCTCCTTCACCACATCCTCTTCCTCCTCCTTCACCACGTCCTCTTCCGCTCCCACCTCGACCTCTTCCTTCATTTTTTTGTGGATCCATTGTTCCAAAACTCAAATGAACTGACTTCTGGCACTTTTATGTATCTTGAAAGTTCTGATTGATGTGTGTTAAATTGTGACTCTTAGTGTTTTCACCTGGGTAATTGTGTGCTATTTGAGCTAAAACTATGCTGACTTGAGTGAACAATATTGAATGCTAGTGCTTTCTAAATGACCACATGGTCTAGGCAATGAAATATTAAGGGATTTGTGTGTAGAGTTTTGCAGTGACAGTTCAACAATTCTGACTCATGTGTCAAAACAGGGAATAGTGTTTATAGTTTAGTGAAATGGGTGTGCTTTTTGATAAATGGCATTATGGTTTTGAAATTTTAGTTCAAAAGCCTGGTTATAGTGTTTAAGCAATTGAGAAAAACTGTAATTGATATATTGTTTGTAATCATGTTAGTTTTCTCTGATTAAATTTAGTATAGTATAAAGATAGGTAGTTTTGAGTGTGTTCTTCAGTGATTTTACTCTGCTGATTGCTGAGACTGTCTGACTGTAACCTACAGTGTGCATCTATATCCTCTGCCCTGGATGTAGAGTAACTATGCCTATAGGGAATTGAGGGTTAGTTATGTACTCACTAATACGCACTGTTAGAATGTGCTACTGTTTAAAAAGTAGCCTCGTATATTCACGGTTAAGAAGGTAAGAAAAAGTCTAATGTTTGTGTTGTTATTTAGTATCATATAAAGACAGGCTGTCGGGGATGTCAGCATTAGAGCCTGGTGTCACAGGTCGATGAGGAAGAATTAACCGCAACACAGTTTAATCACATGCTAAAGGCTTAGGGTTAACTGTCCTTAAAACCCAGTTCATGTGTGTTTCCTGTGTGTTTCCTGTTTTTAAACTAGTAAAAATAGCAAGGTTTTGCAAAAGATTCTGCAATCTTTAAGAAGTAAGATCAACAGCATGATTTTACTATAAATAATACATATAAATCCAAGTGGTTACAGTATAGGCTGCCCCTGCAAAGCTTTCTTGGTTATCGTTTTACTAACATTAACACACTACCAGTGTTGGGGAGAAACGGAATACATGTACCGGCGTTACGTATTCAGAATACAAATTATGAGTATTTGTATTCCGTTACAGTTACAATTTAAATAGTTGGTATTTAGAATACAGTTACATTGTTGAAATCAATGGATTACATTAGGATACTTCTCTGTTTCACGAGTTTATTCACTCTCTAGCTAAATAAAAACAAAAAAAAAGCGCGGTTTGCGTGATCAGTCACAATGGAGTCGGAAGAGGAACAGAGGGAGCTATAGAGATGGAGCCGGAACAACAGAGCCAGGGCAAGAATGCGTTTCTATCTTGGAAATTCAAACAGCATTTCACATTAAAGAAAGAGAAGGGAGAACGAAATATCTAGCCTAAATGTGCAGTGCAACCTCTGCTTGCCAGCAACCAGCTCCTTTTAGCGTCCAAAGACGCAACCTGAAGAAGCATCTTAAAGTAGGCCTAAGTTATCCTTCCCGTCCAGATCCAATGCTACCACATCTTTAAATTACTATAAGAATTATTTAAAGTTAACATTATAAAATATGTAGACCTACACCAAAAAATAAATAATTTAAAATTGAGCAATTCCAGCGTTATGGACGCAACATTTGCAGTCAAAACTTGAAATAGAAATTCTTAGAAAATGCATTTAATACCAATATATTTAAAAACGTCTGTTTATATATCCATATACTCCCGTAATAAAGGAGTCCAGACATTAGAAAATATCTGTCTACAGATGCGTTTTCTATTTAATATGAGGGAAATAAACATGCGTGACACAAAAACGTGACTTTAACTATACTTCTGTGAATTACACTCTGCTCAAACCAAAAGTAATATACCCACCGGACGAAGAAGGGTTGGCTCTCCACAGAACATAAAATATACATTTTATTAATTTTTTCGCGTTCGCATTTATGAGGAAAAAACAATGTTACGAACGTGACCACTCTGTAAGCGGCACTAAAAGACTGCTTTAAAACTTTCACGCGGAGACATCAAACAGAAGCACAAAGCCTTTCTTTAAAGGGAATTTCGTTTTGTATTAATTGTATCTTAATTTTAATAAATGTTTCATCAACCAATTGATTTAATAAATAAGAAGTAGGCTAAATATTTCACGACACCGAGGCACCGGCGTGTGAACTTGAGCTTGTCTCTTATGAACCGAAACTTACCGTAAGATTATTCTTGCCTCACAGTCACAGACATGTCTACATTTAAACAGAACAATTCAAAACGAAACAAAACAGACTGCGTTCTGCTTATGTAATCCGTATGAAATGCGCATTTTTCTCTGGTGCGTTCACTAGCTTACTGCAAAGATCGCGAGTCAGCATCGTCAACTTCATCTTTGCAGGCGACAGTGACACAGGCAGAAAACACTTGTTTATTAATAAACAATTAAAATATCTCCTTGCTATATTTTACATATTCATAATCAATAGCCTACTTTTGCCGGTTCTTTGTGACAGCTTTTAGGTGCTTTATTGGCAGCGCCATCCTTACATATTACAACGTGTCACCACCGCATCACCTTTCTGCATTCCTACACTTATAAAATGCAATTCAATACGGAAGTAATCCAAGTATTCTGAATACAGTACTCAGATTGAGTAACGTAACGGAATACGTTACAAATTACATTTTGGGGCATGTATCCTGTATTCTGTAACGAAATACGTTTTAAAAGTATCCTTCCCAACACTGCACACTACTAACATCTACTATCGTTTACTTTCTTGTCAGGAAGTTTTATTAAATAGTAATTGTGCTTGTGATGTTGTGTTTAATGAGATCTAAATATTGTTGATGTAATCAACATGGCTGAAATATGTATGTACATAGATCTGACTGTTATCCCCATGTACTTTAATGGTCCAGTGGCAGAACTTTTGCCAAGCGTGTCAGAGGTTCTCGGTTCTAATCCGCACTAAGTAGTATAGTTTTCCCTCATCAAAACCGATTGTTTAGTAGTGGTTGTATATCAAGCAGGGACACGTTTTTTTGTGCATTATGTTTTGTGATTTCACCGTAACGAATTGAGACTCTCTCCGCAACGGATTGAAGCATGCGTCCGAGTAAAGACTGAGCGCGAGTCACAGCAGAACACTATCCGCGCCACTGATCGCAGCGGAAACAAGCACTTTGGTCACTTGATTTCAAAAACAACACATTTCAGATTGCCTCTTATTTAACAAATGAACTAAATGAATGCTCTACTAGAGTGAACTGGAGAGGTTTTACTTATTTGTATTGGTACATTCGTGACGCGAGATGTTTCAAAAGTGGTGGGGACACAATCGACCCTGGCAAAAAGTGGTGGGGACATGTCCCACCTGTCCCACCCGCAAATTACGCCTATGAAGGTATTTTCACACCATTGTCATGGATGAGCCGGCATATAAGAAGCAGAAACCTAGGAAAGCATTGTCAGAGAAAGAGGAAACGGCAGACTGACCGAGCGAGGAGTCAGACACGAGTAAACCTCGAACCTGCCACAGAATGGCCAGAACTGAGACAAACAGAAGCCTGCAAATCCGATACTGACCTGGGACCAGGAATCACAGATGATTGATTAGTTTTGGTGACTGATTGCGGCATAAGGTTTTAATACAAAGAAAATCGAACAATTAACTCTTTCCCTGCCATTGACAGAATATTCCGGATTTCTGTGTTAGTGTCACTGCACGTACAACGGGCATGCAGTTGCTGGGGTTTGGACGGGTCCCCACCTGCATTTGCACATCAACTGCCTCAGTTTGCTTGCTGTGTGTCTTGCCGTCTAAAGATCTAAAATAGCTAATAGTGTGTAAAATCTTGTGTGTGTGTGTGTGTGTGTGTGTGTGTGTGTGTGTGTGTGTGTGTGTGTGTGTGTGTGTGTGTGTGTGTGTGTGTGTTTGTGTGTGTGGGTTTTGTATAATGACATGCATATTACACTGGTATTACAACTTATGGGTGGTTTATGAGGACACTTCAAAAGTCCTCATAAATCAAATGGCTTAAAAAAACATAAAAAACAATGTTTTATTAAACATTTTAAAATGCAGCATGTCTCCTGTAAGGGGTAGGTTTAGGGATAGGGGCAGTGTAGGGGGATAGAATATATAGTTTGTCCAGTATAAAAACCCTTACGCCTATGGAGAGTCCTCATAATGCTGTTGCACCAACATGTGTGTGTGTGTGTGTGTGTGTGTGTGTGTGTGTGTGTGTGTGTGTGTGTGTGTGTGTGTGTGTGTGTGTGTGTGTGTGTGTGTGTGTGGCCTCTGAAATCGTAACCCGGGCCTGCATACAGACAGAGTTTTCTGCAGAGAAAAGTCTCACCCAGTGCCTTTATGTGCATCACTTACACACACACTGTTTCCTGTTATGATAATTTAGGTACAGATCTATACCATGGTGTGAAAAAGTCTTTCACCCCTAGATACCAGAAAACGCTTCAAGAAATAGATTATCAGGGCACATCCTGTCACACAAACATATGCATTTAAATTGAAGAAACTACTAGTTTTCTGAAAAAGTCCTAGTTTAATCGGTTTAAGTTCATGGAACCACAGAACTGAAAGGAGTTGCAAAGTGAGTTCAGTGGAGGAACAAGAAACATCTTCACCATCATTATTCATGGTTAGTAAATACTACTTCATAAAATCCATTGACACATTGTGTATAACTTTTTAGAGTGCTAACAAAACTCAAAGCAATATTTGACCGTTTACAGTAATTTTAGCAGATTTAATCAACATAGCTTTCTGAAGCCTCATGTCTCTCAAATCAGACAGTATCTCAATTCTCTCTTCATAAATTCACATATTCATTTCTCAATCATTATTGCAAATCATTCATTTAGATCATGTGAGTATATTAATCATAATTCAGTCTGTACACAGTAACATTCTGTGTCAAACTATATTATAATCTGAGACTCGTATTTACTTGTATCATTTCATTATCTTGTAAAAAGGAGCATTATAGGACTTCTTCAACGGAGGAGTTTGGATGAGTTGAATGTGAGTCCTGATCTGATCGCAGCTTCATTTCATAATTCAAATAACATTTGAGTGCTTAGGTCCAAATGTTAGGAGTGAAACTACTTCAGATCTTTTTCTTTTTGTCCTACAGTTGTGAATCTGTGAATGGCGATGGCATCTGTTAAAGAGCTGCTTCTGAACTCACTGGAGGACCTGAGTGGAGACCATCTAAAGAAGTTTCAGTGGCACTTAGAGAAGGATCATGAGTGTATAACAAAGTCTGATATGGAGAATGCAGATAGATTGAAAACTGTGGATAAGATGGTGGAGTGTTTCGGACCAGAAGAAGCTGTGAAGATCACGGTGAAGATCCTGAGGAAGATAAACCAGAATAATCTGGCTGAGCAGCTGGAGAACAAACACAAGCAACACAAGCAAGGTAATGCTTAATTCACTGTGACTGTAATGTAAAGGCAATATGAAGACATCTGGCACTGTTGGAGCTCATTCAAATTAAATGGTGTAAATTACCTAGTGAAATTTTTTTGGGTGATATTACAATTGCAATTCAATTACACTGTACGAGTGTTGAACATACATTAATATTATACTGATAACAAACTTTTAGTGATTTTAAACACATTGCAATGGCATTCCAAGTAAACTTTGAGTGTGCTAATAGCAGCAATATAGTGTGCTTCAAATTGGTTTAGGTAGCTTTCTAAATAATGCCAAAGCTTAAGAATTTGACATTTTGCAGACAACCCAGTATACCAGTAACTGACGTATCATCAGTTAGACAATGAGAACAGATATATATCGTTTGAATGTAGGAACTGTCATTCGGTCACTTCGGTCTGGAATCCGGGTCTCTGAAACTCAAGCTCAATCATTTAACCAGTGGTGCCACCACGCAGATATGCATCACGTAAAACTAGGGTTTCACTTTCAATCGGACACGTTCAGTTACATAACCGAGACTTTACTTTGTGTTCTTCCTTTATTATCACAGATTATATAGATTTAAAGGGATAGTTCACCTGAAAATGAAAATTCTGTCAGTAATTACCCACCCTCATGTTGTTCCAACCCCATAAGATTTTAGTTCGTCTTCGGAACAAAAATTAAGATATTTTTGATTAAATCTGAGAGCTGTCTCACTCCTCCTTAAGCTTCTATGGGATCGAAACTTGCCGCCCCAGAAAAGTTAGCAAAAAGGTGCCCTAGAATGGGGTTAGGGTTAGGAATGGGGTTATTTTATTATTTTATAATGTTTCCTGGGTTGCCCTTATAATGTTTGTATTTTTTTTTAGATCAAAAATAGTCATAATTTAGAAATAAAAGGCTTTTTTCCTAGCCTGATTGTAGCCTCTGATTTGAACACTCTGTTTGAAGGGGCGTGTCTGCTGTGGGATTCAGTGTAACCGGCCACTGCTGTGATTGGCTGGTGTGGGATTCAGTGTAACCGGCCACTGCTGTGATTGGCTGGTGTGGGATTCAGTGTAACCGGCCACTGCTGTGATTGGCTGGTGTGGGATTCAGTGTAACCGGCCACTGCTGTGATTGGCTGACATGCTTGCATATGAAATAACTATTACATGGGAAACTCTATCGAA
The DNA here is from genome assembly GCA_036326025.1 of Chrosomus eos. Lineage (NCBI taxonomy): Eukaryota > Metazoa > Chordata > Actinopteri > Cypriniformes > Leuciscidae > Chrosomus > Chrosomus eos. The sequence continues at coordinate 50,006,117 of CM070822.1, forward strand.
TACTTTTACTACAGCTATTAAACGTTTTTACTATTACAGCTATCGAGATTAACGAATCGTGAGATGTTTTTAAAGTATTTAAATTTATGAGCATTGTGATGAGCATTGAGCAGATGACAGTCTGTTGATCGCGAGACTGAAGATCTTATCATTGCAACGCAGTTTCTGCACTCTCTCTAATGCTTTCACCAATGCAAACACAATGATGTAAATATAGTAAGAGCTTCGTTTTGCAGTGTAACGAGTTTGGCAAAAGTCCAGATAAACTCGCGCTGTGTGGAAAGATTGTTATTGTGCAGTCACACTCGTGTTTATTTTCTCCAGTATCTTACACATTGATTGCTTTCTGTATATAATTTATTCACTGAGAGAAGCAGGGTTCTCAAGTTTTATCAAAAGCTTGGAGTGAGATCACATGCGGTTAGGGGAGGAGCCTTAATGAAGCCCCGCCCCACCCATCCCCGCCCACCCAATTTTACCCATTGTTCTTAATTAACCAGCAGAAATTGAAATTATAACAATTGGTAAATCTGATAAATGACAGAGCAATTCATCACATCAAATATACTCTTTAACGTTATATTTCAAAATTACAAATATATAACAAATTGCTCCAAGCAGCATTTTTCCCTGACATCTTTGAAAAATACAAATGCAATGGCAAAGATTAATGTATGTTTTGACAGGATATAAAATATTATCTCTGCTGTAATACATGTAGCCTTAATGTAACTAGAAACAGTATTAATACAGTATATAATATAAAATAAAATGAAGAAATACATTTTCATTCCTTCCCATAGCCACTAACATTTCCCTTAGTTTCAGATAACTGGCCAAACTGAGCCAAAACTTCTGTTGGCCTGGTTGCAAAGTAGTTGTAGAGATTTTACTGCATCAATAATAATGTATACGATGGGCTATATATTAAATGTTCTAGCCTAAAAATGTTAGGCGAGCTTTCTTCCAACTTACCTTCTCCATCACAACCTATGATCACGACGTGTGTTCGCGCGATGTCGCGGTGGCCAAGAATGTTCCGTCAACTTCCGTGTGTTCGCGCATCTATGTTGCTTAGTAACGAACGCAATCGGGCCGAGATACGGACGCGCTGGCGGCAGGAAACTTCACTTTGTGTGCCTGCGCCTCGTATACAACGTTATATAAAGCTTGCAGGACAACTTGGTTGGCATTGCCTTTTCAGCGTGAGAAATACACGGTGTGAGCGTGTGAACTGGTTGATTTGCGTGTGTCTCACGGCCAATGCGTGAGACTTGAGAACCCTGGAGAGAAGCCTGCTTGATATTGTCCCAGGTTAAAAAATAAGTCTGTGGTGAAATGGGCAGAGCAAACTTACAACTTTGAATTAAACTGTTGCGGTATCCGATTATATATAAACATCAACCACGCCTGTTGACATTTCTTTTCTGTGGGAAGGGTATGAAAAGTCCTCACCTCCTCTGCACAGCCTGGCTGGAACATAACATTTTTCTGCCATTTTCCCTATGATCCTCGCTTGTTTCTTCACCTGCAGAACTTCCGATGTTTCGGCTGCGCAGTTCCGCCTGGCATTGAACATGGGGCTGGCATATGCAAATCTTTGGAGGCGTACATATTAATGATCCCGACTGTTGCGTCACAGTCGGTGTTATGTGGAGATTCGCCTATTTTTCAGGGGTGTTTTTCAAAAACGAGATTTAAATAAGAAGGAGAAAACAATGGTGTTTGAGACTCACTCTATGTCATGTCCATGTAATGAACTCTTGTTAACTATGCCAAAATAAATTCAATTTCACATTCTAGGGCACCTTTAAAGACTGGGAATTGCAGAGAAAGGTCTCAATATAGGCGCAGTCTGGTAAGCGGTGGGTGAAAATAAACGCAAAACTGTATAGAACATGAAAGTGCTATGAAAAGTGCATGCAAGTTGTCTTTGGAAATTCTGCCCTTACAACACCTGTTAGCAGAAACAAACTAGATATTTCAGTTAATTCCTCACATTTTCTTTAGTTAGCACAAAAAGAAAGTATTATCTACAAAAAATTACAAATTAAATATATAGCATCATCTAAAAAATCATTCCCAGATTTGAAATACATGGTGAGACTTAGGTGTCTTTTGCTGCAATGACTGTAAAGGTTTCCTTCTGATGTGCCAAATCTGCAATACACATTACCAAATAGTGTGCACGAGTTCTGTTGTTTAGCAAAAGAAAAGCGAAACCGATTGTTGGTGAGTGTGATGGCATTGACTTAATGGTGTGTTTGAAACATAGATCAAGCATAGCGGTCTGACGTGTCAACTTCTGCTTCAACCAATGATAGAGGACATTGGGGCAGGCCAAGGGGGGTCAAGGTTTAGCTAGTGTTTTCAAGTCATGTCAGAAAGAATGTATTTATGAGATAAAATGCACATGAACATCAGCGTAACTCGTAATTATGAGTTTTGGGAACTTTGGATTTTCCGAGTTAGGTGTGTGACAGTGAGAAAACATGGATGTAGAGTCTGCCTCACATTATCTGAGACTTGATGATATATATATATATATATATATATATATATATATATATATATATATATATATATATATATATATATATATATATATATTAGGGGTGTAACGGTACACAAAAATCACGGTTCGGTACGTACCTCGGTTTTAAAGTCACGGTTCGGTATGTTTTCGATACAGCAAAAAGAAAGAAATGCCAGAGAAATTTCCTATTTATTAAAAGAAAAAATATTTTTTATATAAGTGTGAGTTTTCCTACATCTTGAAACGCAGGTTTAAATGGGGGTCATTTTTGAAGGATGAATAAATAATGTTTTGGTCATCACATTAAAAATGACATTTAAATATATATTTATTTATATAGCCTAATATTTATATAATATTTGAGTTTTGAAGTGCTGGAAAAAGATGTGTGAAGTACTTGAAAGCATTTCACTATTCCAGCCAAACTGGTTACAGTTAGTGTTACTATATTAAATCCATGGTGAATGTTGCTGATCTGTGGACTTAAAGCCTACTAGTTCATTCACGGCACAATGTTTCTCCTGGTTTCCACGTCAGCGCTGTTTGATCTTGAATAGAGATCTACGATTAATAACAGAGACATGTGAATATTTCTCTAGATCTCGCAGTGATGTTATTATTTCAGTGGCGAATTCAAATGCTTTCTTTACTGGATCTCTCAGCGCTGTGTAGTAACAGTGTCGCTTGATCGAGATCGGCTTGCGCTCATAGAGCTCGCGCTGCACAGATCTATGTTGCTGGTCCGAACTGCGGTCCGTAAAGCACAATATAATGAGTAGCACAGTTTCGTTCCGCTTTCATTACGTTTGCCATGTGATGTTGCACAACGTTGCAGGAAAATTGTTCTAAGGAATCGTTCGGCTTGTATGCGTACCGAACTGGAAGCCTTGAACCGAAACGGTTCAATACGAATACACGTACCGTTACACCGCTAATATATATACCGAATAATATATATATAATATATTTGTGTGTGTGTCTCAGTTCCATAACTGTGTAAAATTAATCTGTTGTGCATACGTACTGTACATACAGTGTATTTTTGGCACATACATGTGCGTGTGACAAACTCCTGTACACTCACTGGACACTGAACAAGCAATTTTTTTTACATATGCAAAAAACACAATTTCTTAAAGACTTAATAGTTTTGAATGAATGCTTTTGCAAGAGATGTCTGATGTTTTGTGTGTGTGTGTGTGTGTGTGTGTGTGTGTGTGTGTGTGTGTGTGTGTTGTGTGTGTGTGTGTGTGTGTGTGTGTGTGTGTGTGTGTGTGTGTGTTTTGAGTGTAAAGTGTCAAGAAATAGTTTAGATAAATAGAGCAATAGTTTCAGAATATCACTATTCTGTGTTTAATATCACTATTAGTAAGGATAGTATGATCACTGTATAACTTAAATGCAAGATATTTAAAGTGTACCTAAAGTATACTAGCAATAGTTCTATTTTAACACAATCAAATATGCTTAAGTATATCTTTAATTGGACCTCAGCACAATTTCCAGTTAACTAAAGTGCATTAAGCACAACATTACTTTAACAGATTTAGCAGACTTTAAGTATACCAAAAGTACATACATATGTAATACATTTGTAGTATATTTAGCATAAAATAAGTGTATTTCAAATACATTTAAGTATATTCATTTTTCATTAGAGTTATCACTGCCTGTACCCGGAAACAAACAAAACAATATAAGGCAAGGCAAGTTTATTTATATAGCACATTTCACACACTATGGTAATTCAAAGTGATTTACATAGAAAGGAATAAAAATAATCACAAAATAAAAGCAAGGAAAATTAAAAAAAGTTATTCAAAATGCTTTACATAGAAAGGAATTAAAATGTCACTCTATGGCAATTCAAAGTGCTTTGCATAGAAAATACACACAAAATAAAAGCAAGGGAAATTAAAAAGTTATAAAAGGAATTTAACGAGATAAATGTTACTGTTCTAAAATTAATTAGAGTAAAATGATTTAAAGTAGTAAAAAGATGATACATAGAATAAACTTCTCATCTAGCAAAACACCAGTTTATCTTATTTTGCATATACTTTTATAGATATGTAACGATTCACTCGCAACCAGTTGAAAATCGATACAAATGTGTGACGATTCAAGTCGGTTGAAATGTTAAACGAATCGCGATACTTTTAAACTGCAGGGGTGTTTACTGTAGCCTACTGTGAAGTTGTGAACCTCGATTTACACACCAGCAAGCACACACTGGCGCGAAGCTAGCAAGTGTTTTTACTTCATTCATGGAACTTGAGCTTGTGTGAGCCAAGCTCAACTTCCATAGGAATGAACTGAAAACGCTCGGTTTGCTCCGCTCGCGCCAGTGTGGACTGTTGTGCACGTGCCGTCAAACACATGGCGACGGCAAGCGTAGATGTTGACGTTGACTCATTAAAATCGGAGCTGTGGCGGCATTTTGACTGTCCGTAGACTAATAATAATCACCACCGTGAGAAGCACAAGTCACCTCCGTTTTCATGTAAAAGGCATTAATACGACAAGTGCGAGAGCCACGGAGATCACAAGGTGCATCAGTGTTTCCGTGGCAACCAGGTGTTGTTTTTATTTTACTCTCTCTTCTCTAAATGTGTACATGGATATAGTTGTACCAGTGCCCACCCTCTTGACCAGACAGACAGAAAGACAACCTTGTTGGGATTTAATTTTTTTTATTTCAATGTAGTTTTTTTATTTGACAAATATATTTTAAAATTAAAAATAAATGTGCATTATTTTGTCTGAGAAATAATAAAAGGGACACTTTTTCATTTATAATTTCTTAAATTAATCACTTGTTAAAAAAATCGTGAGAAAATCGTATCGTGAAACCAGTATCGTGAATCGTATCGCATCGTGAGTTGAGTGAATCGTTACATCCCTATACTTTTACTCTTACACTGTGTCTGTGGTGTTTATTCAGCGCTCCTACGAATTCCATTGGACGTCTACGATGGACCCGATTTTTCCCTAAAATCAGACAGAAGGAGCTCTAGGACTGACCTCAGGTTCACTGCCCCATCAGTCCGAAGAGTTTCTAATTTTACAAATGTTTAAATTATTAAAACGGTCTTAATTAAAACCCTTAATTTAAACTTCTGCAAGCAACTTGTACATGCAAAGGCTCATTTCAATAACCCTAACCTAACCCTAATACAGTCTCATGTTAGATGTCAATCTTTAATCAAAAAGCTTTTAATAATATTGGTCAGTATGGTCTGAAGTTGATCTAAGGAATTATAAAAAAGAAAGTTATTTAGATATTTTAAAACGGAAACCAACTGCATTCAAGTCAGCATTAGTCAAGGTGTTTCCATCACCCTATTCATATACATTGTTGAATATGGCAGACGTTTTTATCACACATGCGCTGCAGTTATTTTGGCAATGGGAACTGCAGACCAGGTTACAAATTACAATGTTTTTTTTTAAGAATTAATGAAAAAAAAAACATGATCACTTAGTCTTTGCTGTCTTTTCTCCTCTTTTTTAAAGGCTCAAGCGCAGATGAAAGACAAGCTCCTCCTCATGATTACACAGGGACCATCTGCAGACTGAAGGACAAATTAAAAACGGACTACAAGCGGATATTGGTTGGTAATTTAGAGACGGGTCATCAGAAAAACCTGAACGATATTTACACTGATTTATATGTGGTGGAGAATGAGACTGGAGGAAGAGTGAACGACCATGAGGTGATACAGATCGAATTGAATCATAAACAATGTAATGCCAAGGACACACCGATCCACTGCAATAATATTTTTAAAGTCCATGATGGTCAACGAAACTCAAAGGTACTGACGATGGGGATCGCAGGGGTAGGAAAAACTGTCTCTGTCAATAAATTCATCCTTGACTGGGTTGAAGGAATAGAAAATCAAGATATAACCTTCATTTTTCCACTGCCATTCCGTGAGCTAAACCTGATTACAAAGAACTGCAGTCTCATGGAAATGCTTCACGAATACTTCTTTAGTGATGATAAAGAACTGCCTTCTCTTCCTAAAGGTGATGGTAAAGTCTTGTTCATTTTTGATGGACTGGATGAATGTCGCTTCCCTCTGAGGTTTAAAGAGGGTGGTAGATTTACAGATGTTCACAAAAACACAACAGTGAGTAAGATAGTTACAAGCCTCATCAAGGCACATCTGGTTCCCTCAGCTCTCATATGGATCACATCCAGACCAGCAGCAGCCAGTCTGATACCCCGAAGCTACATTAATCAGGTGACTGAAGTGCGTGGCTTTAACAATGAGCAGAAAGAGCAATACTTCATCAAAAACAGCAGTCCTGAGCTTGCTGTGCACATCATCAGTCACATCAAGAAATCCAGGAGCCTGTACATCATGTGCCATATTCCTGTCTTCTGCTGGATCTCTCTCACTGTTCTCCAGCCTCTACTGGCTCGACAGAGCAATGACAAAACACCAACAACTCTCACAGGAATGTACATAAGCTTCTTAATTTCTCAGCAGCAACAGATGAAAGAAAAATACTATAATGACTCTGAACCTTTTGATAATATTATTCTGAAGCTTGGGAGACTGGCCTTTCAACAGCTGGAGAAAGGTCAACTAATTTTCTACAAAGAAGAACTTAAGAAGTGTGGACTAGATGTTAATAAAGGGTCAGTGTACTCTGGGTTATGCACTCAAATGTTTCAGGAGGAAAAGGTTTCAGCCAGAAGTGTTTACAGCTTTGTACACCTCAGCGTACAGGAATGCCTGGCTGCTCTCTATGTGTTTTTTATTAACAAACACAAGAAAGCAAACCCATTTGTTCAATACTGGAAAGAAATGACACAGAAACTCTCCAAAAAAACACTATTTCAGCTTCATAAGGTTGCAGTCAAGAAGGCTTTGAAAAGCAAGAACGGACACCTGGACCTTTTCCTTCGGTTCCTCCTGGGTCTCTCACTGGAGTCCAATCAGAGTGACCTGAAGGAACTACTGCCAGGACTGGAACTGAAAACAGAGAACGTTAAAGACACTGTTGACTATATCAAAAAGAAAATAGAGAAGGAGAAATCAGTAGAGAGGACCATCAATCTCTTCTACTGTCTGAGTGAACTGAAAGATGACTTTGTGGAGGAAATCCAGAAGAATCTGAGCTCAGGAAATCTTTCAGCAGATCTCTCCTCTGCTCAGTGGTCTGGTCTGGTGTTTGTGCTCCTGATGTCAGAAGAGACTCAAGAGAAGTTTGAACTGCAGAAATACAGAAGATCTGATGAAGCGCTGATGAGACTGCTGCCAGTTATCAAAAACACCAGAAGAGCACTGTAGGAGGCTTCTTTACAATCATTTATAAACACTGTTAGTCTTTTTAATTGGGCCTTAATCTTACATATGTCATTTGCTGGCTAAGACTCTTCAGAAAAAAAAAGAATAAATATAAATGTATCAATGTGTGTGATGATATTTAAGGAACACTCCACCGTTTTTGAAATAGGGCTTATTCACATTCTTTCCTACATTTAGATAGGTGTGCAAATGCATTTTTGTCTCAGTGCATGTATTGTTTTAGTTTGACAGGGTCGGCGCTAGCTTAGCTTAGCACAATGAATGGAATCCTTTGTTGCCAGCTAGCATGTCCTGAGTAAAAGTGATATATATTTTTTTAAAAACACGTAATTACTTCTTGTGGCCTGCGTATTCACAACGAGTACAAATAGCGATGCAGATTAACACTAGGCGATTTCCTAGGCAGATATTGACTTGGGACTATATTAGGGGGAAGCACAGGCGAAGCACTGCTGCTTAGGCGAAGCACTGCTACTTGGGATTTCATGTGTTGCGTGATATCTCTGCGCCCAAGTAGCAGTGCTTCGCCTAAGCAGCAGTGCTTCGCCTGTGCTTCCCCCTAATATAGTCCCAAGTCAATATCTGCCTAGGAAATCGCCTAGTGTTAATCTGCATCGCTATTTGTACTCGTTGTGAATACGCAGGCCACAAGAAGTAATTACGTGTTTTTTTTTGTTTTAAAAATTATCACTTTTACTCAGGACATGCTAGCTGGCAACAAAGGATTCCATTCATTGTGCTAAGCTAAGCTAGCGCCGACCCTGTCAAACTAAAACAATGCATGCACTGAGACAAAAATGCATTTGCACACCTATCTAAATGTAGGAAGAATGTGAACAAGCCCTATTTCAAAAAACGGTGGAGTGTTCCTTTAAATACCAAAGTAGCTCCATTATCATGCAAGTTGAGTCAGACATCAGGTAAAACTCCTTCAATGATTCAGGAACCTCAGTTTTAACCCTTTTTAATATTCCTAATTGTATGAATAATTATAGAAACTAAAAATACAGGTTCCCTTTTGTTGTCACTCCGAGTTACGACGAATGGGGTTTCGCTTAGAAAGCCTATAAACTTAGAGTATTACAAAACGAGCCAATGGCAAAAAAATGCCATGGGTCTGCGGAATTTGCATGGTGCAACTCCGCCCCACCTCGTGGGTATAAAAGGAGGACGCCAGCAACATGCAGATATGTTTTCGCTTCGGAGCCAAGTGTATTCTTCACTCCACTAGCCATCTCTGATCAACTGTCAGCTACGAGACGAGCGACTCTCCGGTGTTGGTGTGACGGCGTTCTCCAGCGAGTGCACACTGCCTGCTGATCTGTGCAGTGATCTGCCAGTGAGTGGGTTTCTCCCTGGGCGCTTCAACATCCGCAGAGTTTGCCTCTCACAAAGGAGCTTGCACGCGGCACATCGTTTTAAAGATGCCTCATCTGTGCACTTCTGATTGTGGTAGACTCATTTCAGACTCTGATGGGCACGATCGCTGTTCTACGTGTTTGGGCATTGATCAAGCTAGAGCAGCGCTCGTGGATGATTCATGTTCTCTTTGCGGGAACATAAGCATCGCTTCATTATGGTCGAGACTCAGTGATCTCGCAAGAGTGGGAGTCCCCTCATCCAAACCCCGATCTACTTCCTCCTTCGGCTGGTGGCCAGTGTAGCGAACCTACATAATAATAATATACATAAAATGTATTAAAGGGGGCCGGAAGGCCAATTTAGCTCAAAGGGAATGATTCATCGATTTGCAATGAATCATTGACCGAATCACTATGGAACCGAGCAAATGACTCGTTTAGAGTTCATTTGAACGGGCCGTAATTTTAACCTTGGCAACAGATATTTATCCAATTTATAGTGAAACACTATGTATTAGCAAGGTAACTTTAGATCGGCAGTACAAGACATTAAATGTGTAAGCAAAACACAAGACAAATATCTTTTCAAATATATTGACGACTTTATTAACTATTCTAAACACATAAAACTAATGTCTAAACCCAATCACACACACACATTCATTCAAGGCGCAGAGGAAGAGAGAGAAAGAGTGAGTTTTCAGAGTGAGATGCACTTTGTAAGACATAAACCTGAACGAACCACCAAGCATTAATTGAAACCTTCGTTTCTTAGACAGGTTATTCAATTTAAATTAAAAAACACCAGTTCAGCTAGAGTCTGGAGGTTACTTGCTTGTCCTTTGCGTTGCTTAGGCCAGGGAATTCCCTATTTGAGGTGCTTCGTCAGAGGGGTTTCCCGGCCGGGTCCGCGTGGCTGGTTGTCTTTGGAGTGCCTGGCTGGAGTTTCTGAACCGCCGGTCACGTGATGTGTTGGCGGATGGATGAACAAGAGTCTTTACAGTTCGAAGTGCGTTGCAGGAGAGACGTGTAAACGAACTTTACAGCAAAACTTAACTTAGAACGAGACTTTTAACGAGAAAATAAAATAAAGGAAGAAATGAAAGTAAGAGATGAGATGGTTTGAATGAAGCTGTTTAAACTCCGATCTTGATGGGTTTGTCTGCTGGCTTGGTCTAACTTGGTCTGGTCGATGTAGTGTACGAACATGAACACTCTCTTGCTGTTTTTTGATAGAGAGAGGCACCAACTTAATTTAACACAGAACCGACTCAAAACCGAACTGAACCGAACCGAAACTGAACTGCTCTCTGAACCGAACTCTGGACTCAACTCTGAACGGCTTTGTTCGGGTCTTTAACTTAAAGTTAGTCCAACCTCTTTTGGAGAATTCTGACCAATGAGACAATGGCATCATTCTAGGAGGTGGACTAGTTCCTACTTATCATAAATCATCTGGGATCTGCTAGCACTAAGCAGAGAGAACAAGAGATCACAGTTTAAACATTATAGATTATTATACTCATACAAAGCATTTTACACAGATTTCACTCAAGCCATCTTAAGAATTAAGAATATATGATCTCACTGATATCAAACAAGACACACTTTCATTCATCCATCTAAAGTAACAACATTTGCATGACTTGTATGCTATCTAGTATAATAGACACATACATAGCTACAATATAGGATTAGGTAGTGGAACAATGTTTGATTATAAGTTCGTCAAGAATTGTTCTGGGATGAGTTTATGCATTTTTATATGAGAAGTCTCTTGACTCTGTGGGTTTTAAGAGGTCTCAACAATGAGGTCATTCAAAAGTCTTCAAGCAGAGGGAAGTCTGTTTTACATCTCGGTGTCATGTTCGGCAGTGGTAATGCTGAGGGAGGTCAAAGGTGTCAGTTTCCTTGGTCCCTGCGGGCCATAAAATCCTTTCTGAGGGGTTCTTTTATGGCTATTTGGAGCCAGTTTTGTGACGTTGGAATGTGTTCAGATCTGGATTGCTGAATCACATTTGAATGAATCCCATGAGAGATTAGAAAGATTAATTTGTGTTTGGTTCATCCGTAAATTCGCTACATATTTCCCCCCTTCGATCGATGATGGATTGATGAGAGAAGACATCATCGAACGCTGGAGAAACAGAAGAAGCAAACACACACAGCAAACAACAAGGCAACACCTCCCTGACTGGTCACTTTACTGGTGCAGGGCATTAGATTATCTAGGCCTAAACAGGTTCACTCTCTCAATATAGTCAATCATGTGGAAAAAGTTTAGTTCAATTTTAGGACCGTAATTCTAGTTTGTTTTAAAACGGTGATTGATCAACTTTGTGACTAAATTTGATTTGTTTGTTTTATTCTCTTCTAAATTGTTCTAAGTTTAGACCAATTTACCTTTCAAATTTTGATTCGAATGATGCAGAGAGTTCTCTAGGCTAACATTCGTTTTAAGGTGACTTGCAAACATCAGGCGTGGTGCGTCAATCCTTATATGGTAACCTTGACCCTTATGGGGTAACAGGGATTTTACCTAATAAAAGAAGAAGAAAGGGAAGAGGTAAAACAAAACAAAGCAGTTGAGTGACTCCTGTATGGCTACTGTTGTGCAGTGTCAGGTGTCACAATGTAATGAGAGGGTTACACTTGTTGGGTGTATTGCTACATGTTTCCTATGGAAAGGATAGCTAAGTCAGTGTTGCGATTTCAGTGTCTACCTGTGGGAAGAACATGTTTGTTGGATGTTTTTCATGGTAGCTGTGTTTAACTTGTGTATGTTAGTGGTACAGTGTAGTGTAGTGCAGGTACTGCATGTATACTGTATGTATGTCAGATCTGTCTCAGTCTGTTTTGCTCCCCCCTTTTGCTTGATGGTTAAGCTTTGATGGGCTTGTTGCATCTTTGCCTTGGAAAGGGATCTTCTGTGATCTGCTGGGGGTCAGTCCAGTAAGGCAGGAAGTTCTCTGGCAGACATTGGGAGATGGTTTGGCATGGATGCGTGAAGCTGTAGTGCAAAACGTGGTCTCCTTTGTTGCCTTCCTCTTGTGATGCCTTCTGGTTGTGACAGACTTTCTGACCTTCTGTGCTTACTGTCGTTGCTGTAGCACACACATGGTTCTTGAGTTTGGAGCTTGTGGTGTGATGGGTAACCAGGATGGTGTTTTCTGGTACCTCGGGGTGTTTGTCAGTGGTTGACTGTGAGAGACCACTTCGTTCTGGGTTGTTGTGGAACAGGTGGTCGTCTCAGGAAGGTGTACAAGGTGATCACTGGTCTTCTGTGTTCAGCTTGTCTTTGATGAGCACTTGCAGTTGCCTCCGTAGGTGCTCCATGTCTTCTGCGGGGAGACTGTCGTGTTCTTGGGCACACTCAGTGGGGTGTTTGGCTGAGTGGTGCGGAGGTGGGTTTCGTTGTCGCTTACCCACATAGAATGCTTTTGGATGCACTCGTTGATTCCAGTTGTTTCCTTCTGGTGGGTCCCATGACTTTTCCATGTGGTTGGAGTGGTAGAAGTCATCGGCATGGGAGTCACGTTCTCTGTGCTCCTTACGAAGGACTGTGGTGTTGTCATGCCACTGGGTGTCTTCCAGTGCAAGGCTTGTGTCTTGGCTGATGGAGTTTGAAACTGTGGATGTTTTCAAACCTTTCTTTGAGGACATCTTTTGTTTGAGGTAGGCCTTGTGTGTCAGGTCACGTAGCTGCTGAATCGTCATTGTGCCTGGGCAGGCCATGATGCCAAGATGATGACTCAAACCAGGGTGCAGGTTTCTCAGGAAGAGGGTTTTGAAGTTCACATCCTCTTCAAGTTCAGGTTTGTTATGTCCACCTAAATATGCTTGTCGAAAGCGGCGGTAATAGGCTTGGGGAGTCTCTTGACGACATTGTTTGGTTTCCAAAGCGATTAACACACCGTGTTCTGACTCTGGACCTGTGAATTCTTTAATCATTGTCTCACGTAGTAGCTGGTAGTTTGACATGACATTAGCAGGTTGTCGGTCTAGGAAGCTTCGTACCTCTGGACTGGATGTGGATCTGATGAGGTAAAACATGTCTCTGTCAGTCATATGGGGTCTCACCTCAAGGTGGAAGTCGATATCTCGGAGGTAGGCCTGGATGTCGGGACCCTCTGTGGAGTTCGGGTTGAACTGAGTGATATTCTTAACCAGCTGGTTGAGATCTTTAACGGTCATCCCTGTGCAGCTTGGGCATCTGCCTGGATGAGCTCTCTTCGTTTGTTGGCAGTGAACAGTTCTGTGGTGAAGGCTGGTGACGTTTTGGGTTGTGGCCATTCACTTCTTTCACTGTATGCCAGTTCTTGGATGGAGGACTCTGTTCTGCTCAGCAGGGGTGATGCTGAGGGAGGTCTCTCCCTTCTTGGCTCTGGTTTCTGTTGGAAAATGTGCTGGAGTTCATCTCTGACCGCGTAGAGCTCGTCGTTGGCGGCGTCTCGCTGTTGGATCAGATGGTCCATTTCAACGCTGCACCTTTGCAGGTGGTCTTCCAGAGCAGTGATTTTAGAGTTCTTACTTTCAATGTCAGCTTTGGCTTTCTCTAGCTGATGTTCAACAGCCTGGAGTTGGTTCACCAGGTGTTTCTGGACAGTCTTTGACTCTTGTTTGTCACGTTCAGTGACTGCAAGGGCTTCTTGGAGCTTGTCAACTTGTGTCTTTGTTTCTTGCTCCGCTTCGTCAGACACTTTGAGTTTGTCTTGAGCTTTACCTTTGAGCTGGTCTTTGCATTGTTGAGTGTGCATCAGCTCTCTCAGGAACTCGGTGGTCTTGGAGTCATCCTGGACTTTCACTTCCAGCTTGTCTATGCGGTTCTGGGCACGTGTCAGCTCCTCCTGTAGGTGGGTGACGTGCTGGTGGCTTAGGTTTAGCTGGGCTGTGAAGGCATTGCTTAGGGAACAGGTTATTTTGGTTAGTTCCACATGGTTTTGGTTCTGGCTTGAATCATGTGTCAGGAATCTTCTCAGAATTATGATTATTATTAAAAATAATAACAGTTCAATTGTCTTTGGTGTGAGGCAGTCTGTAATGCCTCTGAGCCAGGCGTCCACGTCTTCCCGTTGGGCCGTGGGGTTTGTCGTCCACGACATGTTGGCACGCTTGGTGAAGAGACTGACACAGATCTGTGTGTATAAGCCTATATGTGGTTGAACGGCTAAGTGTCGTTCAGTAATTGTACATCAATAGTGAAGTGTCGCGATGTCTAAGTGTTGGTCTAAGTGTACACAGTGAGGCTAGTGATGCGAAGATCTCGTCACTCAACTGGGTAAATGAAAGAGAGAGAAAAAGGTTAAAACAAATCTCAATGGAAAGAAACTTTTTTTTTTTCAATGGGAGAAATATTTTTATAAATATTTTCTATCAATGAAAAGCTGGTTTCAACTCGTGGGGTGAGGACTTAGTCGCTCAACTGAGTAAGGGACAAAGAGAGAAAAGTTAACAACCAATTTCAATGAGGGACAAAAAAACAAAAAGAAAATTATTAACTAGGGGAAGTATTAATTTCTCATAAATGTTTTTATCAATGAAAATTGTTGTTCCGGAAAGGTAAACAATATTATTGCTTATGTTTGCGAGGGAAAATAATACAATAATGATGTTGATACCTCTTCTCTGAGTTTGACAGGATTGACACACACACCTTCAGTTCGACCGCTTACAGCAGGGTTTACAGCAGGGATGCTTTGAAGGCGGAGTTTGCTCAGTACTTGTCTCTGTTACTTGATCTTGGATAAGATGTCAAAGTTTAGATTGCTTACAAATGCAGGGAGAGTATGAAGAACACAAGAGGGTTTGATTAAAAATCAAATATCTAATAATCTGTTTGTTGGGACAGATTATATTTGTCTCTTTTAGAGTCGATTGGTGGTTCTTCCAGGTTTGTTCCTACAAATGTGAAGAATAAGATGGAATAAAACAGGACAGAACAGGAAAGACGTGATGAGGAAGAAATGAAGCAAGGAGGTTGGATCCCGCTACCTTTACGTCTACCACGAGTATAGAATTGATAGTTGAGGAACAACTAAACACACAAATAAACTTTTGTAAAAGACGATTGTCTCTGGTTTATTTGAAACTCGTATGGAGAGGGTAATGTCCCCTATTGAAGCGTCCCGAAAATTAATTAATCAGAACAAATATAGTGGTTAAGTTTATAACCAACAGGACGAAAGGATAAAACGCAATGACAATAATGAGCAAGTCTGAGTCTAACACTATTTTTGTAATAGTAATAACAACTTTCAAATTTTAACTTTCAGAGTTCAAGACTTATTCACCTAAAGTGATTAGATCTCAACGAGAAATTTAGAAATTATGAAAATTATGAAATTAGAATTATTAAAAATAAATCTAGAAATCATTAAAAATGACCTGTCTAGAAAAATAGAATTTCAATTTTATTTTAACATTTCCTTGTTCTTCAAAACATATTCTAAATTTGACAATTAATAATCATAAACCAGCATTTTCTCTTCAAGTAAAATGCAGGTAAAGTAATTAATAATTGTAAACCAATATTACCTTTCTTTAAAATCAAATTCAAAATTGACAATTAATAATAGTTAACCAGCATTCTCTTTTTCAAGTAACATGCAGGTAAAGTAATTAATAATTGTAAACCAATATTTCCTTTTCCAGTAAAATATAGGTAAAGTAAAGAGAGAGGTAAAAGAAAAACGAAGAAAAGAGGTCTAAAAGTCGAGGTGTTTAAATGGTTAAATCAATTTAACTTGTTCAAACAGACACTGTAGTTAACTGCTGGGGTTAGTATTGATAACTGATGCTAAAGGCTTTAGCACAGACCTCAATGTGAACAATGCTCAGGTTAGCTTAGCTTAGCTAGCGTTTGTTTACACCGAGGGTTGGGTCAAAGTTCACCCGGAAACGTTTGGCCAAGACTTCCGTGTCACGATCGTAACTATAGCGACCAAACGAACGCTAGTGGGCGAACCGGGAATTGCAGACAGTTGGAAAACAATTTGTTACAGTTCCATGCAATATGGGAGCATTTCAATGTCCACAGAACATGCATGTACAGTAACAATCGATCCTATTACGGGAAATGTCGGCGCATTTCACACTGTTCAAATAAGATACACCACTCGTAGCTGGGTTTTACGACGTGGGGCTTCACTCAGTTTGTCAAGAGTGATATTAACTTTAAGCAAGCGACAGCTTTGCGTTATAATAGATGTAATTAGGACGACCTCGGCGGATCGTCTCTGTGCAAGTTTATCTAGGCACATAAAACAATAACTGTTGGTTCAGTTTCAATGGCAAGCTTTACTTGATAACGAATTTAAATAACCACTATTCAAATTACACTCGGACATGCGCAATGTTACACGAGAATTATTTGAACGGACACAAACAGATAAGATTAGTTAAGCCTCGCTGTTTATCACGGGGATCAGTGGGACACGCACTGAATCAGATAAATAAATATAAGGCTTATGACTAACTTAGATGAGGAACACGCTCATCGCTCTGTGAGGAGAATATTAGTCCTTATAACGTTAGGGTTATTTTAATTACTGCAGTTTGATTTCGTTCAGTTCTCTAACTGATATAAACACACACACAACGTTACAGCTTTCCTGAAAGACTCTGGAACACGCAGAAATCGAACAGCTCTAACGAGGTATTTCTGGAAATGAGGAACACGCTCAATTCTTACCTTATCGTAGTGTGAGGTTTTATATCTTATTTACTGCAGTTAACAAGAGAGCAAATA
This sequence comes from Chrosomus eos, assembly GCA_036326025.1. NCBI lineage: Eukaryota > Metazoa > Chordata > Actinopteri > Cypriniformes > Leuciscidae > Chrosomus > Chrosomus eos. The sequence goes on from CM070822.1 coordinate 50,023,085, forward strand.
GGGCGGCAGACTAGACTTTCCAGCTTTCTCTGGGAGCTTCACTCACAGACAACAGCAGCAGCAGCACTCATTCAAACGGGGCGCGCGCTGCGCGCGTCACACACAGACTCTCAGAGAATCGGATCTCTCATCCGCACAATATGAAAAGATAAATCTTGATAATATTCTTACAATTTAGGTTGAACTGCCCGCATTCTCCACCAAATAATGTAGCGAACCTACATAATAATAATATACATAAAATGTATTAAAGGGGGCCGGAAGGCCAATTTAGCTCAAAGGGAATGATTCATCGATTTGCAATGAATCATTGACCGAATCACTATGGAACCGAGCAAATGACTCGTTTAGAGTTCATTTGAACGGGCCGTAATTTTAACCTTGGCAACAGATATTTATCCAATTTATAGTGAAACACTATGTATTAGCAAGGTAACTTTAGATCGGCAGTACAAGACATTAAATGTGTAAGCAAAACACAAGACAAATATCTTTTCAAATATATTGACGACTTTATTAACTATTCTAAACACATAAAACTAATGTCTAAACCCAATCACACACACACATTCATTCAAGGCGCAGAGGAAGAGAGAGAAAGAGTGAGTTTTCAGAGTGAGATGCACTTTGTAAGACATAAACCTGAACGAACCACCAAGCATTAATTGAAACCTTCGTTTCTTAGACAGGTTATTCAATTTAAATTAAAAAACACCAGTTCAGCTAGAGTCTGGAGGTTACTTGCTTGTCCTTTGCGTTGCTTAGGCCAGGGAATTCCCTATTTGAGGTGCTTCGTCAGAGGGGTTTCCCGGCCGGGTCCGCGTGGCTGGTTGTCTTTGGAGTGCCTGGCTGGAGTTTCTGAACCGCCGGTCACGTGATGTGTTGGCGGATGGATGAACAAGAGTCTTTACAGTTCGAAGTGCGTTGCAGGAGAGACGTGTAAACGAACTTTACAGCAAAACTTAACTTAGAACGAGACTTTTAACGAGAAAATAAAATAAAGGAAGAAATGAAAGTAAGAGATGAGATGGTTTGAATGAAGCTGTTTAAACTCCGATCTTGATGGGTTTGTCTGCTGGCTTGGTCTAACTTGGTCTGGTCGATGTAGTGTACGAACATGAACACTCTCTTGCTGTTTTTTGATAGAGAGAGGCACCAACTTAATTTAACACAGAACCGACTCAAAACCGAACTGAACCGAACCGAAACTGAACTGCTCTCTGAACCGAACTCTGGACTCAACTCTGAACGGCTTTGTTCGGGTCTTTAACTTAAAGTTAGTCCAACCTCTTTTGGAGAATTCTGACCAATGAGACAATGGCATCATTCTAGGAGGTGGACTAGTTCCTACTTATCATAAATCATCTGGGATCTGCTAGCACTAAGCAGAGAGAACAAGAGATCACAGTTTAAACATTATAGATTATTATACTCATACAAAGCATTTTACACAGATTTCACTCAAGCCATCTTAAGAATTAAGAATATATGATCTCACTGATATCAAACAAGACACACTTTCATTCATCCATCTAAAGTAACAACATTTGCATGACTTGTATGCTATCTAGTATAATAGACACATACATAGCTACAATATAGGATTAGGTAGTGGAACAATGTTTGATTATAAGTTCGTCAAGAATTGTTCTGGGATGAGTTTATGCATTTTTATATGAGAAGTCTCTTGACTCTGTGGGTTTTAAGAGGTCTCAACAATGAGGTCATTCAAAAGTCTTCAAGCAGAGGGAAGTCTGTTTTACATCTCGGTGTCATGTTCGGCAGTGGTAATGCTGAGGGAGGTCAAAGGTGTCAGATTCCTTGGTCCCTGCGGGCCATAAAATCCTTTCTGAGGGGTTCTTTTATGGCTATTTGGAGCCAGTTTTGTGACGTTGGAATGTGTTCAGATCTGGATTGCTGAATCACATTTGAATGAATCCATGAGAGATTAGAAAGATTAATTTGTGTTTGGTTCATCCGTAAATTCGCTACACCAGGGTGACCTGAGGGTGACGGTGTGGAACAAGGTGCCGACTATCTGTCCGCGGCCCACACCCCCCTCTACAGTGACGCCACCCGCCAGTGTCCAGGGGATTCCCGCGGGCGCATCTTCGGATGTCCCGTGTGTTTCCTATGGCGCTCCAGAGGAAGATGCGATGTCTATCGCAGCCTCACAGGGTGGGCAAGAGTCTTTAGGGAGTGCATACGGTGTTTTCCGAGTCAGATCCTGAGATGGGTCGGGGCGGCAGTGGCTCAGTGGTTCATGTAGGTTGTCTACAAACCAGAAGGTTGGTGGTTCAATCCCCGGTACCACCTGACCAAGTGTCGAGGTGTCCATGAGTAGAGGAAGCCGCAGGAAGGCACAACCGCTCTCTCCAGCCCCGCCCCCCGCTAAACGCCGGGCCAAGCGGCGCTCCTGAGACGGGCAGCTTAGGGATGGGAGTCAGTTCTTTTCAGGAAATGGTAGCAGGACCAGTATCTTTTGTTCTACACTCCCCGCTGCTCACCCCCGGGTGGGCAGCACCCTAATGTGGTAAAAGAAAGAACTGACATCCCCATCCCTGAGCACACAGAGTTCTCAGATGACAGTGTGTGCCGCCCACGGGCCTTGCCACTCTCGTCCCCCTCTGTCGCCAGACCACTGTCAAAGCAGGCCCCCGCGGAACGATGGTCCTTCTCTGGCCTCCTCTGTCAGGTTGCGGTGTATGACCGACCATGCCCCCACACCGGGCCGCTATGCCGTCCACGTCCGCGCCAGTCATCCCGCTTCGCTGCCCCACCGAGCATCCTGAACCGCTACCTTCACAGCCTGCCATTCAAAATGCTGCCAAACACATCTTTGAGTGTGTGTGGCACCAGGATTGGTTTGCATCGATCAACCTGAAGGACGCCTACTTCCATGTCTCCATTCTCCCTCGAAACAGACCGTTCCTGTGGTTTGCTTTCGAGGGGCAGGCATACCAGTACGCGGTTCTCCCTTTCGGGCTTGCCCTGTCTCCTCGCGTCTTTTTGAAGGTCGTCAAGGCAGCCCTTGTTCTTCTCTGGGAACATGGGGTTCGCATCCTGAACGTTCTCGACGACTGGCTGATACTAGCTCACTCTCGAGGCCAGGTTTGCGAACACAGGGACCTAGTGCTCCGGCACCTAGCTCGTCCCGTGGTGGAGGCATCTATTGAGACAACAACATGCCTGGAAACTCGTTCCAAGGGCACTCCGGCCCGTAGAAAGCTGAGGTTCGACCACGGGGTGAAGGTCTGACGGCAGGTCGGAGTAACTGGTACTCGGAGGGTGCCATGTTGCCATGCCCACCTCGGGACTCGGTCGCAAAGCTGGGAAAAGCTGGGACCTCGGGTCAGCTGGGAAAAGAGCAAACTCTGCCTCTTGCAGAGGATCTCTTTTTTTGGTATGGAAATCGACTTGGTAGCCTTGTCCGCGCAGCTTACGAGTGAGCGCGTGCGCGCAGTCACTGCTGACTTGCCTGAGAGAATTCGAGGGCAAGAATGCGGTTCCACTGAAGTTATTTCAGAGGCTTCTGGGGCATATGGCATCTGCAGCCGTGGCAACACCGCCTGGATTGCTTCATATGAGACCGCTTCAGCTCTGGCTTTGCGACCGAGTCCCGAGGTGGGCATGGCAACATGGCACCCTCCGAGTACCAGTTACTCCGACCTGCCGTCAGACCTTCACCCCGTGGTCGAACCTCAGCTTTCTACGGGCCAGAGTGCCCTTGGAACGAGTTTCCAGGCATGTTGTTGTCTCAATAGATGCCTCCACCACGGGCTGGGGTACCATGTGCAATAGACATGCTGCCGCGGGCTCCTGGACAGGACCCCAGCACCTATGGCACACAATACCGCCAAAGTAGCGTACATCAACCATCAAGGTGGTCTACGCTCCCGCCGTATGTCGCAACTCGCCCGCCACCTCCTCTTATGGAGTCAGGTCGCTTTGAGCCATTTACATTCCCGGAGCCCTGAACTGTGCAGCCGACGAGCTCTGGCGACTCCATACCCAGTCGGTTCAGCTGATTTGGGACCAGTTCGGGGACGCTCAGGTAGATCTGTTTGCCTCCCCCGACTTGACCCATTGCGCCCGCCGCCCTGTTTTTTTTTACTCCCTGACCGAGGGCACGCTCGGCACGGACGCACTGGCGCACAGACCCTGTGCAAGATCAGGGAGGACGAGGAGCAGGTCATTCTGGTCGCGCCTAATTGGCCCACCCGGAACTTTTACTCCTCGCGACAGCACCTCCCTGGCCTATTCCTCTGAAGAAGGACCTCCTTTCTCAGGGATGGGGCACCCATGGCACCCGATCTGTAGAACCTCCACGAGACATGTCTATGTGTTGAAGTGGAACCTCTTCATCAACTGTTGCTCTTCTCGCTGAGAAGACCCTCGGAGATGCTCGATTAGTGTCATGCTTTCCTTCCTGCAAGATGGGTTGGAGCGAAGGCTGTCTCCCTCCACCCTGAAAGTGTATGTTGCCGCTATCGCCGCACATCATGACGCAGTCGAAGGTAAGTCCATGGGAAAGCACGACCTGATCATCAGGTTCCTGAGAGGAGCGAGGAGACTAAATCCTCCTCGCCCTCCCCTCGTTCCCTCTTGGGACCTCTCAGTGGTTCTAACTGCCCTGCAGAGTGCTCCCTTTGAGCCTCTGCAATCAGTGGAGCTTAACTTTCTGTCTATTAAGTCAGCTTTACTGGTTGCACTGGCCTCCAATGAAAGGGAACGTATGTAGTAGGGAACGGAGACGTTACGTCTTCCTGCCACTTCCGCTGTACCGCGGGGACCGCCTGGGTTCAGTCTTAGCTCCTCAGCGAAGAAACATATCTGCATGTTGCCGGCGTCCTCCTTTTATACCTACGAGGTGGGGCGGAGTTGCGCCATGCAAATTCCGCAGACCCATGGCATTTCTTTGCCATTGGCTCATTTTGTAATACTCGAAGTTGATAGGCTTTCTAAGCGAAACCCCATTCTCCGTTCCCTACTCAGACGTTTTTTTAGCTTTGCTTACATCACTTCAGTCAAAGGCTTTTCCAAATTATCTGTGCTCCAGATTGACCCTACCTAATAAAAATGCTAATTGCATTACTGCTGTTTTGTTCTCTTCACAGGCTACATAGCTGCAATCTCACTGCTCAGTGTTGTGAGAGCCTGTCTTCAGCACTACAATCCTCAAACTCCTTCCTGAGAGAGCTGGACCTGAGTAACAATGACCTGCAGGATTCTGGAGTGAAGTTTCTTTTTGATGGACTGAAGAGCCCAGACTGTCAGCTGGAGATACTGAGGTTTGAGTTAAAATATATATACATATTTTTTAACAATAAGTAGGGCTGGGTATCTATTGATTCAGATGTCCCAATTCGATTCCGATTCACAAGATCTTGATTCGATTAACTGATGTCAATGATTCAGTTATCACTTTCCCACCACAAAGAATAATTATTGTTTTTTGTGGTTTTTGACCCATCTATTGTAATAAATGAGGTTATGACAGCCAACATTTTAGACCGCAGTGAAATTGAACAATTCTCGATTCCAATTTCAAAACCACAACTTAAACTATTTATACATTTCAAAGATTATAAAAAAAAATAAAATAAAAAATGTAATTAATAAAAAAAAGGAACAAATAATTATTGATCAAAGTTTATTTCGAGCAAAATAAAATAAAATATTATACACATATATTAACACACACACAAATAAAAAATAAAAATAAAAAAATAAAAATAACATAGCACAGCTTATCTCCCATATACATAGATATAAATATATACACATATATTTACACTTATAATATTTGCTCGAAAGGGAGTGGAAAGAAGTATAACTTATTTGCTTCCACCACCAATTCCTTCCCATATATTACCCCATATATCCGCTGCCATTAACAGTTAAATAAATAATAATTTAATAATAATTAAATAATAATTTATTTGTTTTGATAATATTTATTTGATATTATAGTTTCTTACAATTACATTATGCTATCTCAATAATCACTATGCTATATGATAATCCTCATTATCGTAAACATTCAAATATGTCCCGACATCTATAATAATCACATCAAATATAACCATATCCTAGCATATTGTTTAAACATAGTTTTACAATAAAAGTAATATCAATAATAATTATTAATAATCATTATCATTATTTACTCAGCTATGTATACATATCCCACTCTATTGTAATTGTGTCACCATTAGAGATAAATAAATAGGAACCGTTTATAATCCTAAATACTTCCGTTTATTTTATATAATAATAACCAGTACCCCTCCCAATCACAAACACAAGAGCACCCAGATCCCTCACTCAGCCTCATATTTTGTCAACACCATTTCTTTAAATTTTAATTTGAATAGGTGAATATTTGGGCATTGCTTGAACTGTATCCCCAAACCATTCCAAAGTCTGACACCACACACAGACACACACAAGCTTTTCCTGGTGGTTCTCACCGCCTGGACTTTAAAGTTTCCACGTCCCCTCAGGTTATAGCTCCCTTCTCTTCCTAAAAAACGTGAAATTAAAGGAAATCATTGGTAAACTCTATAGTAGGCTGTTTTCATTTAAAAATAAGATACACACAATGCATGTGATTTCCTGCAGGCAGCAATATCTGGCGCGATATAGTTTTGTGAGACTGACGGTTATAGTTGAAGACTGTCATTAGAACTCTATAACCGCTAAAACATAAACGGTAGTTACGAGACCGAATAAGAATGAAAATTTCGGTGCCTGATTTCGGTGCCTGACTCTTTTTTTTTTTTTACCACCCCTTGGTGTTCCTGGTGTCAACTTGCGTGACGTCAGTGCCGCTACTCTGCACACTTGTTGAACTGATAACGAGGTGCTTAACCCTCTGGGGTCTGAGCTGTTTTGGGGCTCTTTAGGTGTTTTGACATGCCCTGACATTTGTGCTTATTTCAGCTACTTAAAACATACCATTTGCCAACATATACATTTGCTGTATTCAGCACAAACTCTGCTACAATAATATGTGAGCAAAATGGATGTACATGTTTGCATTTTATAGAAAAAAAATAATATGCGTGGTTAGTACGTTTTGGGGAAAAAAATATCACTGCAATAAGGCCATTTAACACATACTGAATAGTTGTCCAATGACTTTTGAGTAGGCTATTATTGTAGGCTAGAATTTTTACTTCAAATGAAGTGAAAATCATTCTGACCACTCTTTCAGAAAGATCAATATAACGATTTGAATTTCTTACATCAGTTTTTGGGTCAGCAGTGCTGTATGCGGGGTATGTGTGAATAGCCATGAATATTAATGTGATTTACACCTGGGAAGACTAAAGACACTCCCCCAATGGCTAATGCCCCATCAAGGTGCTGTGAGGCAGCCTGAACTAAGAATGATTCACTGATGAATAAAAAGTTAAAAAGAATAGCATTTATTCAAAATAGAAATCTTTCCTAAGAACATAAAGACTTAAAGTCATTCATATCACTTAACACATGCTTACAAAAAAAAAAAAAACATAAAAAGACCAAACTTGTTTTTTTTTATAAAAAAAAGTGCATTCAAAGAATCCTAAAAAAAACTATCACAGGTTAAAAAAAACTAAGCAGCACAACTGATTGATTTCCAACATTGATTTAAAAAAAAATTATATCAGAATGATTTCTGAAGGCTGATGGTGACGATGTAAACACAACAAAACAAAAGCAAAAAACTGTTAGCACATTTTCCAAAGTAAACTGATGGACAATTATGATTATAGATGCACAATGGTTGGTTTATTTATGATTAAGTTAATATTGTGTCCAGTTTGGCCCTGTAAATAAAAGTGTATCATTTTTTGACAAAGTTTGTGCGGTTTTCGTTTTCTTAAGTACTCGGATAAAACCCAACCGATACCCAAACCTATTCTTCACACAGTTTTTGGAGTGTGAGGGCTCAGACCAGTTGCATATCACATCGTGGACAATAAATAAAATGAAATGAAAATATTTTGATTTTGTTATTTGTTATGTAAGGTGGCTAATTAAACAGGATGCCTGGAATGCGTCAATAGAATGTGTTACTTTTTTATGATGATGGGGGTACGTGAGCCGAGTCAGGATGTAAAAGGTGGTCCTCGGGAAAAAGAGTTTGGGAACCGGTGAATTACAGGATCCCCGCTTTAATAACTCGCTAGGTAAATAAGAGGATGGCATCTTGTCTATACATAGGGGAAAAAATATAAATTAGTGGCATTTGAGAACTGATATCGAACAGACCACATAAAAAATTTAAATAAAAAGATTAATCTTAAAATCTTTTTTTTTTGCCAGTCCTAACAATAAGTTAATTATTCAATATCACACTGCTAAGATTTATTCTGTATGCAATTACATTGTGATTTTCTTCGTCAGAGTTCCCACATGTAATCTCACTGCTCAGTGTTGTGAGAGTTTGTCTTCAGCTCTACAATCCTCAAACTCTGTCCTGAGAGAGCTGGACCTGAGTAACAATGACCTGCAGGATTCTGCAGTGAAGC